>JBBJLS010000109.1:602692-621115 GCA_037577275.1 Bryconaethiops microstoma | reverse complement strand
CTTTATGGAGCTGCTTTGTGCACTGAGACACAGTCATGCTGGAATAGAAAAGGTTCTTCCCCAAACTGTGTCCACAACGTTGGAAGCATGGTGCTGTCCAAGATGTCTTGATCTGCTGAAGCATTGAGATTAAGACCTTCACTGTAAGTAAGGGGCCCAAACCCTGACAAACAGGTGTGTCCCAATACTTTTGCCCATAAAGTGTTTGTAATGTAATGTCATGTAATCTGGTCTATAGTGACATCTGGTGGTCAGATACAGTAGTGACATCTAGATACAATAACCGTACAGTAAACCAGTGTCAGCGTTTTACAGAAGCACGTTCAGAAAAAATCCAGCATAATTTATCTGGGATAGATTTTAGGGTCATTATGTATACACTTTACTTTTTACAGGCTACCGGCCTAATACAGAATGTGCCTAATAATGCATTTGTGCAATTCACTGCAGCCAGGGATGCAGGCAGGCTGCCTTAAAGATGACGTCATGCGCTTGAGACTTAAAAGATGACGTAATGTGTTTGCAAATTAAGTATTTTTAACGGTCTACGCAGGGATGGAGTCCGTGCAAAAAACTGCTAAACACGACTGCACCCACTCGGTGGGATAGCACTACTTTAAAAATGTTAACAATGAATTATTACGCTTTTAGATGTTTTTGATTTTGACAGAGCCAGAAGAATAACGGAGCCGTGTCAGATTACGTGCAGGCCGTCAGACGTTCCAGTTAGAAGCACAACTCTGCAATTGCTGAAATTGCTGAAATCTGACGAAGTTACTGAGTCGATTCTTTCGAACTGTTCATTGAATCGAATCGAACGTCCGAGTCAATGATTCATTTGCTGGCACTGAATCTGCCACTTAGTTTCAATTTAAAGGGAAGTTCCCTCCGTTTTCATATCCTCTGCATAAATTGAGTCTTCAGTGTGTGAACAAAGTCACTCAGAATGCTCCGGTGTGAAATGCTTCGTTTTACAGAACAATACCAAACCAGAATTGCTCACAGTTGTGGTGATAGGCCACCAGACGTCCAAAAAAATTAAATTAAATGCCTTTAAAACCTATCCTACCAAAAGTTATGATGCAAACTTCTTATGAATAAAGGCAGAGGGCACGCAGGGCATTGTATTCGAATCAAAATCAGAAAACCTAATTGATACTGGAGGAAATTACTTATGTTAGAACAATATAAAATATAAAGTTTTAATAAATCCAAAAAAAATCTGTAGAAATGCTATATGCACAAATGCTGGGTATAAATACTACAGATCAGTAACTTACAGATAAGTGAATTACTAATTACACAAATAGTGGTTAGAGGTATGTTATTGCAGGGAGCAGAGGTCAGTAGTATAAAAGTAATACAGACATAAGTGGTGATATTTTACATGGTAAGGCTATCGCAGATAATAAGATATTGCACATAATGAAATTATTTCAAAGCCAAAGTCAAAGTCAAAGTGAACTTTATTGTCATCTCAACCATAGTGTACATATAGATAGAACCCATTTAGAAAACTTCACATGACAAGACTACTGCACATAATAAGGAATTGCACATAATGATCCTGTTTTAGCACACGATAAGAACATTGCACAATATTAGACATGGTGGACCGCTGCACATGATTGCAAGATGATAATGCACATATAGTGACACACATGATGCCAGTAGTGATTTAAAACTGGTAAGAAATCGCACAACAAAGTAGCAACAGACTATTGCAGCATATTATCAGCATATAAGACTGATTATTTTTGAAGGTAGATAAATTAGCTATATTTGCATTGTAGACGCCCCTTGTTTCATTCACCACCACCGTAAATTCAGTAACACTAAATTACATCATACATCTCAACAACTGAGCCATGCAGAATTCTTGACTGATTAAATTCATCTTTACTGCTTTTTTGTTTTAGTAAATTCATTAAGTACTTGCGAACAGATCATTTTTTTAAAGCTTTGAACGTTTTAGGGAGAAAACCAGTACGGAATAAAGACACTTGCGAGTCGACTCACTTGAAAGAGTCGCTCGAAAAGAGCCATTCGTTCGTGAATCGACCATCACTGGTCGGTCCCAATGCTTAGTCACGGTGACTTACTGCTTTCTCTCTCTCTCTCTCTCTCTCTCTCTCTCTTTTTCTCTTTCCCTCCCTCCATCCCTCCTTCCTTCCTTCTCTCTCTCTCTCCCCCTCATGAGGCCTGTAGTCAACACTGCGAGACTTCACCCTCTCAGAACGAGTGAGTACTGCTGATTTAAAACGTTTGCAGAAAGAAAACAGCTGCTGCTGTGCATTTTCTTTGCATCCCACTTGACTTTTCGAGTTAAGGCTGTGGGGTTCGGTGTCAGGTCTGACTCTGATTTCTGGAGCATCTTCGAGGGCTGGAGAAGTGTGTGAAAGTAACGACACACTGAATGGAGCAGCTGTCTTGATGCAAAGCCTTAAAGGAGAGCTTGCATGCAGAGAGTGCTTGCAGGGAAACCCGTTATGGTTCCAGCTTTGCGATCTAGTTTACGTTGGTGCACTGTTCTGTGCAGGATTTACATAAGGATCAAGCTGGGAAACTGTTCTGGTTCCAGTTCTGCGATCTAGTTTACGTTGGTGCACCGTTCTGTGCATGGTTTATATAAGGTTCTGCTTCTGTCTTTGGGAACACGACGTGCTGTAAGATTAGTTAACCCAGCCTGCGATGAGTCACCACCACAGGCTCCCTGCCAGAGTCACTTTTTTCATCTAATCGCTTTGTTTGAGTGTGACTTTTGCTGGGGCTGGATCGTAAACACATCATGCCCTGACACAGTAAAACAGGGCACTGAATAATTCACACGGGGTTCTTGGGGGTTAACAAGTGAAAGACGATCGTCTAAAGTTTCCCAGCCAGGTGAGGACAGACTTTTCTCCCTAAAACGCCCTTTTTAACATCTAAAACATAAGTGATTTTAAGGATCTTGGTGCTGCTGTTGTTTTTCACCTGGCTCGCAGTGGTTTAACAACCACATCGTGTATCAAAACAAGGTGCGTTTCTTTAAAATGCTTCTACAGTGTGCTGTTTTAAATTATTAAAGAGTGTGAAAGTTTCACGAAATAGGGTTGATAGTCCGCCTCTAGTAACGCCGCCTGGATGAACAATGTTTTTTAAAAATCGGCTAATTATACGGTCTTCGGGAGTAAATTACAGCCGGTGCTGCGTGACTTTTCCCCCGCATCGGGTCGAACTCTAGCCCGCGGATTTGAGGCCGCATTTGTTTCTTGAACCATTTAAACGACCACTTTTTTTGCGTCTGTCAAGCAGGGGGGGGAAAGCGACAGAAGGTAAAGCCAGCCTTCCTTGAGGGTAAGTGAAAGTGGTCTGAAAATCGTTTTAGGCGACGAGGGTCGAAAGTCTCCCCAGCTTTAGCATAACAGCTAAACAGCAACACTCTGTGTCCTCCTGAGCTGGTAAAGTTATTTTCCCCCTTTTTTTAAACCCCCTTTTGCGTTAAAAACAGGCTCTGAAACGCGTAAAACCCCGAGGTCCATATCTAATGTTGTAATAGTGTGGTGTTTGTGCCAAAAGGAGTGATAATTAGTGTGTACACGGGCTGTTTTGAGTGCGCTGTCCCTCTCGCAGGGCAGTCTGGTCTGAAACTCTCTGTCAGGTTAATATAACACGCACAGGCAAACGTGTTGTTCATGACGGGACAAAAACGGACTTCAAAACATCAGGGGTGGCGGGGGGTGAAGAGTGTGGTCACGATGACTAGTGCAAGTCCGACCTGATTGATACCACCACCACCACCTCTGTGTGCGTCACTTGTTTTAAATAACAGAAGGTCTCAGTTTCTTTCACTCTTCTCAGCAGCACAACACCAAAGGTGCCTCATGCCCATGGATCCTGATAAGTAACCGAGCTTCAGGCACATTTCTCCAGGGTACTAAGCTATAAATATATAATGGAGAGCTTTCTCCTGGTTTGTTTGACGTTATGTTGTCAGTTTGGTTTGATCAGTGATCTTAAGCTTAGTGCAATGTTCTGACCGGGTGTTATTTATGCAGAGGAATGTGAGGACAGGGCGTCTGTGATTTCAGTCTGTTGATCGTAAATCTCTCTCGTCCTCCCCTCTCTCTCTCTCCCGCTCTTTTTTTTCCCCATAGGTCTTTGAGCAACCAGTGGATGAAAACAGATTCCAGGGCACTGCGATCCTGGAGGGATCAACTGCGTAAAGAGCTTGTTTTCCTGGAGGAGGTTGTCAGTGCGGACTGAATATCCCCCAGGCACCTTTCACACGCTCGCTGACCTGAATATCTGTAATCTTGCAGTCTGTCAACGAGGCTCAGTTTTACAAGCGGAGGTGAAACTGTGACTTTTAACCCCCCCACCCCCAAAAAACCCCATTCGCTACTATAAGAGGAAATGATCTTTTTTCCATGGCGTTTTTTGAATGAATGTAAAAGAAGCTTGTCAGGGGAACGTTACTAATCGGATGCTCATGTGTTCACATGTTTTATTTGGACAGTTTTTTTTTCCTATTTGTCAGGAGGACTTCGGCTTTAGACACTCCTTTTAAAAGACAGCGTTTTTGTACTGGGCCAGACCCTTTTCAGAGGAAAGGTCTGGTTGTATTGAGGTTGAAAGTGGCGTTTGCGTGTCCGCTTCCGTAGCTCTACCTGATGTTTTCCCCCCTCTGTACTCGAAGTCTTTGCCGTTGCCACCACCAATGTGACTGCTACAGCAGAAACCAGATTCCTCTCCTGAAGCCGGTTCACCTGAGGCTGTAGGGCGCTCCTCCGGCTTGACGGCCCCCATGTAACCGCAAGATGTTTATATTTTGAAGAAGAACGTAAGTGGGTCACGCTGGTCTTTGTAATAAAGATGTATCTCGTGTTTCTTTGAGGTATCAAATGAACTGTACGTTGTATGTTGACATGGAGGCGACTCGTGGACTATATCTTTCATCAGGCAGTGTGTACAGAAGAAGAAGCCGACTCTTGGCTCTGAAGAGTTTGTAGAACTCTAAAGAAAAGGAAAACTTTGCTTTCTGAATGCCGTGCCTGCTTCTCCGAATTGAAAGATAACTTGGGCTGAGGCTCTTGGGACAGAGTGCAGAAAAAGAGAAGAGCTTCATCGTTCAGCTGCACACTTGTTTCCCATCCGGCCCTGAGCTGGCGAGCGAAGATGCGAGCTCCAGGCGGGAGCCGCCGGTGAGAATGTACGCAGCATCAGGAATGACTGAGTGCAAGGCGGAGGTGACACCGTCCACACGAAATGGCCATCGCGTCTTCAGCTACACGCTGGAGAGCCACACGGCCGCCGCCTTCGCCATCATGAACGAGCTGCGGCTCGAGCGGCAGCTGTGCGACGTCACGCTGCGGGTCAAGTACAACGACCTGGAGGCCGTGGACTTCGTGGCGCACAAGGTAGTGCTGGCATCCTCCTCGCCCGTCTTCAGGGCCATGTTCACCAACGGGCTGAAAGAGTGCGGCATGGAGGTGGTGCCCATCGAGGGGATCCACCCGCGGGTAAGTGGGGCGCCACTGTGGCGCCACTGTGGCGCAGGGACTGGGTGAGTCTTTTCATTCTGTGGGCTTCAGAGACTCTTGCAGGAAAGGTTAGAAACCTGTGAGAAACTTTGTCTCATTCCTTGCTGCAGCTTATTGGAGTCATTTTAACCACTGAAACTGGCCCTAAATGGTGAAAATCTAGAGAAGTCCAATTTTTAAGATTCAATAAACCAAACTAGTGTCAAATTATACATCTGTTAAGTGATGAGAATTTCATAAAGTGGTTAAAAAGCACGGTTAATGTTTTCTTTCCAGTACTTGTCATTGCTGGCCTTTTGTAGTTAAAACCCTACAGCTTGCTTCTTCATAACTTCTTTGCGTGAAGTTCCTTTGAAACGATAAAATTTTTAATTACCTTTCAGTTAAGCATTTTTTTTAACCTTAACCTTTTTAAAAAAAAAATTTTTTAAGTGAATCAAAGTCAAAATAAAAGTGTAATAACTGTAATGAAAAATGCACTTAGTTGTAGAATTAGCCTTCAGCCCAGTGTGTTCTAAATTTCTGTTTTTTCCAAGAATTTTGGTGGATTATAAAGTTTTGTTTTCCGCCACGCAATGTCCGAAATAACCTGCATCTGGTAAAATTACCTCAAAGTGCTTTATGGGAGGGAGCTAGCTGGCGAACCTAGTGGGGAAACGTACTGAATACAGATTACATCGTCATTACTTCATTCTTCCAAAGCAATAATGCACAGACAAGAATGAATCTCAACCTGTGTCCGGAAAATCAATCCAGGATTTTTACAGGAGGTTGTGAAAATGAGCGTCTCTGTCCTCAGCCTCACCTTTCAGTACTTTATTGGTTTGTTTGAGGCATGGAATGTGTAAATTGCACTTTTGACCCAACCACTGCGAAAAGTAAAGCAAGAAATGAGATGTAACGTTTTGCGTGCAGTGACTTTACACCGTGTCCTTAAAATGCGCTCTTGGCCGACTTCAAAACTAATTTGATCTGTGTTGGTCTGGTCAGATTTTTCCATGAAAACGAGAGGCTTTTGCATCACTGAGCAGAGACGTTTCTTCGTATTGAGGCTGAAATCCACAGCCTAGCTGCCCTCACTATCGCAACCCAATCATTATCGGGATTCGCTGAATATACTCCTCTATTTTACACACTCAGGCACTCATTACCGCGCCACCAGTGGAATTACTGCGCTGTCCTTCGATTCGGACAGCTGTGTTTGCTCTGAAGATTAGATTTGTGCAGAACTACTTAGCAGGCCAGACAGAGCGATTGATGTGTTGAGTCATTCACTCTGTCCTCAGACTAATGATTACAAGGAGGTGTCGATAAGGACGTGAGAAACAGGGTCTTCCTTTTTTCCCCCCTTTATTATGTCTGGTGTGTCCAGATCAGCAAGGAAAATTGAGGCACAGTCTTCTATTGCTTCATTTTATTACACAGATAAAATGAGATTGCAGGGCAGCTGGTGGTGGTTGGGAAGTAATCATTTCACAACAATGTCAACAATTAAGCTCTCAGGCTGCAGTCTCCAGAGAACACCTGAGTCATGCCTGCTCATGTGTTCGTGGCCTGCGTGCCAAGAGTCTTGTCTGATTGCTCTGTGCTGTCCAACAGGTCATGGGCCGCCTGATAGAGTTTGCGTACACAGCGAGCATCTCCGTCGGGGAGAAGTGTGTGATCCACGTGATGAACGGTGCGGTGATGTATCAGATCGACAGCGTGGTAAAGGCATGCTGCGACTTCCTGGTGCAGCAGCTCGACCCCAGCAACGCCATCGGCATCGCCAACTTTGCCGAGCAGATCGGCTGCACTGAGCTGCACCAGAAGGCCCGCGAGTACATCTACATGAACTTCAGCCAGGTTAGACCCTCACAGCTTTCATTCAGATACCAAAGATTAGACACCGTGGTGTCTTTACTTGCACATAATAATCAGACAACGTCAGAAAATTCCACTTTGGTACTTTCAGCACATTTAAAAGCACCTCAAAAATGTCCAGAAGAGGCGATGAGTGAGTTCTTCAACGCACACGTTAATCACTTCTTTGCGACTTGCCAGTAAACTCACCAAAGCACGGAAAATTAATTTTCAGATAGTTTTGAACATAAAGTACAGGCATATTTATTTGGGAGTTTAAAGGTCAGTGTCCCCGACATGGTTTAAGCCTAGCCTTGGACCAAGTTTCTGTGATAGTGGAGAATCTAGGCATGGACTTAATATGGGTGTGGGAAACATATGACTTTACATGGCAGAAAATTCACATTTGTCTGAATTTCACAGTTGTTGTGTTGAACTAAGTGGTTAACGATTGCTGAACCCAGAAGGCTTCTCTTTATCTGGAGCTGTTTCTGTGCATTCATAGATGCAGAAAATGAAGGAATCCAGAGTAATTTCCACTAATATAGGCTGTTTTATATGTATGCACTGTTTACAGTGGGCATGTTGGCTTTGAGGGGTGTTACTGGGTTTTGTAATACTGAGTTTTATCTAAGGATAACAGTTAATTTTTCCTTTTAAAGACGTATGTCCTCTCGGCCGTGACTTGCATAAATTGAGAGTTACGTAGTGTTTGAGAATGCAGTGAGTGTATTTGGAAGTTATGTGTGGGTGTGAGTAGGCCAGGCTTACCTGTCCTGTTGCAATAAAATATGTTTAATGTGTTGCTGAGAAGTACAGGTGTTTCCCAGAGTAGCACAAGTCATGGTAACTTCTAGAAAAGCTGCTGACACTCTCAGTCAATGCCATTTGGGATTGCGAAATTTTAAGAGAATGTGAAAGCACTGATTGCTTTAATCCAGTGAGTACAGTAATTAGGCAGAGGTGTATCAGGTTTCTAAAGTCATGCATTTGCATTGTTCCTCAAAGCCTGAAACATTACAGGCTGAACTATAAAGAGGAAAGAGGAAGATTTTAGTTTCTGTTCTCTCTCATCCACAGTAACGTGCCCACTAATCCAACATTCCTGTACTGACCTACCCTACAAGCTAAACTCACTGTAGAGATCAGCAGCTTGGCCTAAATCCCAGGGCACACCCAGCTAAAGTTCTCCAACAAAACCCAAACAGTCGGTCAGTGTGCTGTACCTGTGTGTGATTTCTGGGAAGTCTTCATACTAGTTCTTCTGCTCTGTCGCTCCATTTAGCAGGAAGGATTGCCAAAAATATTGCCTTTGTTCAGCAGTGTCAGGTTAGTTGGCTTTAGGCTTATATAATGTTTAAGTACAGACTGGGATATCCCAACATGATCTGAAAGATCCATATATGCTGAACAAGGCATTTTAAATAAATAAATAAATGTCATGGAAAGGCTACACTTTTAAAATTAAAGAAGCGTGTGTAACCACTTTTAAGGTTTCAAAACATTCGTAGATGAAAACTAGATAAAAATTCTCAGAAAAAGGCCACGTTTACTATTCGGCCCATTTGCACTTTATGGTCCGTTTGGAGTGCTTTTTTTAAATGAGGCACAACAAAGGGAAGCCAGTCAGAATAGAACTGATTTACATATCAGTCCTAAAGGCACAGCAGAAAATAATATCGAGTTCTATTCAAAGGGATAAACAGGTGCTGGGAAAATATTCATTTATTCAGCTGTATTTATACATTTCGGTTTGTTTACTTCTGCTCCTAAAGGTGGCGACGCAGGAGGAGTTCTTCAACCTGTCTCACTGCCAGCTGGTGACTCTGATCAGCCGCGACGAGCTGAACGTGCGGTGTGAGTCAGAAGTGTTCCACGCGTGTGTGGCGTGGGTGCAGTATGACCGTGAAAACCGCCGGCCGTATGTCCAGGCCCTGCTGCAGGCTGTGCGCTGCCACTCGCTCACGCCTCACTTCCTGCAGAGGCAGCTGGAGCACTTTGAGTGGGACGCGCAGAGCAAGGACTACCTGTCTCAGATCTTCCAGGACCTCACGCTCCACAAACCCACCAAGGTCATCTCCTGCCGCACGCCCAAAGTGCCCCAGCTCATCTACACAGCTGGAGGGTACTTCCGCCAGTCACTCTGCTACCTGGAGGCCTTTAACCCCTGCACGGGGGCGTGGCTGCGCCTGGCCGACCTGCAGGTGCCCCGCAGCGGCCTGGCGGCGTGCGTCATCAGCGGACTCTTCTACGCCGTCGGCGGCCGTAACAACGCCCCGGACGGCAACATGGACTCCAACACGCTGGACTGCTACAACCCCATGAACAACTGCTGGCTCCCGTGCGCACCCATGAGCGTCCCGCGGAATAGGATCGGGGTCGGGGTCATCGACGGGATGATCTACGCAGTGGGAGGGTCCCACGGCTGCATCCATCACAACAGTGTAGAAAGGCAAGGCCCTTTTTTGCTATTCAAGTTATTTTAATTTCCTCCAAATTAGGACTCCATTATTAATATTATTACATATTTTTTTAGTCTGATAGTTGATATTTAGCGTTGGGTATTGAATTTAACTACACGTACATGCAACTTGTAATTACAACCTTGCGTTCCTGAGGTCCTGCTGGTGGGAGTTTCCTCTCTTGGGGGAACAGAAAAACTGAGTCTGTGGAGCAAGGCTTCATAGTGACCTACACATTCAAGTAATTTCTAAGGTCAAAAATGCTTCATATTGTCAGGTAATAGAATTGACTCACGTAATCGTGACACCCCTCATTCAGATGTACCTTTTGCTGTTTGTTTAATGCAGCTGGCACAAGAGTACCTGAAAATTTGGTGTATTTAGTGATTTTTGTCTTTGTGTTCTAGGCATTTGTGATGTAACTCACTACCAGGTGACCTTTTAGAGTACACACACTCATCATCCTTACAGTTCCTCTTAGATGTTTCCAGATTAAAGTGAAATGCAGTATCAGCTGCTTTTGTCCCAGCTGTCTGCTGATCATTTAGTCACACATTTTAGTCATAAACTCAGATAATACCTGATGTATTTAACTGGTTATAATCCAAAGTGCATGCTCAGTATCTGATAATCATTTCAGTAACAGTCAGGCTCGTGCTAATGGGCTTTTCGGAAAGCGTTCACAAACCCGAGCCAGTAAAACCTGACTGGTGACATTCTCTCAGCGCACTCAGGCTCTCTAGAAAGAGCACAGAAGCCGAAAAGATCTTGCAACTCATTGCTGAATTCCCATTGGTGCCGGAGGAAACCTCCTTCAGGGTAATGTGGCTAAAGGGTATCTTGTCACAAGTTTGGGTTCTGCAAGAAAAAGCTATTACCAATGTAATAGTTCATCTTTATAAAAATTAACATTGTTACTAGAGCACTGTAAAGAGAGAATAGTTTTCAATCAAAAACATTTTGATTGAAAACTATTTTACAAACAAATGCTAGTGCTGAGGTCACGTTGAAAGCGTCCACAGTTTAGCTCATTTTAGTCTCCTCATTATTCTTAAGATATGGCCTTTTAAAGGTGTGTGACGTATTGTTTCCTGTAGGGTAGTTTGTCGGTGACTGTAATGTGTTGGACAGTCTTATTAGCTTCTATATTGATGACTTTTATATATATATATTTTTTTTTTTTTTTTTTTGCTGTTTTCCTTCTGAAGTTTGGATTTTCTTTGCTTTGTTCAGGTGATGACGTCAGGCAGTATTTCCACAAAATCCCCTTGTAGCCTTAAGAACCATTTCTCCCTCTGTCTCTCACGTACACTCTCATTATTTAGTGCTAATCTCAAAATGGCTTTTTGCCATGACGGTAAGAAAAGAGGAAGTGTGTGTGCTGATCACTGTCAGGCCTCAGATAATGGAACAGAACAAAGCAGAGCCCAAATGAAGAAGGAACAGAGAGCGCTCTATTATTAGCAACTAACCTTCTTTCAGTCACCTCACACCTTTCCACAGATGCTCAAAGAAACTATTATTTTTGCTGCAGTTCTTCATGCTCCCGACTGGATGCTTGAAAGAGTCCATTGTTAAAAGTGTTTCGTAAAAGTTCTTGTGCAGTTACCAACTGCATTTCAGTATCTACAACACATTTTATTTACCATCCATAATGACCAGTGCACCTGCACACGCCTTCTGAGATTTAATATGTAATGTTGATCATGTTAAAACAGTAACACACCTCTACAACATTAACACGTGTTAAATACATTTTAAGCCAAAACCACAGAGCCAAAAATATCGTAAAACAGCATCTCAGACTAGACGTGTTGCTGTTTTGTCTAATACATTTGTATGGTGTCATTTCTGTAGTTATCTAACAACTTTCTATGGGAGGCTTCAAGCACTTCACATGTCAGGTTCCTAAAATCGGCACTGAGAAAAATGCCGACTCGGGTTTCTCTAGAACAGAGATCAGCCCGCTCTTAACCATTTAATTTTGCAGAATCTGTGAGAAATTGGTGGAAGTCACCTCGTTCCCCTTAATGTTTAAGTGGCAAGGAATAACCACCATGTCCTCATGAAACCGTTCCACTTGTTTTGTGACGTTGATGCACTATAGAGCTCTTGTATGAACGTATTCAAACTAGCTCTGAAGAGGAAGGACCGTCTGTCTCCTTGTTGTGTACAGCCTCTGTTGCATGTAGCTGTTCAGGAAGCAGCAGTCTGGACGCCCTTTAGCTTTGGATGGGTGACCCAAATGGCTCAGTTGTATCTTTTGGCTTTGTTGTTCCAGCATCTGTTGGTGCTCTGCTGATTTGTGTGTGTGTGTGTGTGTGTGTGTGTGTGTGTGTGTGTGTGTGTGTGTGTGTGTGTGTGTGTGTCACCCATGCAGGTATGACCCAGAAAGAGACTCATGGCAGCTTGTCGCCCCCATGCTGACGCGACGTATCGGGGTGGGCGTGGCTGTCATTAATCGCCTCCTCTACGCAGTGGGCGGGTTTGATGGCACGCACCGGCTGAGCTCAGTGGAATGCTACAACCCTGAGAGAGACGAGTGGAGAAGCACAGCGGCCATGAACACTGTCCGCAGCGGAGCCGGTAAGGCACCGGGGTGCCACGAGTGATTATCAGAAGAGAAACAGAAACACTAGGATGACGGACGTTCTGTCATTCGGAACGAGGTACTCCGGTTAGGTCCTGGGTACCCAAAACGATAATAGAAAATTGTGACTTCTGGCAAGTCATTGAGGCTGATGGTTTATAAGGCATCCAGAGTGACAAATAACACGTTAAACTGTAGTTTTAGACTGGAATTCTCCTTTAAGAGAGGACTGGGTTATTAGCAGAACCAAACATCCAAACAACTGGGAGCTTAGAAGTAGTTTTGGTTGTAGTCCTGGCTTTAGTCTTTTCTCAGCCGTTGAAACACCTGGGTTGTCTTATTGGTCAGTTTCTCGCAGTAGGAAATTAGCCTGCAGAAATTCCTGCACATTAATGTGACCCTTGTCTGTTTACCTTTTCTAAGTCATATACATTATAGTTGAATCATTAACAAGTGCTTTCTGCACTGTCATGATGCCACTGCAGTCCAGTAACTGTGTCATAAATTCTAGATAAGCAAAGCCACTGTGGGTCAGAATAAACAAGAATGTTCGTTGACCCCCTTTACTTTTTCCTTCCCAGATGAAGGGAAAGTTCCAGTCACCACACCTTGATTCTCTACTAATTTACTGTAAAGAGAGTGGAGTCATTCTCCTGTGTGTGTTCTCCAGGTGTGTGTGCACTGGGTAATCATATCTATGTGATGGGCGGCTATGACGGCACCAACCAGCTGAACACGGTGGAGCGTTACGACGTGGAGACGGACAGCTGGACCTTCATTTCATCCATGAGACACCGGCGAAGCGCGCTGGGTGTGACCACGCACCACGGCCGCATCTACGCTCTGGGTGAGAACCCCAACCTGGTTCAGCTAGGGAGCTGTAGGCCAGCGGAATCAAACATTGCTGCTGAAGAGCCTCAGAGCTCAGTTGTTCAGGGCTTTTGCAGATTTCCAGTAGCGATGACTCTGCAAGTTCCAGCTTGATGAACTTTGACACAAATTTGCACTATTACCAGTCGCATGACTGCTGCGGCTGCTCTGCCTTTATCAGCACTGAAGAACCGGAGGTGCATGCTTTAGCAGCATCTAGGCATATTATACTATTTTCCCCTGACCCAGCACCAAATTAATACACAAGATACAGTTAATCAGGAGATTAGATTAGATGGTATGAATGTGTTTTTACGGTGTAAGTTCAGACAGGTTCACAAGCAACACAAACCATCTCAGCCAAACTAATAGTGTTTGTCAACCCAGTTTTCACACGTTTTTGCTCTATTCCGGCTCCACATATAAACCATGCCATTAAGAGCCCTAAAAACTGGTACAGGTCTTCTGGGAGCTTGGTTAGAGCAAAATGTGGACTGTCTGGTGAGCCCAAAGGATGTTCTGATGTTCACATACTCCTAAAGAGACTGATTAGGTTGTGTATTTTCAATTGAAAGACTTCTCTTAAGATGAGTAAGATGAGCCGTCACGCCCAAATTACACTTTACTACTCCACGAGGCAAAACACATGGCGACCCATGTGGTGACGCAGATTTAGGATTCATATCTGATAGTCGATTCAACATTTTTCCAGCCCTGTACTAATATACCATCTCCGCTAATAAACTTTGAGGATCACTGTGTGGGTTAATTTTTTCTAATAGAAATTCTAGTAGAAGTACTTTGTTGAAGATCCAGTATTTCTGTTAAGTGTGTAATCTAGAGGATCGCGCACGCCCTCTGGTGGCAGGAAAGTGATGGTGCTGAGTGACAGCGCTGGTTATTTAGAAGGATGCGGTTTCAGCTAATAGTAGTTTGTGCCCAGGCCAGAAGAACACCCCTTCCTTGAAAGTATTAGGTGAAAGGGGCTTGGCCAAGTGATCCAGTCCAGGATGGAACTGGCAGGAGTATTTGTTTATGGTTGCGTAACGATGTACGCAGCCTACGCTCAGAATAGCAAATCGACTCTTGTGGCTTCCAGGATACGTGTCTGGACTGACGTTGTTCTTCTCCTTCCGTCTTGTCTCCTCTCCTCACAGGTGGATATGATGGAAACACCTTCTTGGACAGTGTGGAGTGCTACGACCCTGAAACGGACACGTGGACAGAGGTTACAAAGATGACCTCTGGACGGAGTGGGGTCGGCGTGGCAGTGACCATGGAGCCGTGCCAAAAGGATTGTCAGAAACTCTAGTGCCTCCCACCCCCCCGCCCTCCTGCCCCGGCTATCTCTCTCTATCATTCTTGTGTTTTTTTTCCCATCCCTCTTTCTTTTTCAGCCAGGCTTATCGTCGCACATTAGCTCTGGTCCTTAAAGTTCTGAACAAATCAGTTGCGTAACAGCCCTCAGCGAAAGAGACCATATGCTAACACCACTGGACCATACCGCTCAACCACAGGGTTCATAAAACGTTTCGTAAAACTTTCAATGCGTCTCTAGACTGGCAAAAAGCCAATGTTATTCCTACTAAAGGCCCATAAACCAGAGAGGCAGGAAGGCCTGGTAGGATAAGCGAAGAATTGACCTGCCTAGTTTAACCGGTTGTATGGTTTTGTGACCAGATCACAGACATGAGAAAGTCTCTAAAGTTGTAATATTGACCAGTTATTTTAACCAGATCTGAGGTGGTCGTGGTTAACGCACAAGAGTACCTCTCTCCAGAAACTCTGAGCTTTTTTTTTTGTTTTGTTTTCTTGTGAATGCAGAAGTGCCATTGTCATGCCTGAACGCCACGTCAGTATCCACCCTGCTGCTCTAGTGGGCCGGCCAGGACGCCCACGGCAGCTTGCACTGATAGTCCTGAAGGGGCCGGTTGAGTGGATCCAGTGCTTCCCCTGCATGAACATGTCAGGTGATGGCCAGGACCTTCATGAGCTGGTGTTAAAAATGCAGGGTGACCCAGGATTAGGACTAAATATCATCATTCCTGGTCCTGGAGTTCCCCTCTCCTGCACAGTTGAGTTGTTTTTCCCTGCTCTGTAATGCCCACTTCAGCTCAGGAATGACTTGTTAAGTAGTGGATTACTTGGGTCAGGAGTAGTGGAGCTGGGAGAACACCAGAATATGCAGGACCAGCGATGGGGACCACTCTAACTGTATCCTGGCTGGGATTCATTCTAGAACAGGTCTCAGTCCTGTGGCTTCCACAGTTCTCACACACCTGTTAGAAATTCACAACTGTTTTAAATCACTGGCCTAATTAATTAATTACCTAATTAACTCTAGTGACTATGTTAATTAAGTCATCGGCCGATCACCTTACTGTTGGCTTGTTATTGAGATTATTGATGATGATTCCACTAAGGTGAGAACCCAGTAAGTCAGACTGGCTTTAGTGGTCCTCAGACACTCCCACCACACATTCACTGTTCAGGGGTCCCTAAAGACTGCTTTGGGAACCACTTCTCTTGGCTGTCTAGTGCAGACTGAGACTGAGAACCGTTTTGTTTTCCCCAAGGCTGGTTCTTCAGTTCTACAGTGAATTTTAAAACGGAGATTCACATTGAGATATTAATTAAACTAAGATTAGGGCTCAATCTGGAGCTTGGAAACTTGTTCCCCATGTGTTTCTCTGCTTCAGTCACACACGGTGTTTAGTTTAGTACAGGTGTGTTGGGACCAGACACTGCAGGGTGAGCTCTGGGAGACACTGGCCGGGGCTGTGAAAGAGTTGCCAATGCAATATCTCTTATAAAGTGTTAGTCTAAGACCAAATCTGAGCAAAGTGGCACCATTAACATACATTTTCCCCAGAGCATAAAGAGGAGGAGAACCAGGCGGAGAGGTTTTTCTGGAAGGACTGTACTCTGGGCCTGTTCAGGTTAAGAATGACGCAGCGTTACCTGAAAAACGTTCGCGGTGTTCTCCACACGGCTTTTGCCAATTTGAGGCCAACATCACTCTCTTTAAAAAAAATAAATAAATAAAAAAACACATCTTTCTTTGACAGACAGACAAAAAAAAGACCTGAGTAATAAATGTATTTGTAACAGCATTTTAAGCTACATCTTTTCCAGGAATTTTTGTACATTGTACAGAGCTGCAGAGTTTTTCCTTTTATTTATTTTGGACCTTTTCTGTCCCTTTGCTTGGACGCGGAGTTCTCCGGAGGACGAAGCTGGACTGTGTCTGTGGCTTGTCACGCAAGCGCCATGTGTGGACAGCGATGTCCGCTCTTTTTCTAAATCTGGCTTTTTCTTTGAAAAGGGAAGCGTTTTTCCTTTAACAGTTTATTATTAACAGTGATTATTTAAAGACTGCTTTGTAAATTTTCCAGCAAACGAATACATTGTACAACACATTGTATATTAAAATGCATATGTTTATTGTAATATATCTGTGTCTTTCATGCTGAGGGTTTTTTTTTTTCTTTCAGGTTTGCATGTTGGCCAAATTAACTTTTTGCTTAAAGCTGCATACATACAGCCTTTAGAACATGTTTGTTCAGCTCAGAGATAAGTAACACGTACTTATGCTTAAAATTCTGATTTGGATTTAATTTCATTCTGTTGGTGCAGTTGGTTCACTTTAAAGAATTTGCGTTTTATTTTAGACCAAAATGATCCAAAATAGAGCCTAATGGATCTGGATGAACTATGAAGCTCCACTCTAGTTACAGGTAACTCATTATTTTAACATCCTCAAGGTGGTTTTTAGGACCCCTGTCCACATCTGGATTGTGCATCCACAGCTTGTAATTTCACAGAGAGTAAAGAACATCTTCCTTCTATCAGCTTTATTGTGCATCCGGTGTCAAAATGTAAAATTAGGTCTTATTTTAAACCTTAGAATCCTATTGCTTGGAGTTATTGCTGTCGTTTTGCAAAAAAATCAGTTTCTATGAAAGAATGATTGAAATGCCGTTCATTATATTTACATTCTGTATCGACAAGCTCTTGCTTGCAGTTCTTTGGGTTTGTTTCGATGTTAAAAACACGACAACTTTGCAGTGTTTGCTTCTCCTGTAAAATAAGACTGCATGCACTCATCCATCTCTCTGACGAAAAACACAGTGGTGGCATGCAGATGCTGCGCTTCGTGTATTTCTCCACACGGTGGCGCCACTGCACTCGCCACGCCTCAGCAGGGTCGGGAGTCTGAAACTTCATCAGGCGATAATGGGGTTGAGTTAAAGGGTGTGAATGAGTCAGAGTCGTCCTTGTGGTCGTGCTCGGTTAAATCTGGAAGTTTGTTTCATGACTTCACGGTGTAATAAGTCACAGAGCGCCTCCAGATCTCACGGCTCAGTACGGAGACTCGCTTCCGACCGTACGAATCACGAGTCAACTGAACGAACCGATTTATTGAATCATTGGGTTCCGTGAATCGAATGTCTAGTGTGAAAATTAAGAAAATTAAACTTCTATTAAGAAAAATTAAACAACATACAGGCGAGGAGACAGTTTAACCAGTTTAAAACTCCGAGCTCTTACACAGTTTACACAGTTTAAAACTCTCAACTCTTACACAGTTTACACAGTTAAAAATCCCAGCTCTTACAGTTTACAGTTTAAAACTCCCAGCTCTTACATTTTAACCAGTTTAAAAACTCCCAGCTCTTACACAATTTACACAGTTTAACCAGTTTAATACTCCCAGCTCTTACACAGTTTACACAGTTTAACCAGTTTAATACTCCCAGCTCTTACACAGTTTACACAGTTTAAAACTCCCAGCTTTTACACAGTTTAACCAGTTAAAAATCCCAGCTCTTACACAATTTACACAGTTTAACCAGTTTAAAACTCCCAGCTCTTACACAGTTTACACAGTTTAAAACTCCCAGCTTTTACACAGTTTAACCAGTTTAATACTCCCAGCTCTTACACAGTTTACACAGTTTAACCAGTTTAAAACTCCCAGCTCTTACACAGTTTACACAGTTTAAAACTCCCAGCTTTTACACAGTTTAACCAGTTTAATACTCCCAGCTCTTACACAGTTTACACAGTTTAACCAGTTTAAAACTCCCAGCTCTTACACAGTTTACACAGTTTAAAACTCCCAGCTTTTACACAG
>JBBJLS010000109.1:551335-571349 GCA_037577275.1 Bryconaethiops microstoma | reverse complement strand
ATCCCTTTACAAAGCATTGAAATACTAATAAAGAATTACCACAAATCTTTCAGTTTTGAGAAGAATTTTCATTAAACTGTAGCTTGTGTAAGTCCTTTCAGTGACATGCCATTCTGTAAATATAAAATTTATTTTGACAACTTGCAAAGTAACTACTCATCCATTTGGTACATATATTTATTTATTCATTTTTAAAGAACGTGTGACAGGCATAAAAAGGGTTGCTATGGTTGTCATACGTTTTTGTAATTGTCACTGTTAACTAAAACTCCCATCGAGTTTGGCCATTTACCAGTTTTCTACATTACTATGCAAAGAGAGGGCTCTGATTTTTAGAATTTTTTTTTTTTACCACCTTGGATCTGAACTAACGTCATCCTCCCATATTCAGATAATTTTAACTCTGCAGAACATTTGCTGCCCTAAACCTAAAACTACGCTTCAGATGTTTCTGTGTTTAGTTAAGTTAAAATTAAGACAGACAAATGTAGCTCAGAAAAGAATCTGATAAAGGAGCCAATTATGAACCACTGATCAATTGCCTAGACTAGATGTACTGCACTGCCGTGTAATATGGTGTCCGCAGAACTTGGGGAAAATAGTTGGCAATCAGTGTGAATTGGCCCAGGCACTGAGAAGTTGAATGATTTGACTGCTTCAACAGGTAAGAGGGGAACATTTGAATTTTGTAAATGTTAAGTAAGGATTTAAAGACAAAATAAATTCTGAAGATAGACCAAAAGGTTGTTTGTTTAAAATTGGGTAAATAGCACCCATGCATTAGGCATGTACTGGCTGCAGACTTCTGACAAGTCGTTGGTGACCTCATGAAAGCCCCCCATGAATGAAATGTCACAAAATTTGCCATGCTTTTGTAAAATTTGAACCTTTATGCCAAACTTATTGGTTAGTGAAGTGCAATCCTTTTGTGTTGACATTCACTGACTGGTGCTCCTCCACAAAAGAGTCGTAGGGCCTGCTAGAGAAATTATCGATCAGTGAAGAAAAAAAACGGTTGTTAAGAGCAGACCTGTACATATACATTCTGAACAAGCTGTATTTTAGGACACTACTACACCACACAAGCAGAGACCGGGAGTAGAATTCAGAAGAACTATCGTGAGGCCCAAACCAAAGTGCGTGCATTCATGCATGCATGTCTGGGGCAGACTTCTCATCACACCTGCTGTCTGTGCACAGCTTAGGGAGCACTAAGTGGTCTTCTTACTGCCCAACCAACAGCAAAAGAGCCTGTCAACAAACCTGAACAGAGCCAAACCACCCACCAGGTCAATGCCCCATATAACAGAGCACTAAACCCTGACTACTAAAATATCTCCTCTTTTGTACTTAAACATGTTAAAACAGTGTATTTACAGAAGAATTAGTCATTTAGAAAATTTTACAAAAATAGTCCACTAGCCAAGTTTCATATTCTTCAGTTTTGCTCTAGAGCTACAAGGTTAAAGGGAGGAAACTTTAACCTTGTGATTTTTTTTTTAAGCTATAACATTACAACAAATCCTAGTTTATATAGTAATGAGACCTTATTGACAACAGACCAAACTGAATCTGTACTCTGCTTCAGAGAAGCTGAGAATATTATGAAATTTTATAAACACCTACATCTGGGCTTTTATCCCTGAAAATAAACTTCACTGCCAACTGTGGCATATGCACTGAAAGCCTTTCTGAGGTTTGATCTGTGTGTGAACGGGCTTTTATAAACATATAATGGGTTTTAAAGCTTTATCAGAAACACTAAACAGCTACAGCTAACATTCCATCACCAGAACCGTCGCAACAATAACGTGAATGTGAGCAAACACGAAAACCTTTAACGTGAATGTGAGCAAACATGAAAACAATTAAACAAACAGCAACAAGACAGACGTGCAAGGATACACTAAATTCTAAATTAGATCAGATACTACACTGGGGTGAATATGTGCCTTATTAGTTAGTTATCGTCATTGTGTGCATATTGTGCACAACATCCCTGCACACTACAGGCATAACTATTCACACTCATGATTTTGAGGTCACAATTAAATGTTGGTGACGTTTTGTGGTATACATGTCTTGATTCTAAAGAGCTCTACTTTCACAATACACTCAGAGTGGTTTTACCCCTGATAAATAATGGATCTTCAATAAAACTTTTTCAATCCTGTAACTCTGCCCTCTAATATATAATCTGTCATAGGCTAGGAAGTTTCATGTTATGTCAGATTTTGGACCAGTATTTAATCTCCCAGTGAAGCAGATTATAATGAAAGATAAAGACATCCGAGTCATTGTTGATTTGGGCTCGGGGTACAGAGTTGGGCAATGTGAGGTTGAAAGCCAGGCCAAGGTACATAGAAGGGACGTATAATAAGAAAAATAAGCTCAGAGTGCAGTTGTGGAGAGCAGAAACGCAATGCAGGCCTAACTGAAGAACAGACTTTAAAAAGAAAACAAAAGGGGTATGAAAGAGATTTTGATAGCAGCAGGATGTGAGAATAGACATCGCTCTGAAAGAAGTGAGACTCCTGCATCGTAAAAAGTCCAGCGCACAGCAAGAGCAGTGTGTGAGTAATCCGTGTGTGTAATGCTGACGCAAAGCTCCCTGGCACCGATCAGGCAATGCTGTGGATGTGACATGGCCATGGTAACCGCGAAGGAACTATCAGGGCGTACCCAGCCCAATATTTGCATGTAAGGCAATTAAAACATTACACCAAAGAAGCGCAAAAACAGTAAACATTTTTGTCCCTTTCACCCACTGTCTTGCAAGATTTCTTGCTATTTTGTAATTTTACATTTACATACCACTCTCCAGTTACAGATTTGGAAGGATGAAAATTACTTCAAAAAATCTTTTTATACGTAGAATGTGCATTGTGTAACACTACGCACATTCTTTTTTAAAAGACCATTTCACTGTGTCTAGAACACACCAATTTTATAGTCACATACTAAGTTGCTCCAACATGCACACAGTACTTCTTTCTCTTGGCTTACATTACAAATTGCTCTTACTTCTAAGTGTGCGATAGTCATTCAGTCAAATTTAACAGTGTAAGCCTAGTTTAATAGTATTGTGATAAAAGCGGCCAGTTTAACAGGACTGGCATGTCAGAAAGTATAAGAGGATATTGGACTGTTCTCCTTTTGCACATTAAAACAGTTCTACTTTGCAGATATTGAAACCACATGTTCTTAAAAAAGTGCATCACAAGTTTCTGGATAATGACAGCAGCTTAAACAGAGTGGGATAATGGGGTTAAACAGCCTTAGCAATGGATCAGAATTAGATTATTTTAATATTGCCAATGCCAACCCATTAAACACACCTTCATTGGCTTTATATCTCTACAAAATCCATCAACAATCCAATAAAAAGGTAAAAAGTTAACACCCCCTATATGTTTATTTTTTAAAATGCACAAGAACTAACCTGTGATACATCGTAGACCAAGTCAGCTGACACTCCAGCGGTCCACAGCTTCTGGGTGGCGTTGATGGCCCTGCTCAATGAGGTGTGGCCTACTGGGACCACCAGGACATCACAGGAGCTAACAGGGGGCTAACGGGGGATAAATTGAAATAGTCAGGTAAAGAGATAACAAGAGCCAATCAGAAAATCAGACAGAGGCACAATAATGGAATCAATCTCACTGGTTCTTCCATGGCAGCCACAGCAGAGCAGATTTTATCCAGAGCTATGCTGGCCCCGACGGCTGATGGCACAGGTGCAGAGGCTGCTGGGGCACGGAAGTCCAGTATCTGATCAGGACACAGAAAACCAACCTTTATCATTATTGTATTAGTAATACTAATATGATACTACTACTGCATAGAGTGTGCCTCTCATACCAGGTGGTCATAACGTCCTCCTGCAGCCACTATATCAGGCACAGTGCGCCTGCGTTTCTTAATGAAGGCCACAAACTGGAAGATGACCCCACAGTGGTGTTGCACCTTGTAAACCAGCCCCAGATTGACCACTACCTGCAAAACAGCAGGATTAGTCGGTTAGCATCAAGACCAACTGACATTCTAGTATAAAAAGGATTTGTATCAAATGTACTGAAATACAAAGTAAAGATTCTTATCGTTCAAGTGTACTTCTAATGTCATTCAGCCCAAGAGTCTAGTTAGTTACGAACAGAAGATCCTGCTAAGTTTTAATGTAATAACCAAAAAAGGAAAAAAAAATCCATGCAGATGACAAACACTCTTTAAAGTGTTTGGTTTTTAGCAGAAGTACCTGTAGTTTAACTCCCAGTTTCTTGAGCAGGCCAGTGAGCTCCTCCAGGTCCTTGAAGCCTTGTTTAGCTAGCTGCGTAACTGCTGCAGTCTTCTGTTTGGTCAAGGAGTTGATGAGAGGAACGAGTTCATGCAGCTCCCCTTTCTGCTCAATGAACTTATACAGCATCTGTAACTGCACATGGACACGTCCTAAATGAGAAACATTTTGCAATAGGATGTCACACAGATATGCGGCCTTTCAGAACAGAAGTCACTCAATGCTTTGGGCCCTAATATATATCTCTAAGATGCTTGATGAATATCAGCCTTGAAGATCTCTGGAGCTGGTCGGGTAGTGGTGCCCTGATCAGAATCCAAAATATTTACCCATTATGCTGCTCACTGCTGGAACCAGCTTCTCACAGAGATCAGATCTAAACCCAACTGTTACCAGTTTTAAGATCTGCACTTTACATATATTCCTTTACATTGCTTTCTTTACCTTTTTTATTTCAATTGATCTGAAATCTTGCTTTTATTCTACATTGATTTTATGGTTACATTTACAGCTTGCTTTGGCTAATGGCTAAAAAGAACAGAAAAAAAAAAAAAACACTGCTCAGGTGGAAAGCCAAAAAACATACAGTGTCTACTGAGTCAGACCGTGCAGGAAAACGCGACAAGCACAAGTAGTTTTCTGATTTTGAATCAGCATGAAATAAGATTCAGAAATTTGTGACATATACTGCATGCAGCATTGATGTTATGTGCATTTCCATTGACTTACACTGTTGCTGGACAAAGACAGATTGCAGAACTTGGCTTCCACTTCATGCTTAGTCAGTTTTTCACTCTGTGTTGTGAATGAGAGCGTGAGAGAGAGCGTGAGAGAGAGAGACGCATTCCAAGTTATGTTACCAAGAGACCTTGAGACTCGAAAAATTATCAAAACGTGAACTCAATGAACTACAAACTAAGGACAAAAAGCTCAACCCGTATCTCTGAAGGACAGTTACAAATAAACTAAAATGTCTGAATAAGTAATCAGCGATACAGAAGATTAAGAAAAGGAAGTTTCATGAACAGTTTTAAAATGTGGTAATCCCTGAACACAAATAACAAAATGAGATTGTCTAATGGAAACTAACACCTCTTGTGCCATTTTTGTAATAAGAATATCAACTTTCAAGTCATAAAATCAATTTCCGATGTCTGAGCTCACCATTCCGTCACATAGTACATTGGAAGCCTGGTTTAGCTTGTCTTCTGGCACGCCACTGTGCAGTAAAATGGCTCGCAGCAGGCTAGTGTGGTTCAGGTAGATATTGTAGTTCCTTTCCTGCAACCCAGCATGGGATACAAAGCAATTAAGCTACACTTTATGGAAGAGAATGTTTGCTTTGCCTTAAGACATTCCTATCACGTTCTGTATTACTATGCCTGTTCAAAGAAGCACATCATTTCCTGAGATACTATATTAGAATTTGTCAAACTAATGGCAGATGTTCCTTGTCAAACCCATGAAGCACAACTAAACCTGGATTGTTTATACAGACTAACAGGACGAGTCAGTCAAATTCTTAAAGATCAACAAGGATAAAAAGTAGGCTTCACCCCCACAGAAGCCTGTTACCTGTTTTAGTACATCTCTAAAAATATAGCATTTTCTAATGCAAATAGAATCATGTTCCCAATAAAAACGAAACTGAAATTTAAATTGTTAAACAATTTATTGAAGTGTTTCAATTAAGTCTTTGCATTGTTTTACCACAACTTGCTTGAGGAGCAGCTGCATGGCTCAGATACCTGGAGAGCACTGAACTCGTGGATGACCTCAGATATGGTATAGATGGTCTCAGCATCAGGGAGCAGGCTTCCAGTCACAGGCACCACTATGTCAAAAGCACACTCTAACAGTTCTCTGGGGTGAGCCCGGTCCAGCTTCCGTGGCCTGAACACACGCTCGATACTGTACCTAAAAAGGAATTTAGGATTATGTCTTTTAATTAATACCTAAGTGCCAAAGTTACCTCCATTCATTAATCATGCTTATAAGCTATAACAATGGTAAAAAGAATTATGCAACATTAATAAAGAATGCTCACAGGGTTTCCCATTAATGTAATCAACTGTGGCAGACCTCCCTCAGAGCCCACCCACCACAATATCTAAAATCCTGTGGGAAACACTGTTGTCTCATCTGCCCAACTATACACAAATTGTATAGGTAATAGGTATAGGTGGAAAGAATGGTTTCTTCATTAAATCAGCCAATGTAGTAGGAAAAATTACCTTTTGACATGTGAAATGTTATTTCTGGCCACAAATCTGGCAAAAGACACCTGATGAAAAAGGAAAGAGGGGAAGAGAGAATGAGAACTGAAGGGACTCTCCCGTACAAAAGACCTAGGTGCTTTTCCATCTAAGTTAAATCAAGACCTAATTTTTAGCTATGAGGTGCATCTGAGTAGGGAAGTCACAAAACCGCCCTAGAAAATAGGTTTCCAGGGCTGGATTTTGCCACTAAGTATTAAGTGTTTTTTTGTTAGAGGGTTCAAATACTTATTTCACTCAATGAAATGCAAATCAGTTTCTATCTTTTATTTAAAGTTATTTTTTCAATTTTCCTTTTGATCTGTCACTGTTAAAATAAACCTACCATTAAAATTATACTGTTCTGAGACTTTCCATTTCTTTGTCATTGGACAAACTTACAAAATCAGCGAGGGGTCAAATAATTATTTCTTCCACTGTATGTACATGTTATTGATTTCTGTGACATCACAAAAGCAGTGAATTCAGACTGGGCTGCTCTTTTGCACTGGACTGGTGAGTGAAATGCTCACACTCGACATTACAGTCTTTTACTATGTAAAAGACTCATTTAAATGTCTTTCATCCGTTTGTCCACAATATTGGACCTATAAACAAAACATCAGTTGTATGAGTCTTGACTTGATAGAGATCACAGTGCAGTGCTACTGTATTGATTAGTCCATGAATTATGCAGAAGAGCTGCTTTAGGTCTGAGCTGACAGACGAGCTAGAGGCATCATCAGAGAAAAAATAAATGTATAATGAATGAGGAGAGAGAGAAAGATCCGATAGAAGAGTTGGGGGGGCGGGTATTCATTCCAAATGGTTTCTGGGTGTCTTCCTTTGATGTTGCGTCTTTCCACCATGCTCGTATCTCTGTTTATTCATGAGGTTTACTCACAGAGCCGTTAAGCCTGTGCAGCACCTCACTCAGAAACTGGAGAGGTTTCGTCAGTGGTGACTGGTTTCTTTGGCATTTCCATAACAACGCGCGATTGTGCTGGTCTTTGTGAAGGCCTTTGTGAGGGTCAGAAGTTTCTGTCATTCAGTGGAACACCAGTACGGCAGGAACGATGAGGAACACGTCTGTGGTTTGGGTGGGGTCCATTTTACAGGAATATTACTGTTGGAAATTGGTGATGTATTTTTTTTTTTTTACGGTAATACTATTGGGCGACTATTGACTAGTGTTTGTTTGCCCTGGAGCTCCTGTTTTAAAGTAAAGAAGCAAAATTTGGCCTTGGCTGCATGTGGGGTGTTTTTTACTGAACAATTCCATTAACTAGGTCCTGAAAATTAGGGTCAAACCAAGATATGGAGACCGTTTCATGACACAAGAGGTAAAAATCAATGTCGCAGCTCATAATGTCATCCACAAACTAGGGGTGGCACGATATCACTTTTCACGTTCACTACCGATACTGCAACACTGATAATCTGCTGATATCAATCTGATATATCAACCTGTATTTCTGGCCTGTATCAGACCGATACCAATGCTCGGATCTGAGCACCACAAAAAACACACAAATATGAAATGTATGCATAGATTCATAATATTTTATTTAAAACATCTAAACCATATTTATTTATTGAGGAAAAAAAAAACAATGAATAAACACAAGTCAGTTGTTTCCTTCATGAAACCATAAAGCACAGCGATCTAACAGGTAAACGGTTCCGTTTAGGTTTTGTGCACTCAATCAAAAGGTACCGATCTCTCACATAGTGAAGAAAACAGAAAGTCCTTAAAATGTCACGGGAAGGCACAGACATTACAATTTGTTTTGCAGTTTTCTTTTCTTTCACATTGCGATTTCCATTTCTTCTCCCACGGAAGCGTCCTTGGATGTCATTTATACATCATAGCGTTTCTGAGGTCAACATGGCTCGTCTTAATAGTGCATGATCCATTTTTATTTTATTTTTATTTTTTTTCAAACAAGACTGACCGTGTCTTCCCAGGAAAAAGAGACTAAAGAACAAAAACACGAAACGTGTATAGATATGCAATAAATAAAGCACATTTTCATATTTACAAAAGTCTGAAGGTTGAAAATATACAAACTCAACAAACAGCATGGAGCAAAAGTGTATTTACAGAGGCACTATGTACACATTTTCTTTCATATTTAAGACTTCCTGCACTTACATCAGGTTCAAACAACTGAATCTCATCATGGCTTTCTCTGCCTGTCCCAGCCGAGCTCTTTCAGAGGTAAAAAAAAAAAAAAATGCAGAGGGTACAAATCAGCAGCCTAGTTATTTGTTATAATTGATTTGCAGTTAACCCTAAAACTAACCAAACCCTAACACAAAAGGCTCCTTACTATGTTCCTCATCAAAACGGCTGGGAAAGGACGGTCGGGCAGCAGAACAATGCCTGCCCCGAAACCTGAGCAGAAGCTCGATCTACAGTATTTAAGGCAACATGTAATCTTCTCATCATAAGGCATGTGTCAACCAAGACAAAAAGATAGGCCACATATCTAAGCTACGCTGCAGATGGAATCATACAGGCACACGGACGTTTGAATGCACAATGAAAGAACAGATTGTTCATAAAACGAAAACATCATAAAGAAAAGAAAAGAAAAACAAACATCATAAAGCTTCATCTTCATCTTCATTCTCTGTCAGAGGTAACGGACTGTGCGCTTCAAGTGCAAAACACCAGCATATCAAAACTGCACCTTCTCCCTCCCTGAATAGTTGCGTACGGTCCCTTTGGAACATTCCTGTACTGTTAAGCTCGTCCTGCTCGCCTTATTTGGTGCCAAGATGACCGTCGGACAGATGGCTATAAGTGAAGTTCAGTTACATCTACATTAAATAAATAGCTTGAACAAACCCACTAATACTGTTACCAGTGAATGGAAGCAAGTAGCCAACTTTAGCTTTTAGATAACTTTCATCTTAATTCAATTTTGTGACGGAATATCGCTTTGTGATGTAATCTGCCATTTAAATTCAGAAAGGTCCATCATGAGTGAAAGTGAACCAAATAAAGAGGATATCAAATATGTACCCTGTGTAGTGCAAGGTAAAGAGTGTTAAACCTTCATGTAAGACAAAATATAATAAAATATTATCAATAATATAATAGCATGGGTAACACTTTTGAGTAAAGCCCTGAGATGTTACTGGACGGCAACAGTACAAACATAACACATTCATAAGTGAACATACACATTTTTAAATGCCCCGTGTGAACAGTTGCAGTCTTCCGAATGCTTTGCCCGCATTCTCCACCATTAACTAACGTACAGTATGTCTCGCCTTGAGTGCTTTCTGCTCCATTAAGCTTATGAATGTATCATGTGGTCCTCACACAGAGCTTCTCAAAAAAGTCTTACCGAATTAAACATAGACTCTTGAGATGTTTCAAAGGATTGCAGAAGTCCTTCATATTTGGGTGGAATTTCTGAGGAATTCTGAGGAGATTAAATGCCTCGGCCAAACCCGAGACACAAGAAGCAGCTAGGTGGAGCCTCCCGCAGTTTTTGGTCCCAAAAATTTAACCTAAACCCACGGTGGCTTTGTGATGATGTTCCTCAATGTGTGAAAACAGTACTTCATGTTCTGGATTTCAGGACAATAAAAAGCCAGAAAAATAAGGGTGTGCAAGAAGCATCTACAAATGACCTCTCATTCTTCAGATTTGACTTCCCACAGGGTTATTTGTGTCTTGCTGAGAGAATGGTCACGCCGTGTCATCCTCGTCTTCCAGACTTAACATCTGATGCTGAGAGGAAAAGAGAGACGGGATGAGAGAAAAGACATAAAATTACATATAAAGCAAAAAAATAAATAAATAAATAAAAGATCCACAGTATATAATTCAAAAAACACAATATATATATATATATTTTATTTTTTTTAATATAACTGGGGAAAAAATAAAACAAATTAGGATATAGGCCCTCTAAGTAATTTCTAATAGTCTTGCTTATGTGGTTTCTAACAGTGTATTACACACTGTAATTCATGAAAAAGGACAACAATATGCCACATAGATTAAAAAAAAACCACTTTGAGAGCTGAATGTTGTTAATTTTTCAAGTCTTGGCTGAACGACTACAGTTAGGCTAAGGGCCATTTTATTTTGAGTTTTGGCTAAACTATCAAATTTCAAGAGAAAATGAGGCCTAGCAGCACAGTCTGTTCAACTGTTTTGCAAAAAACAGTTTTATAAGAAAAAGGGCATTCTCTCAACCTTCACGATGCAAACGTTAATGTATCTCTAGCAGAACAAACACAGACATCCATTTTTGATGCTCAGTTTTTATGCAAACTGCAGCGGTCACAGCAGGAAACCTGACGGCCTTGCAGGTGTTAACATGCGCCCGTATGCTGCGTGCTCGCTCTTACCGCTGGGTAGATGTATCCGTCTTGACTGTTGCTCCTGCAGATGTGCACCTGGTCCTCTGTTGTCTTCTGATAGACGGGGTTTTCAAAGTGGATGGTGTTGGTGTTCTTCAGTCTCCAGTGCCGCCACAGCAACATGGCGCCAAACACAGACAGACACAGCGCAACTGAAGGAGAGAAGTGGAGGTGATACACATATGAGTCTGTACAGCAAATTCTCTATTTCTGAGTTAATTCAATGAGTTAATGCAATAGATATTATTTATAGTGCAAAACAAAATCACACACACACACACCTATTGGTAGGATGACATAGAGAGCAACAGGATGCTGGGAAGTGCTTACAACTGCAACATACCCATCGCTCGAACCTACAGAACGACAATAATCAAAACAATTACAGTATTGACTTACATAATACATCAAACAATGAACAAATGTGTCTCTTGCTGTTATTAGTATCTAAATGCCTTACAGCCCCTTACTCATCCATTTTTCCTTCATGAGTGATCAAGTATAATTTGCAGTTTTGTTATTGTTAGTTCCACATGTGTTTGATCACTAATGCATTTAATTAAGTATCGGTCTTCACCTTCATTTGGAGTAATCTCAGTCTTGGTAGCTGGCTGCTCGTCCCTGTTTGTGTCTTGCGGGATGTTTTTCCGAGGTCCGGGAGCAGCTGCTGTAATTTTAGTAGTCCTGGCTGGGACTCTGGGTGGAACCACTGCTGTAGTTCCTGCACTTTCTGTTTTCTGATCAACTGTGTGAATAAAAGTGGGTTCGACAAGATTGGCAACCACAAACAATTGGTGGCAGTTTTGTTGTATAGACAATTTACTGAGTGCTGAATGTAAAAATAACAGAAAAGTTGGGCAGTTGCTACACTTCACATTGTCAGTTTATCTATTTTGCCTAAATGTTTTCATGTGACTTTATGTACACTGATATACTGCCCCTGAATCTCCTCCATACAACTGTATTCTTTCATGTGTGAATCTTTAAAATGCTGTTAAACCCCTTAAATGACCCAGACCTCAATTCCCCATTAATGAATACCCTAAAATAGCCAGAGGGGTATAAGCAGTGCTAGTGGGTCTTAATTGTTAAAAAAAATGTCATTGAAAGAAAGTGCTAGGAAATGTAGTTTAGAAGCCACACGTACCTTCCACACACTTCCTCATGTCAGAGCCCAGGACCATGTGATCAGGGCAGGCGCACGTGTATTTGGGCGAGCGCGGGTTGATGCGTGGAGCCGGAAGACACAGATATTCACAGCCTCCATTCGCCTGCTTACCCTCCTCACACCAGTTTGTACCTGCGCGGTAGAACAAAAGTTATAGGGAGACGCAACTAATACAATTCATGGAGCTCATCTGTTAACCCCTTAAACCCGAGGCCTATTACTGAGCTAACCTGGAGTTTACATAGTAATTTTCGCATCCATTTTCAATCTTATTATCATATTTTAACATTAAAAACCGCAGTGAGTCTGGAGTCAAGGGGTTGAACGAGAGAGAGGAAGGGACGTCTGATCCTGATCTCGATTACTCATTAATGTCCACGTCTGAAGTTCTTTATCTTTATCTTCTGTAGAATCGACTGAGCACAAAGTTATCATATTAAGCCGAGTCCTCTGGTTGCATGGAACTAACAAAATTGTTTGAAAATTCAGATTTGATTGTGAACAAAAATACAAAAATGACATGTAATAAAAAAAGAATCGATGAGGCGCTGTTAGACGTTAGAAGCATTATGCAAAATTTCACCACTTTTTAACATGTTCTTTGGAATTTTTTATCATTCTACCTTTAGTTATTGGTCATTCATAGGTTAAGGGTCTAAAGTGCATATTGGAGTTTATTATTTTGAGTATTTAGACTCTACAGGTATTACAAAGTACTGTAAAGCTGAATGAGAATGAATGAAGGTGAGGTTTGGTTGTGCTCCCTCACCGTTGGGCTGTTTGAGGTTGTGGTGGAGCACGATGTCCTCAGGAGACATCAGATTCTCTGCCACTTTGACAATTCCCTTTCCAGTCAGACGGTTTGCACTCATGATGCTTTTACTTGATACATCTGTCCAGAACACTTTCTCCTGTGGAACATAAACACAAAAGGGAGAACGCCGGGGTCAGGAGTGCTGTACATTTAGTCCTAAACAGACTGGTAGAACAGAGGCCTTTCTGCTAAAGGTAAAACCCTGTTTAGAGTGGATCAGCTGAAGCTGGATTGTAAAGAATGTAAAAGACTTCAGGCACGGACCCTCGTGAGTGTTTCAGTGATTGTTTGGCCTGAGAGAAATTACGGAATGAGTTTAGCTCTTGAAGCAGGTCGACATGAAAGAGTCTGACGTGACTAATCCTTCTGAAACTTCACAGCCAAAGAGAGGGATAATGCTAACGTGTTATTCCTTCAGAATTTAATCTTCTAACCTAATAACCAACTTAACTTGGAGTTTATTCATTCTTAATAGTTCATTAACACTTCATTAATCGTACCTTTTCGCCGAACAGCTACTATGTGGATCACGGTTGGTCTGTTTAAGACCTTCTAGTTCAATGAAACGCACCTCAAACACAGTCAGCGAGCGAGGATAGCCCAGCGTCCCCTCGTCGATGATGAGCGTGTGACGCATGCCACCGTTGACCCCAATGCTGGAGAGTGTGTGCAATTTGGAGTCCACCCAGTACAGACGCTGGTTCACCATGTCTGCAAACACAAATATTGACTCACTTTAGACAAAAAAAAAGACTCTTTCAAAGCTCACTCATGCGATTCCTACCCAGGGAAGTCAAAATAAAGAGTATGTCAGTGAAGTCTTGTCTTTCGGTTTACTTAGTATTGGTGATAATGGTGTAAATTTTATTAATGTGGAAATTCTGTACACATTTGTATCAAGTACAATCAATGCATTACTTTTTCAGTGCTAATTTGTCAATAGCAATGTTATTATTTGAAGGCCACTGTTGATGCAATATTCAAAACTAGCCTAACATTTAAAGCAGACCTGAGCTGGGGCTTCGTTCTCAAGGTCTAAAGTGAACATTCAGCCGTACTCACCCAAAGTGATGCCACTGGGCCAGGCAATGTTGTCAGTGACCAGGGCGGAGCGGTCGGCGCCGTTCAAACCGCTCTTCTCTATCCTGGCGGGATGCCCCCAGTCTGTCCAGTACATGAAGCTACAGGGACAATACCATATATAGATCATTAACTGGTTAATTGGCTAATTTACTAGTGAATAATGCTGTTAATAGAAGAAATAATCTGATTAATCTGGTTTATGTGGCTAACAGTGAATGACAGCTAGTATCGAAAAATAATTCTTTTAGTGCTTGGTGGCTTGATTGTTAATAACATTATTTTTAGACTGAATTTCTACTCATCTGCCTAAAACTGCAAGGATGTGTACAAAATGTAATTTAAGATTCGGTATGTTGGCCCAGTCTCTCAATTTACATCATCACAATTAGCAGATTAGTTAGCGGTAACTACATAATACGTTTTTGGACTAACAACTGAAAATTAACCCATCAGCATAAAGGGATTACCTTACCGTTTTAATATTGTAAGTGTATTATAATAAGCATTAACCCACAGGTTCACACTTTACGGAGTTTGACTTTACAGAGTGTATAGGATGGTGCAACTAAGACTAAGTTAAAGCAAAGTGTGAGTATTGCCGATTGTGCATGAACTGTAACTTACTTGTGCTCTGGGTCTACAACAATGGCCCTTGGCTTTTTCAGCCCCTCTCTGATCAGAGTTTTGCGCTTCAGGCCGTCTGTAGTTGCCACAGAGATGAGACCAAAAGCGCCGTCAGTCCAGTAGATGTTGTCATGGATCCAGTCAACCGCCAAACCCTCAGGGGCAGAAATTTGGCTGTCAATTACAGTGGTGTGGTGGGAGGAGTCGGCCGCCTGGTCCACGGGAGTGCTGGGAAAAATGCAAAACCAAGAGACAGGATATTTACTTACACTGCACTGTAATCTGCAAATTGTATTAAAGACTGCAACGAAACACTCACTAAGCACTAAAACGGCCCCATGAACCTTAAGCCGTATTATTATACAGATAGCATCGTGTGTGAATAAGTTTGGAGACCTTTGCCCACCTGTAGATCTTTTTGAGGAAGACATCAGACCAGAAGATCCTTCGGCCAGGCATGTCCATGTCGAGTGCCACCACCTTCTTCAGTCTGGGGATCAGACACGTGTACTCGCTCTTATCCAGCGTCATCTTCCTCACCTCATGATGGTTGGTGAAGTACAGGTATGGAACATTACCTGGGTGAGAAGGAAAAAACTCTAGTTTTAGTTATGAGCAGTTAATGGAATGGAACTCATTTTGCCCTCTTCTAACATGTTAATCGTTTCCCAACTGTAACTGAAAAAAAAAAAATGAAAGTGCAGATTCTAAACTTTCAATCCACATCTGTGTTTGTAATTAGGAGAGGATATTTTATGATGATTTGAATTGAATAGAAAGTTGTTTTGCATACAGAAAAAAATCCTCAAAACAAACAAATGAAAAAAGTGTAAAACTCCCTGATACAGAATGTAGCTTTACTCTATTTGCAAACAATATAATTAATTTTGTAATTACATTGTAATTACAAAGTAAAACCCGGCACGTTAGTGTAATAGTGAGCCTGTAGATCAGTGGTCACTAACATTTCTCCTGGAGATCTACTTTCCTGTAAGTTTAGCTCCAACCTGCATACTTAACGATCCAGCCAATCAAGGACTCCTGAAGATGTTTGTCCGCTGTTGCTGGAACTGAACTTCTCAAGAAGGAAGATCTCCAGGAGCAGGATTGGTGATCACTGCTCCAGTACTATTCATCAGTAAAGTAAAGCTCATAAAGCTTCTGAAATACCTGCAACAGCCTTGCACTCTTTGGTCATGGGGTCCAACTCATAGCCCTTTTCACACTCACACTTAAAGCCGCCCATCACATTCACACACACCTGAGAGCAGGCGTCGGGATCGGCACATTCATCAATGTCTGAGGAAAAGAGGCAGAGAGAAACAGAGAACGTCAACTACAAATGTTTTTTTTTCTCCTGCTTAATCTCTACTGTAAGACCTTCCAGGGTTTCAATACATGCTTTTAGTTTAAAGAAGGAAACGGAATCAAATTATACCCTTCATACCAAGGAAGACACTTTAATGAACACACAGCTGAAGGTAAACATAACCACACAGCTTCCTACGAAGACTATAAGCACCTTCACAGTGTTTGTTGTCCACCAGGTGATATCCTGTAGGGCAGAGGCACTCATAGCCAATCTTCAGGTCCTTACAGGTGTGAGAGCAGCCGCCGTTTTTGTCAAGGCACTCGTTAGTATCTGGGAAGAATAGAAAGGGAATAAAATGTTAGGTTTATTGATTCTCTTCCCTTCTGTTTCGCCTATATCCTATTTCCTACTCCTACCCCTGTACTCCTCTCACCCCCACATCTGTCTTGGCGAGACACTCTGACACTGTAATTTGGCCCTGCATGATTCTTTACGAATCACTGAGCAGGATGTGATTGTTTCCCAATAACAGAGCGGGATGTGAAATTCCAGGAACCCGACAATTCTGTATGTGAAAGGTGATGATAATTATGAGAACAGTTCTACTCACTGCACTCTTTAAGGGGCTCGTCAGACCAGTCTCGACAGTCTCGCTGCTTGTCGCACACTTTGTCCAAGCTGATGCACTCTCCACTGCGACAGTGGAAAGTGTCCGGCCCCTCGCACTTGCTCACTGGAAGGAACAGGAGGGACAAATGATCAGCATCGGAATCACCTCTGTATGTGTCAGGCATGTTAACCAACGATTAAACGAAAGACGTATTGCTTAATAAGTATCCGCTATTCCAGATATGTAGTTATGAAACTCAGGAATGTGTAAGAGAGAAGAACGTGTGTTACAACTCACCAGTCAAACAGTCCTTCTCGTCGCTCATGTCCCTGCAGTGGAATTCGCCGTCACACTGCCGGATGCCTGGAATACAGGCACCGTCAGCACACTGGAACTCGTACGGCTGACAGGTGGGCACACCTACAAAATCAGACAGGTATTAAAGAAGAGTAGAATGAAGGGAAATCAATGGAAAACAAAAGTATGATTCCCATATGGTCCCATCAAATACTATCAATAGGAAAACGAACAAAGATAGAGATTCACGATAAACAACACACTTTTGCACACTATTCTTACTGCAGTTCACCATGTCTTATTTGCTTATGGTCCAGGAGGACGATATCTCGTCTCACTGTGTACTTTATCTATATGGCTGAGATGACGATAGTGCTCTACTTGACTTGATTTGACTACTTGACTTATTTCCAATGTAACAGAGCTTCACAAAACTGAATGCGCCTTAATGTGCTGACTCACTGCAGTTGGCTTCGTCAGAGTGGTCGCTGCAGTCAAAGCTCCCGTCGCAGCGCCACATGCCGTGGATACAAGCTCCGTTGCTGCAGAGGAACTCCTGTTCCCGACAGGGTGCTGGCGTGGCCTTGTGGCCGCAGTTCTTGGGCCATTCGTCCGAGCCGTCGGCGCAGTCGGCGTCCCCGTCGCATGCCCACAGCTGGGGCACACAGACTGAGTTGTTGCACTGGAAGGAGCCGGAGGTGCAGGTGGGGACGGCACAGGAGGCCTCGTCGCTGCCGTCAGGACAGTCCGGCTCCTCGTCACACACAAATGAGTTGGAAATACACTGACCACTGGCACAGCGGAACTCATCTTCTGTGCAGTTCTTCAGAACTGAAGAGAGACACAAGGACAACAGCGAGTTAAATATCATATCAAACTGACCACAAGTACCCTCAGTTTGACAGTTGTAGCAGCTATCTTAATATTTATAAAGAGACACAGTGTTACACGAATGAGAATGTCATACCACAGCCATCCTCGTCCGCGCCGTTCTCACAGTCCGCCTTTCCGTCGCAGTGCCAGCCGGAGGGCACGCACTGGTTCAGCCTCCCGCCACAGCTGAACTCTGATGTCCGGCACATCTTCTTAGCTAGAAACGAGTCAAAACGGTTCAATGAGTCGTCATTAAAAACAGAAATAACCTGAGAGCGTAGTCCCGATTTAGTAATATTTTTATTCTATTTTATTTTATTTTATTTTATTCTTCCTATACAGCACATTGAATGACATTTGTGTATGATAATGGGCCGTATAAATAAACTTGACCTGACTTGACCGGTGAAAATGGAGTAAAACAGAAGAAGATTAAGACTAAGACATTGTAAAATGTTCTGCCTTTTCCCAGTTTAATCCAGTTACTCAGCGGTGAAGGCAGTGATGTAGACCGTGTGACTCACTGCAGGTCGCAGGTAATTCGTCGCTTCCGTCCCCACAGTCATCCATGTCATCACAGACCCAGCGGTTGGTGATGCATTTCCCGTTTCCGCACTGGAACTGCTGCTGGCTGCAGGACGCTGCACCTGAACAGGTAGAGGGTGACCGTTAGACCATTAGTAATATACATTTAAATATTCATATTTTCCAGACAATTTTTATTTTCAGTTTTCATTATGGTTGCTAGTGCTGATTCTTATGCAGCATACTTTTGTCCATGTTTAAAGATTACAGTGCCAGAAACCACCTATGCAAGTCTATAGGAGATTACTGAACAGATACACAGTCTGAGGAAGGTCTGGTACAAAACTAGAGAATTAAACTGATGCCAAAATGGTCTTGACTACATTTGGGCTCCAGGGGAAGTGCGGCTGGGTTACAAACTGTCATTATATAACTTCCACGTTCCGCCATACGCTTCACACAAGCGCTCAAGTATTGGACCTCCAATAGCAAGAGCCAACACAGGTCTCTTTTAACTCGGAAACTCGCTGTAGATTTCTAAACACTGAAGGTCGAACAGTGACTGTGAAAAAAGGGCGCAGGCGGCTGATAATGTATAACCTGGAGAGTTTAATGTTTAACAAAATACACTACAGACATGGGACACAGTAAAGATCTCAGCAGGCGCTGTACACAGAAATGACCATGACATTCACACACACACACACACACACACACATACACACACACACACACACACACACACACACAGAGAGAACCATAAATGGGTGCTATTGATATGTTGCATGGTGCTTCACAGGATGTGCCCACAATGGATTTCCAAACAGGTAACCTCTGATTAAAATCCAGAAAAGACAAATGGCATCACAAGTATAAAGACAGAGATAGAAAAAGAGATACAGAGAGAAATGCAGAGAGAAAGAGAGGTAAAGGGACAGAGAGAGAGCGAGAGAGAGAGAAACAGACTATGAGGACAGAGACAGACAGAAAGCAAGATGACTGTGGCAAAAAGAGATACAGAGAGAAATAAAAACAGAAAGAGTAAAGGGACAGAGAGAGAGAGAGAGAGCCAGAGAGAGAGACAGAGAGAGAGAGACAGAGAGAGAGAGAGAGAGTAAGGTAGAGACAGAGAGAGAGAGACAGAGAGAGAGACAGAGAGAGAGAGAGAGTTTCCTGCAGTGTGTGTTTGGTGTTGAGGTGGATGCAGGCTGTTGGTGACAGTTAAGGAAGGTTGTCACAACCACATTCTTGCTTTTTTTTGTAGTCTTTGTTGGACGAGCCCGGCTGGAGCCTTGAGCCACCCGCTCCGCTCTGACCGCTGACATTCAGCTGTCGCTTTAAGACAATAGAGAGAGGAGGAGTTTAGGAATCACACCACCAGTTACTCATTGGTCTCGCAGGACATTCCGCATAATTCAGATACTACAGAGACCCGGTGGGGGGGGTGAGACAACGTAACACTAACAAATGAGAGAACTTTGTGAAGTTGATCTGAACCAGAAGGATGCTTTAGCAACCAGGGTTTCCAAAAACACACATGTCACTCTTGGCTTGATGCACCATGCTTACGCACTACAAGCCCTCAGAGTGAACTGTGCTGTAAAAAAGATTCTGCTTCTCAAAATATGATTTAAAAAATGAGAGAGGAACGGTTAAAGTATGACTACCTACAACAGAGAGAGAGAGAGAGAGAGAGAGAGAGAGAGAGAAAGAGAGAGAGAGAAAGAGAGAGAGAGAAAGAGAGGTAAAGCCAGAGAGACAGAAAGACAGAAA
>JBBJLS010000109.1:515861-526559 GCA_037577275.1 Bryconaethiops microstoma | reverse complement strand
CTGCCTTACACATACATGAAAATATAAGCAAGAGTGTGTGTTTACTGGTTAATACACTGCTGTTTATTTAAAATAAAAACAAACCAAGCCTCATTCTTTATAACTTTTTGTTGCTTAACTTGGCTGTATCTTGAAGCGTACCGAACCGTTATGTCAGAACTATAGTGTGAACCAAACTGTGACCTTTCTGTACCGTTGGACCGCTACTCACCTGTCGAGTCCCACCCACTAGATTAGTTGAAGAGCCTCCATGTTTGTCTGCTGGTTTTACGAGCATAAGACTCCGAGCGCTGTGGCTGCAGGCAAAGGCAAGTCACTCATAAAGTATTGTGTTCATCTGGCTCCAGGTCCGACTCCGGTCCAACATATAGGGCTGGATTGCGTCTCTGTTTCACGTGTGTTAAACGCGCGTTAGCATTTGATGGGTGGGGCGTGGCCAGCAACAGCTTATTTGCATGAAAGTGACAGAGCCCTTAAACGGCTCATTTTAAAAGGGACTGAAACTGTCAAGAAAAAAGCTGGTGAATCTCTTTATGCGAGAGTGATTTTGTGCGAAGAACTTCATGAACATGTTTTGTAGCCCATAGACCTGTTATAACTAAAGTGAGTTTTGCATATGTCCCCTTTAATTTAGGCCCAAATTTCTTAATCGTTATCACGATATCGGTCTCTGCGATGTTGATACTGCAGAAGGCTGCAATATGCAAATGAGCCACTAACCAATCACAGTGTTTCTGACAGGGCGACCAATCAGTAACTCCAGGTGAGTTACTGGCTGTTCTGATGAATCAATGTCCTCATATTTTCCAGCCAAAATCTAATAATTTTAAACCTTAAAAGGTGTTTGTGAACATGAATGGTGGGGCTAAACTGCTGTAGTCAGAATATCTAAATGTGTGTTTTATGACATCACTAAAACTGGTATGTAGCTTGTTTTCCATGTGTGGACTGAATGGATGGAGGAGTGAAACAATATTTACAGACTTAATCTTTTTAATTCCAGCAAAGGTGATGTCTTTGATGTCTTGAAACGTCATGGTAATTGCAATATGCAGCAGTAAAATTGCCATACTGAAATTTTATTCATTCGTGCAGTTGTATCGTCGATCGTTTCTAGTACTGAGACATTCTGCTTTGTGAAACACCTCCCTGGATTTTGAGCAGTCCTACCCCATTTTCTCTGCAGCCCTCCTGTTCTGCACATGCCTTGCTGATTAGCTGATTAGTTTGATCAGGTGTGTTGTGGGTTACGTTAGTAGGAGCTGATCTAGAATCAGTATTTGTTGCATGAAGCCATCAAAGAGAAATGGCTGAGGTGGCATTTCCAAAGCACCTTAACTGAGGAGTGCTGTTTCTGGGTCAGTGTTTTGACCACAGTGGGGACCTGTGGCTGATATGAGGGGGTACTTTGTTAAGACCACCCCATTCCCAAACCAAATCGATGTCGTCATGACCATCATAAATCAGGAGGAATCTGAGCTGAGGTCAGTTATTTACATAGATCAATCCCAAAGAGAGATGGCTGAGGTGGTATTTTCAAAGCATCTCAATTATTGAGTGCTGTTTTGGGTCAGTGCTTTGACCACAGTGGGGGTCTGTGGCTGATCTGGGAGTTGCTTTGTTAAGACCACCCCAGTCCCCATTCCCGAACCAAATCGATGTCATCATAACCGTCGTGAATCAGGAGGAATCTGAGGTCAGTTATTTAGACGGATCAAGGGAGATGGTATTTCCAAAGCATCTCAATGAAGGAGTGCTGTTTCTGGATCAGTGTTTTCATCATAGTGAGGGAGTAGGTCTGTGGCTGATCTGAGGGGGTGCTTTGTGAAGACCACCCCAGTCTAATGACTGTCACGAATCAGGAGGAATCTGGTATGATCTAAGATGATTTCCAATTTTGTTGATTACTGTCTCGAGGGGAGGGGAGGACATTTGCGACAGCTGCTGGAGCGTTTCCGGCGGAGTAAAAAGCCCTTCGGTTGCCATGGTTACGTTCGAAGACGGTGACGTCATGGATGCGAGGAAGTGAGAGAGGGAGAGGAGGGAAAGAAAGAGAGCTAGAAGAAGTAGAAGGAGGAGGAGGGGGCGAAAAGGAGGGACGGGGGCGAACGAGAGAGGAGAGAAGAGAAGAGAGGGAGAGAAGAATTGAGAGGGAGAAAGAGCCCGACGGAGAGAATGGGCGCCAGGTAGAAGGGACGTTAGCAGGAATGCTAACGTGACGAAATTAAATGTAGGTGTTCTTTTTTTTTCCTTTTTATTTTCTTTTGTCTCCTGAATAGAAATAAGTCATTTGTCCACGCTGGGCTTAGTGTTTACTAACAGAGGGGTTGAGTGTTGTGTCAGGATGCTAATGTTAGCCCTTTAGCATAGCTAATGTAAACAAAGCCCCACAGCAAGTGTGTTGTTAAGGACAGGTTTTCCCAACACTTTTGCTTCATTCCCTCAACACCCGTTTTAAATACGTTTAATTTAAAGAGCACCTTTCACACACCCAAGGACGTTTTACAGAGTAACAACAAAACAAGCGCACAGGAAATAAACTCCACACATACTGCACAACAACAGGACTAGACAGACACAGAGTCATAACACAGAAAAGGTGTGTCTTAAGATGACTTGAGTTCTGAAATGGAAGAGGTTTCTTTAAGGGTTTGGTCAGTGAATGCCACAGTTTGGGTAAGTACACCAGAGTCCGTGGTGTAGAGATGTAGGAGGTCTTATATATGAGAGAGGCCATGAAAGGCTTTAAAAGTACATAGAAGCATTTTATACTGAATATGGAAGGTTACACAGTCTATTGAGCCTAGCTATACTGTTTACACTGGTCACATTGTCTATGCTGGTTATACTGTTTGCACAGTTTTTCAGTCATTGCACGTTTTATTTTCATTATTTATATACAATGCATGTGAGTTGCTGAGAGTTGTCCACACACCCCAGACAGGTTAACTCACTTTTATTTTATACTTCTTTATGTTCTTGCTTTAACTAACTATATGCTCTCCTCGCTAAATGCATCAAATGTCTGGCTGATTTGGTGTGTAAACTGTTAACTCCTAACCTTTCCTGTTTTCCTCTTGTAACTTTTGCCTGTCTGTCTGTATACAGAAATGGTTGCTAACCTACATTCTGTTTAGCAGGAGAGAAGCATGAGAAAGAAGACCTGTGAAGAAGTGTTGAGATGTTTTGGAAGGTGGAATGATGGAAGGATTGGGAAAGGAAAGGTCCATTTGTAATGCAGGGTCCTTTCCATGGCTTGGTCACTTAGACAGCGAAGCACCATCCAGGGTTTGGAAACTCGCAGACTGCTTCTCTTCCCTCAAGCAAGCTCCCCCAGCTTCGCAGCCCCAGGTAAGCCTCACTTGAAGAACCATCAGTTGCAGAAAATGGTCATTTAAATAACTTTATGCACTAGTACCTAAAACAAGTCACTTGAATAATCTTTGGCTCCCACGGGAGCCATTACGTTCTTATCAGCTATTTAGCATTTGTTTACATGTGCAGTAGGATTGTTTATATAGCATTTGTCATGTTAATGACATCTTTTAGAGATGCAAAGCATGAAACCCCTGGCAAAACTAATTGAATCACTACACCCAGCTTTTTTACTTTGTAGCAAATAAACAAACAGCAGGCATGACGCAGTTTTTCTGAAATAGCTGAACATTTGTGAAACCTCCAACAAATCATTTTAATTAATGGCATTTTTTCTAGATCAAGTAGAGTGGGGAAAAATACGTGACCCTTTAATGTGAATGAACAGATGATGAAACAATAAAAAAAAAAAAAGTATTTTGTTGCTCTTCCTCAGACCAGAATTGTTTGAGGCATGGACTTCATTAATGAAAAGCAAAACAATATTCTTTATTAAGCTGTCATTGAACTGATATTCCTTTCCTGAAGTAGAGCTGAAAATTTTCTACCTGTTTTCTGTCAAGATAATTGGATGTCAAATTGCGTTTTTATGTTTGTTTTAGAAATGCTAATGACTTATTACATTTTTTTTCATCCACATGTTTAGATTACAGTTTTTTTTTCTTCTAATAGATAAGGAGAGGAAGAAAAATGTACAGATACAACAATGTGACTAATACTGTGTATTATTTCTGTAAACATTGTCAGGAGGCCAGTTGGTCACTGAGATGTTCTATGTTTCGTTTCAGACTAATTACATGGAAGTCCGTAAGCCAGTGTTGGAGCTGAAGGATGTTCCTCCTCCTCCGCTCCACAGTGCCTCTCAGCAGCCTCTCCCTCTGGCTCCCCTCCCAGCGCCTCCCCCATGCCATCTCCCACTGCCTCCAGACCCCCGACCCCCACAGGGGCAGCTCCTGTCCCTACCTCTACCTCAACCTCAACCTCAACCCCAGTCTCAGCCTGGTAGCCCCAAAGTAAGCCTGTGTTCTCGCTGTGAGTCCAGCCTGCACCTCCAACAAAGCCCTGGTGTCCTCATAGCCAGAGCCCACAGGTTTGGTGACGTAGGTGGTGGATCTAGTGTTAGCAGCAGTGCTAATGCTAACATTGGTGGTGGCCTTCCTACACTTCCCTTTTCTCATGCACAGGGTGACACCCACACTGGCCAGCCCCCATCTGCCCCTTCCTCTGCTCCGTACCAGCCCTTCCTCAAGCTGCAGACCCCACAGAGTTTTGGCCTCCAGATGCCATCGGTAGCCACGTCTCAGCCAATGGCAGCCTACTCCCACCCCTCCTGCTGTGTGGGCCTCAGGCACCTCCATGCTTGTCCCTCTCTTTCTGTGGGCTGTGTGCAGTCCAACCATGTGCCTGGCTCTGCTTCTATCCATGGCCCTTACATGGCCCCGCCTGGGTGCTGTCACTGTAACGGGGAGGGTCGGGCAGAGCAGCACCCCAACTCACATGGTGATGCACCCTCCTCTACTCATCTCTGCCCTAACCCTTTGCACCTCAATGTCGAGCACACCACAGTCTGTCTGAAGGGAGCACACTACTGCCACCAGTGTTTGAGTAAGGTTGGTGGTACAGTTTCTCACCAGCACAGCTTGATATGTAGATGCCAAATGACGTAACAAGTGCACAATACATTTTAGTGATTTTCGTGTTGCACATTTTGAGTTGTTTCATGCATTGTAATCACAGGCCAGCAGTGAAAGGAAGCTCTTGGATTGGCTATTCAGCCTAGCGTATTAATGCATGAGAAGAGTCTTGCAGTTTACTGTTAGTTTTGGTGTTGAGGAAGCTCAGCCACATCTCTTGTTAGATGTATTGAACATTTTAAGTCATTTTAACAAAAGTTAAGCTTGAATAGATGACTTTATATCTTTTAGGGGATGGCATTTGTCTCGTGTTGTATTTGGAGCATGTGCATGTATTTTTAGTGTACTGCCTAAAATTACTAAGATTGCATGTTGACAATGCTGATGTAAATGACCTGTTTAGCCTGTGCAGGGTTTAGGCGCTGGGGACTCTGCAAAGGTTTGGCCAAACATCCCCCCACCGCAGGCCCAGTCAGCTCCAGTGCCTGTGTGTAATGGTTGCGGAGTGCCTGGAGTCTCGACTGATGCTGTTCTTCTCCGTGCTACCGGCCTGGGCAAATTCAACCAGAAGCACGGTCAGTAGGCACAAACGCATGTTGTATTCCAGAGTAAAATAAGATTTTAAACCTCTTGGACTGGTACTGAAGTTTCAGTATTCAGAACTAAGTATTATGTTCGTTAACCAGCCTTCTTTATTAGATACAGGTTTGTCTGTGTGTATGTGACTGCTGTTACTTCAGATAGCCATACCGGGCATAACTTATCAGCCTCTGTTACTTAAAAGCTGTTTTTTTTGTTTTTTTTTTTGACTTTGTGTGCATGTCTGTTAGGCACCACTGAAAGCAGTGGCCAGGAGGCCCTTCCCCCAGTGGGCGTGTTTTGGGACATAGAGAACTGTGCTGTGCCCAGTGGGCGTTCTGCGGCCACGGTGGTACAGAGGCTACGAGAGCGCTTCTTCCAGGGCCATCGAGAAGCCGAATTCATCTGTGTGTGTGACATAAGCAAAGAGAACAAGGCTGTCATTCAAGAGCTTAATAACTGCCAGGTATATCAGTAGAGACTAAGCACTGGCATTATCAGCTGATTAAAGTTTTATGCAACTTATTTTCAGTCTTATTTACTATTTCACAGGTTACAGTTGCTCACATAAATGCCACGGCCAAAAATGCTGCTGATGACAAACTCCGGCAAAGTCTGCGGCGCTTTGCTGAGACGCACACGGCTCCTGCCACAGTCATTGTTGTGTCTTGTGAGTCCCTACCAAAAAACAAAGTTTTTCTCTTTTGGCAGTACTGCTAATGTAATGGAAATGTGTTGGGTTAAACTGGGGCTTGTGGAGGGACTCCCAAGTGATGCAACTGACTATTGGGCCCCTTTCGTCAGGAGATAAGTTTGATCTGTGGTGATGCTGCAAACATCTGTGGCTGGGAGTCCAAGAGAGCACAATTGGTTTCACTCTCTTTGGGTGGGTAGGATGGTGCTAACCAAGATTGGGCATCTGTTGGCTGGTGCAAGTGCGTTATGTTGTCCAATCATTAAAAGTTGCAGGAACTTACTTGGTGACTAGGCTAGCTTTTGTCCTCCCACTGGTGGTGGTGTCATGTGACATGGGAGCTAGTAGAGTAGGAGCCACTAAACCAGGGAGTGAATTGATCAGGAATTTAAAAAAACAAACCAGGATCTGTATTTTGATCTAACTCTTCAGCCAGTCTTGTGAAAATCTGGTGGCCAACAGTGTCCAGCAGTGATGCAGAATTGTAGTTTGACCATTCTGAAAAACATTTTGTGAAAGTGCCTTTTAAACATGCTCACTCGGTTCTCTCGTTACTTTGCAGCTGACGTGAACTTTGCCAGTGAGTTGAGTGACCTGCGTCATCGTCATGGTTTCCAGGTCATTCTGGTGCATAAGAGCCAGGCCTCACCTGCTCTGCTACAGCATGCTCATCTGCATGTCCCATTTGAGGACTTTGTCTCGGAACTGCCTCCCAGGATGCTTATTAAATCACAGGTACACATCTCTGCTTCCCACCCTAGCACCTCAAGAATTAAGTAGCAATCATTAGTTCACTTAAGTATTTTCTGCACTGAAAGTGCTTCATGACAAGTAGATGATCAAGGTATTGCAAAGCCTCAGTAAATCAAGACACGGAGGCAGATTGCTCAGGAGCCGTGCCTAGCCTATGTATGACCTTTTATGGTATATATTTCACCAGATATGCTTGACATTTATGGACCTCAGCCTCCTCTGGCCTTCGTAATCCCTAGCCTGCATGCTTTCAGTACAGATGCAGTGCAGCAGTATGGCCTTGACCGAGGCTACACCCATGAGAGCTGTAGTCTGTAGTTGCTGAATGCAATGATTGTACACCATTTTGTGCTTGTATCCCTTTTTTCCCAAGGTTGGAATAGTTACAGGAAACAATTCACAAACCCATTTCATTTCTCAAACCAGTAACTTCCCCAGTAGCACAGTCCGAGAAAACCTAGAGTTGCTCCCTCTTTCTTTGCTTCCCCCAGCCTTGTTTCAACCTCCTCTTTGTGCACAACCTCCCCACGCACCGTGATGCCAAGGCTGTCAGTAGCAGGCTTCAGCGCCTGTCCAATAACTGTGGCGGGAAAGTGTTGGGCGTGTCCGGTGGCACTGCTGTGCTCCGATTTGCCAGCGCAGAGGCGGCGGAGCGTGCCGCAAAGCGCATGGAGAATGAGGATGTCCTGGGGAACCAGATCACCATCTCCTTTTCCCCTGACGGGCCACAGCAGAAGGAGGAAGAGGAGCGTATTCGCCTCCCTGCCTCCTCTTCCTCCTCTGCCGCCTTGTTCCTTCCTCTGGAGAAGCCACGGTCGCCACGGCGCCCCAGACGGGTCTCCCGGTCCTGCCAGAGCGGCAGAGATGGTGGGGTGAACGTTCCGGAAAGACCCTACAGTCCAAGGAAAGGGGGGCATGCGTCTTCCTGCAGCCCAGTGATGAAGCCCCTCCCTCAGGTCAGCAGCGTAATGGTGTCCTTCCGCCGCCTCCTCGACCCTCCAGCCATTATGATGCTCTGCTGCCTCCTTGTATTCAACTTCATAAAGCTCTCGGCCCACCGGTCCAGTGTTCTCTAACAAACAGTCCAAAATATTCAGTTGTGTATCATCAGGGATGTTAGTGTTATGATTTCAATTCTCACTCAATTTTCAACATAATTTTGGTGTGGTTTGAGTTTTTTTTTTCTTTTTTCCCTAATACACTGAACATGACCGGGTAAACTACACAGAAGTGGAACCTGGCCAAAACTGATTTATGTTTTGAAAGTTGACGAAGATTTTTATTTTAGCCAATTATTATTGTACTCTTTGCATTTCAACGACCGTTAAGTCGTGCACCACGGTTTGTTAATTTATGTTTAGACTCCTCTGTAACTTACCTGTTCTTTGGGAATTATCTCAAAGACTGTTAAGCTATGGACACTTAAAAGAAGCCAAATTAACCAAATGTTATCTGGCAAGTCTAAAGTCATCTGCCAGTGTTTGTTGGAGAACGTTGGAAAAGTGTGCCAAGAGTCAACATGCCCATGCTGAGTGCCTATTATCCTGCCTGCTCCTAAACCCCTTCCCACAGTCCTGCCTGTATGCCTGCAGATACTTGAGGAAATTGATTTCTCCCTGGTTTTGCCTTGTTGTAACTTAGATGAGGATGACGTGCTCACTGTGTATGCTGATGGTTACACATCAGTAGTTTTGCTTGACTTCCTACATTCAATCTACCTTAAACTAGCTGAGATGTAACACTAATGCTTTATTCCTCTCATCAGCCTCTCATCCGCCTCTCCTCAACCTCCCTCTATTTTTCCTTTCCCTCTGCAATTACCCTCTGTTTTAGAGAGCATGACAGTGTAAGAACATCTCCACTTTTAACAGCAGACCTTTAGGACCTCATGCATTTCATAGTAAAAATAGCAGTTTAAGAACTCTTTAAAATGTGTTTTCCTTCCTCTATCTGTCATAATTGTGGCAGACTACCACTAAACTGTGGTCTTTAAGAATTGATGTCCCTTACTACTTTACTACTGAATCTAGGACACGATTGGTGTGGAGTCTAGGCCCAGGATGGGTTTCACTCTGGAGAAAAGCCGCGCTGCATCTGCGTCTCCTCAGAGTAACGGCCTGACCTCACAGCTGCAGCCTGCCAAGCCTAGTTTCCCTGCTGAGCTCCTCCATCGGGGTCGCAGGTACCATTCCTACAACGCTGCGTCATCCCACCACCATGCGACATTTCTGAAATGCAGTGTAACTGTGACCTACAGATCTCACAAACCTCTAAAGACCTCTTCAGACTAATACAAAATTAGACAGTTACTTGCTGATGTTTACCATTGGTTTAAAGAGCTAATCTTTTATCACTGACTGTACACTACCAGTCAAAAGTTTGGACACACCTGCTCATTCATCAATTGTTTTTGTTTTTATTATTGGCTACATTGTAGATTAATACTGAAAACATCACCTATTGCTCTGATGACAGCTTTGTACACTCTTGGCATTTTTTTCAATCAGATTCATGAGGAATCGACCTGGAATGGTATTTAACAGATGTTCTTTGTCAAGAGTTCATTAGTGGAATTTCTTGCCGCCTTCATGTGTTTGGGACCATCAGTTGTGACGGTCGGGTTGGTACACAGTTGGTGATCCTATTCCACTACGGTTCTACTCCACATTATGGCAAGAACCACTTAACTAAGTAAAAAAAAAAACAACAACAGTCCCATCATTACCTGATTACAAAACATTTTCTTGTTTTGTTTTTTTCATTTGCTGCATAATTCCATGTGTTCCTTCATCTTTTTGTTTTCAATAATCTACAATGTAGAAAATTAAATGTAAACAAAGAAAAACATTGAATGAGAAGGCATGTCCATACTTTTGACTGGTAGTGTATGTTCAGATTGTAATAAACTTATAAAGCCATCTCAGCAATATACACCCATGTCACAAATCCTTATATCTCTGAACTGGTCTTTTTATAGAATATGAATACAAATTATTTTGATATATGGCCTTTAGTGTATGCTTAAATTTTATTCCAATTCATTTGGTATAATTTGACACATTAGTTCTGAAGATATTTTTTAATGTCAGCAGCAGCATGTACATTCAGTAATGCTTGTTTTCAGTTACCTTGGGAGAGAAGTTTCTGCATTTCTTAGCTGTTTTTGGAATCAAGTGATGTGTGTCCTGAAAGGCACGTTTGTGTTTGTGTAAGGAGAGACTCGTGTATCCTGCGCAGTGTTAAGGACTCTCCCATGGAGCCGTTCCAGGTTAGCACGCCATCAGCCTTCAGTAAACTCAACCTGCATACTTCCTTCAGCCCTCTAATGTTCTCCCAGGGCTCTTGTTCCTCTAGGTGAGTGTGACCTCTTTTGTATTTATCTAACCTGCAGTCAAAACAACTGAGTGGAAGACTGCATTATTTACTAGAAGATGATTCAGTGCATCATCATCTCAAATTAATCATCATGATTTTGAATCCAGTGGCTTATTTTGGTTCAGTACACTTACCCATATACACTAAAGAGGCTGGTTGTGTATATATAGTGCATTTTTCATGGTATTGGAGTAAATGATGGTAGCCTAGTGGGCAGATGGTAGCCTAGTGGTTAGGGCGAGCGCCCTGCGATCAGGAAGTCGTGGGTTCGATTCCCAAGACTGCTAG
>JBBJLS010000109.1:505616-515761 GCA_037577275.1 Bryconaethiops microstoma | reverse complement strand
TGAATGGGTTAAATGCAGAGGAGGAATTTCGTGCTGTTCACACTGTGTGCTGTGGTGTGTTCTAGTATGACAGAATGATCACTTTCACTTTCACTTTCACTTTCACTTTCACTTTCACTTTCAAATCCATCAAACCATTTATTTAAGGATTTTCAGTGCTAGTGTGAATATTTCTTTGATTTCTTATACTTAAAATGACCTTTCTCATTTCTCATACAGGAGTGCATCGCCCTGTCTGTCTAATCGTTCGTCTCCGCTGAGCATTCTGTCTCGTAGCCCCTGTCCCGACACCCATCCTGAGCCGTTTTCAGATGGAGCAGACATCCAGGTGGCTAACCTGGACTACAGAATGTCTCGCAAAGACCTGCAGCAGATCTTGCTGGACACTTTCGCCAAGCACGGCAGGGTGAGGCAGTAAATTCGGGGTTCAGTGGTCAGGCCACAATAATTTTATGCCTTTTTGGAAGTTATAGTAGTTTTAAAAGTGATTCCCACAATATATATATTCTTTCTGTACATGATGGTTTTGTTTTTCTTGTTTTCTAACAGGTAAAGAGTGTCGAGCTCAGTCCTCACACAGACTATCAACTAAAGGCTAAAGTGCAAATGGGCTCTCTGCAGCAAGCTATAGGAGCTGTCAGCATTCTCCACCGGTACAAGATCGGCAGCAAGCGCATTCATGTCTCCCTCATCACAGGAGCAAATAACAAGTCCCTTGTCTGCCTCAGGTACAGTCAGAAATACATTGGCCCAAACATGCTAATTGGGATTCACAATATATTGTTTAATAGTTACAACATTGGCCTTTTAAAGTAGCGCTAAATGACCCCTCAAACAAACCAGTAAATGTTTTATTCTGGCATTTGCATCATCAAAACAAATCTTGATTTTTCTTTAACGTAATGTTATTAAACATGTCACATTAGATCATCAGTATGACTTTAATCTAGTGCAACACTGGGAGTCTAAATAACATGATTTTCTAAAAGATGTTGACATTATTACAGCAAATTTTATCACAAAGTTCATTAGCAAGCTGCTTTCATTAACAGTTGAATTCCCTGCCAGAGGGAGGCACTAACTTTTCTCTCTCTGTTTATCTTCCCTACAGTTCAGAAATAATCAGTATTCTTCAGGACTCTCCAGCCAACTGTCTTCCACTCTTCAAATTTAGTGAAATTTACGAGAAAAAGTGAGACTTTTTGTCACTTACAGTTTGGAACTTTTCATATAGTAAGATTATTAAATGGTGGATTAAAGGGTTTTATAAACAAAAATCGAATTACTTAATAGCCCCTTTTTATCTGAAATATATTAAGATGCAAAATTGTATTGTAGTTTGTAATGCAATTCTTATAGTTCATGTCCCTGTATCCTGAAATGTCTCACGAAATATATTTCTGTGATCGCCACCGGCCTGGCAAGAAGTCAAACATTAGTCGAAGGGGGACAAAATGGGTTGAGAACTTTTTCTTTAATTTCATTTTATTCTTTAGGATTATCCAATTAAATTTTTTTAATGACTTTTGTTTTTTGGTAAATTTGTGGTACTTGATTGAACTTTGCCATCTGTCTTTTTATTTCTTTAATGGATGCCCTCTTGCAGGTTTGGTCGTAAACTGGTGGTGAGCGAGTTGTACAGGCTGCCAGAAGTGGTGGCCGTTCGTGAGCAAGGTGGAAGTCGCTTGGTGTGCCTTCTCTCCAGCTGTCTTGCCAGACACAGCCCTCTGGGTTCCTCCCAGTCACATGATGGATCGTCCACCAGCGGCAGCCCTGTGGTGTTTGAGGAGCTGGAGTACCACGAGCCTGTCTGCAAACGCCACTACACACAGCACGATTTCAGGTAAATTCACTAGTAGGAGTCTTATGTATATGCAGTACTGTGCAAAAGTCTTAGGCACCTGTGCAAATTGTTTTGAAATCATTTATATCAGCAGTGGGCTTCTTTCTGCTAGCAAAAACACAGCTGGATGTTAGAATAAATACAAACAAACAAGAAAGCAGTAAAGTATCAAGATTTCTTTTTTCTAAAAAGTAGTTGATATTTTGTGAGCTGATTAGAATAACACAGGTTTGGATCCATATTTCTGCTCAGTGCCTCCATTCATTGGGTGAATTATTAAAATTCCATAAGCAACACACCTAATCTAATCTGCTGAGATAAATAGAGCCAAACCAGGTATTTGATGGAGCTGCAAGTAAAACTGGGCTTCCATGAGGAAAGAGGTCTAGAAATAGTTACGTGAACACTTTGTCACACAAAACCACTACTTACTGTGTTAATGTTGATTGTATTTAGTGTTTTAACACTAACTTAACAGCACTGCCCAGTAGTGAACAGCTTTAAAGCATAATTTTCTCAGGTGCCTAAGACTTTTGCACAGTACTGTATTTGTTCATTATTTTTGGATGTCAGCTAACATGAGTTCCAAATTACGTTTGGAGTAGGTAGTATGGCTTTTGGTGGAGTAAAGATTAAATGTGTTTTTTTTTTTTTCTACTGTACTGAGGAATGACTGAAAAATAATCACTTCATAATGCGTATAGTGGGGCATTGTGGTTTGGTGGTCTAGTGGTTTGGGCGATTCCCCTGCAATCAGAAGGTTGTTGGTTCGAATCCCGACACTGCTAGTGTCATCGCTAAGGTAACCTTGAGCAGGGGACCGTCCCCACATACTGCTCCCTGGGTGCCTCGTTGTATGGGTTAAATACAGAGAAAGAAGTTCACACTGTTCACACTGTGTGATGTGTTTTGTTCATGTGTGCCTATAAGGAGTCACTTTACTTTACAGGGGGTCCTCAAGTTACAACACAGATCCATTCCTTTGACGGTGATGTTACTCGAATTTTGCTGTTAGTCGAAACACACCCTAGGCTCAGTCACTTACTGATCCTAACACAGCTGCATAATCACAAACTAGAACATTAAAAACACAACCAAGCCACAGAAAAAGGACAAGGACAAACATACTATACTTGTACACTGTGCTATAATAACAGAAAAAAATGACTAAAAATGAGTGTAAAAAAATTGTGCTTTTAACAGTCAAATAGTGCAAGTAAGCGTCCTGGAGGACGCCAACTCCCTCACGCATACGCTGCGTATTCTGTGTATACTGCGTATTCTTCCACCATGCGCAACCAAAGTAGTTATGGGAGTGAGCGTCATAAAGTTCACGTGTTGAGACTGTCGTAGCCTGAGGACCGTCTGTTCTTTTATTTTGCTTTAGTGGTTTGGCCCCTACACAGAATGTGAAACATGCTTACACAAAATTGTGGCACAGATGACCCTGTCGTCAGACTAAACTATACCGCTTGATAATTGTGTCCGTTTGTCTATCTAGTGAGACCGACTACGATCCAGACACTTATAAGATCCCGTTTGTGGTGGTGTCTCTGAAGGCCTTGGCTGCTCATGTGCACAGCTTGCTGCAGTCCCATGAAGGAACTGTCCCCTTGCTCAGGTAACACCTGTTCTTGTGCTTGTGTTGGGGCTTAGATCCAGGAGTGTTTTCATCATCTAGGACCTTTTTGGGTCAAATCTCATGAGCTCTAATCATGTCATTCAGGACTTTGTAGGAATAACCTCTGAAACCCTGTTGCTGCACAGTAACTTTTTTTTTTAGTTTTTTTTTTTTATTTAAAGCTGTGGAACTGAGCGAGGTTATTAAATGCACAGCACTTAGCATTCTCCAGTGATTTACATTGCTAGTGCCATAGCATCAAAACAACTTTACTACAAACAGATTCCTTTTATTAGTCTATTAAGGGGCTTTTTTTCATCCATGTCTGTTACTCAGTTTCCCAGAGTGCTATGCAGCAGAGTTCAGTCCTCTGACAGTGGCGGAGGAGGGAAAGTTGGAGGGAAGCGTTCCACTGGAGCACCTCATAACCTGTATACCTGGCATCACCATAGTAACTGCACAGAATGGTTTCAAGGTCATCAAGTGGATTCACAACAAACCCCCACCACCCAATGCAGGTAGGTGTCATTACAACTGTATGCAAAATTTGAGCATGCTTGGACATTTTGTTGTTGTTTACCCCCCCCACCCCCAAATAAAGTGAAAACAAGAACACATTTCTAAAAAACATAATGCACTGGTTAACATGTCGTGTTATGACAGTTGTTTTGCTGTGTCCTGTGTCTCTCTTTCAGAGCAGTGCATACCACTGCTTTGTTTTCTCTCTCTTAATTGAAACACTACATAATTGCTTGGTCAAGTTTTCCTCCCAGAGCAGATGGTGAGGCTGAGGCTGGTGTGGGTGTACCACATGTTGTTTCTAAAAGGCAAACGCGTGAGATGGAGAATGCTTTATTAGCATAATTCTGTCCGCCTTTACTCTCCACATGCAAACGGCCAACTCCGGTTGATCATTCGGCAAAAAACACCCAAAATTCTGGAATTTATGTGAAAACCGAAAAAAACCAACAACGTTCAGTCTAATTCTTTTTCGTATGTTGTGCAGACCCATGGCTGCAGCGCTCCAAGAGTCCAGTAGGTAACCCTCAGCTGATCCAGTTCAGTCGGGAGGTCATAGACCTGATGAAGAACCAGCCGTCATGCCTGATGCCAGTCACTAAGTTCATTCCTGCCTACCATCACCACTTTGCTAAGCAGTGCCGAGTCTCTGATTATGGCTACTCTAAATTGCTGGAACTGCTGGAGGCTGTACCGCACGTACTACAGGTTTGTGTTTTGGAAGATTTTAGTCATTCGAACACTCAAGGTCATAATGCTAGAAACAAAAAAAAAATCTTTACATTTTCTTTCCTTTATTAATTAACTGCAGATCCTTGGCCTGGGCTCTAAGCGATTGCTGACACTCACGCACAGGGCACAAGTGAAGCGCTTCACTCAGGATTTACTCAAGCTGCTCAAGTTTCAGGCCAGCAAGCAGGTGGTCATCAAAGACTTCATGCAGGCCTACCACTGGTAAGTCACACTCATGCTGCTCTCATAAATAGCTGGTGTCCTGGTGGTTAGGGAGTGGCCCCTGTGATCAGAAGGGCATGTGTTTGAATCCCAGTATTGGAGGGGGCGGGGGTGTAGCGTTAGGGTACTGTACTGCCAGTGATACCACAGAGGTCCCCTGGAGCAAAGTACTGTCTCCACATTGCTCCCTGGCCGCTGCATCAATGGCTGCCTGCTGTTTCACTCGGGTGAATGGGTTAAACGCTGACGAGAGTTTCATGCTGTTCACAGTGTGCCGTGCTATGCTGTTCCGTGCTGTGGTAGATTCATGTATGACAAATGGATACTTTATACTAGGGCTGGCCACGTTACTGTGTTTATTTACTTCACGCTGATAATTATTTTATCGCACGTTAAAATGCCCTTTGCAGCTGCTATAATAGTTCCACCCCATTTGCTCTGGACTCTTGAGGGTAACTTGTTTTTCTATAACAAACTAGCTAAAACATGAATGCCCTGCAGTGGCAAATAGCTTTGTTTTTATATTTGATTTGATTACATTAATGTTTAAGTTGAGATTTACAGAAATATTTGAACTGTGTTAAAAGGAACACTGCTGTTAATAAGCTCCTTATTTGTTTAATGTGTTTGCAAACCAAATGTTGTTGCACTTTTGTTCATATAGCAGTACTTTTTGTGTGTAGTGTGCAATACACTACTTTTGAATCGCGATTAAAAATTTTACGCATTGCCCAGCATTACTTAATACGTTAACACACACACTCTGAAATTTAGTGTTTAGTGTCCAGAAAACATTGCTTGTTTTCTCCACAGACATTCCTGAAAGCATAACCAGGCTTTGTTGGATAGATTGTAGATCATACAATTGTCTGCTTGTTATATATGAAGTGTTTCCATGTTTACAGGTGCTTTTCCAGAAACTGGCAAGTGGTTGACTATGGTATGTGTGACCTGATGGATCTGCTGACTGAGATTCCAGACACTACAATCACAATCATGCAGCAGGACTCCAACACAGTCATATCTGTACCCAAGAGAGGTGAGTGCTCACTTTGTGCGCGCGCACACACATTTTTTTAAGAATTTTAGGGAAATGTTTATTAAACAAAGGTGATCGAGGTAAAGTATTTTCCTACAGGTAAAGCATATGTGAGTTTGCAAGTTGTGTGAAAGTTAGGCCTGTATACACACACACTATAAAGAAATTAGGCTCATGCAGATTCATCCATATAATAAATGCCTTTGCCAGGAATTCTGCATTAAAATATGCCCTTTTTTTGGGTGAATGATTCATGTGTATTTGCCGCCCTTCCGTGCATTCGATGCATTGCGGATCCCAAAGTACCCAAGAGACGAAAGTCTTTGGCATGACAAGAAAAAAGAAACTTTGGTGTATGTTCATTTATTTATGTATTTATTTTCATTCCTAAGTTACTGAAGTACTGCAGAATGAGTAAACCAGGCACGTACAGAAATCATGACCGTTTCACGCGTTTGTGTGTCAGAGCGTACAGCAGAGGAGGTGGAGCGCACAAAGCAGTTTGGGAAGGAGGTGGTGGATCTGTTGCGGCACCAGCCACATTTCCGCATGCCCTTCAGCAAGTTCATCCCCACCTACCACCACCACTTTGGCCGCCAGTGCAAACTCACATACTACGGCTTCTCCAAGCTCATGGAGCTGTTCGAGGCTATTCCAGATGTGCTCCAAGTAAGTGCTGGGTAACCTGCTGTCACTGTTTGACCGTCTCATTTTAATCTGGTAAATCCTAACCGTTGTGAACTTAATATTTGCAGTACTTCACTGTACGGTGTTGGTTTGTTAGGTTGCACTTTTTTTGTTATATCACACTATTTATACTTCACCCAGTTAAAAAACAAACACAGAAAACACAGATCCAACACATATAATACAAGTCTTATTATTTGAGAAATGAAGGCTTGTTTAACGGACTGTAGGTGACCTTGTTTATTTGAATGCTAATTATGTAAATACAGCAAACCCCCCACTTTAACACGGCTCAGCAGTCGCGGTTTCAGTCCATCGCAGAGTCGAACTAATAATTGTTCGCTGAAACCCCCGCACTAACACGGAAACTGCAGATATCCTCCGCATTTCTTTGCTTTTGTGACGTCAGGGCCTCGTCCGCCACGCACCCTTGTCCTCCTGCTGAGTTGCTAAGTACCGCGCCCAAAAATAAACAGCCCAGCATGAGGGTGAGGGGGCGTGGCGGACGAGGCCCGGGCTTCACAGCTTTTTTCGTGGCAATATATCATTTTTCATACATTTTAGTGCTAAATTATTAAAAGAAATATAATATACTGATTTTGTAACATAGATATTGACGTAAATTCAGATACATTTCCTTATAAAACATTACTATAAATGTTTTGGTACTGTGGAGAGAAACACAAAGAAAGGCGTCTTGGGAGGTGAAATACCACTGTACTCGGAGGCAGGAGGTTTGAAAGTAGCCAATCCGAGAATGTTATTTATTTCTCCTTGCTGCTGATTGGCTGCTGCCCTTTGACGCAGCTGCAGTCCAGAATTTCCTCCTGTGGAGCGTCTCGAGTGTTCTCGTGTTTTTCGTTCTTAAAGCCCTGTATTTTTATTATTAAATTAAATGAATTTATTACTTTATCACGGTTTTTCACTATACACAGGTGCTCTCGAAACATAACCCTGCGATAAGCGGGGGTTTACTGTGCAAATTCTGATCTAATTTGCCCCTGCTTTGCTCCTTCCCTGTGTGTTCAGGTGCTGGAGTGCGGGGAGGAGAAGATGCTGGCTCTGACGGAGGTGGAGAGGGTGAAGGCTCTGGCAGCTCAACTGGTGAAGCTTCTGCGTGCTCAGAAAGACTGTAGCCTTCCTGTCAATCAGCTGCTGGCTGAGTACAGCAAGACCTTCGGCTACGGCCTCCGTCTGCAGGACTATGATGCAAGCACGCTGCCCGCTCTGCTCTCGAAGCTCTCCCATGTTGTCAAGGTGAAGAGCTGTAAAATTTAAATGGCTGCATTTAATAAAAAAAAAAAAAAATTCTTCTTATTTGTGCTGTCTATTGCTAGTATAGATGGCTGAATGAAACGCTGTGCTACTTTTTCCAAGTGAGTAGAAAAGAGTAAAGATTTTCGATGGGTCCCGATTGTTTAACAGAGCAGTAGATACTCAGTAAAATGACTGAGAAATCAATTAGAAAGTAAGAAGAATAAAAAAGGAAATATCAAGAATGCTTCTCAACATCTTGTGGCAGAAAATACTGTTAGTAAGTATATCATTCATCATTTAGTGACAACTTGTTTCCAAAAGCTTGTACAAGTTGATGTTGTAAATTAAATAAGTGATGATGGGAGATTCCAATCTTTTAATTGTATAGTCAAAGTAGACAGATGCAATCCTAAGATGAGAGATTTATTAATGCATGCATTTCTGTATATCCTGTTGCAGCTTATGCCTGAACAATCTTTTTATTTCTCTCCCATTTCTGCTTCTGGTCTTTCAGGTAGTTGATGGAGCCGAAGAGAAAGAGGTGCAGCTCATTAACCGGAAGTCTCTGCGTGCGCTGACCTCTCAGCTCCTGGCTGTGATGATGTCACTTTCTGATGAACACAATTGGCTTGGAGTGGAGGCATTGCGTAAGCAGTATGAGTTGATGTACGATTCGCCCCTCAACCCCTGCGAATATGGCTTCGTATCATTCAGCGAGCTGCTGAAGAGCCTGCCTTTCCTAGTGGAGGTAACTGTATTTATATGATAAAGCTGGGATTGCATTGTGATGTCGGCAGTGTCACTGGCTAGTTTCATCATACCCTTCATTTTAGTACAAATGTTTTGAATTACAGACAAAACATTTGTACAAATTTCTTGCAAAAAAAAACCTACTTTTTAAAATTTTTTAAATTTTTTTTATTTATTTTTTTACGCCAGCTGTTTGAGGGTGAGGAGGAAGAGGATGATGGTGTTAAGGGTGAAGAACAAGTAAGGCTAACTCGGCTGTACCAGTTTGCACGAAACGTTCGAGCCCTCCTGCACACCTACCACTATAACCAGATTTTCCTGACTGAGTTTTGGGGTGCCTTTAGCAAGTACATGGGACGAGAGTTCCAGCCTCGTGATTATGGATGCAGCACTCTGGATGAGCTTCTGGTAGCCATACCTCAGGTTGGTTCAACACAAGTTTATTTTAGCATAGGAACCTCTCCATGGGGGTGGAACCTCCAGGAAAGGAGGGTGAGCGAACAAAGAAAGGCTTTTTGATTAGCTTATGAGTTCATAAGTGAACTCATTGTGAATTTATTACTACTGGTTGGTGAAGGGTGTCCAGATACAGAAACGTCTAAGACCTTCTTTTTTATTTTTGAACAGGTAGTCTGGATTAAAGGTCATGGTCACAAGAAGATCGTAGTTCTGAGGAATGATATGAAAGGTAAGTATATCATTTTGTGTGTTTTATTTATTTTTTAAACCCAGTTTTTGTCAATATCATACTTGGACAATCCACATTAATTTTGTCAATATCATACTTTGACATCACCAGTCCACATGAAATTTGGTACGATTGTGACCCCACATGACTGGCATAACCCTCTGTGCAAGCACTCTCCGAATTTAGGCAGGCACAAAGCAGTTTTTCAAAAAAAATTTTTTTACAAAATTTGTATGGCTAGTTGGTCTCTAGGAGGCTCATTACAACTGATTTGTGGAGAAGCACCACCTATCGAATATACGTGCAAAAATTTAATACTTCCCTTGCCAGTATTTTCTGATGTCAAATTTGAACCATTACCTGCCACATTCTTTGGATGCACGCTAAGCTTGGTAAAAAAAATTAATCCTTTTGGGAAGCTGCAATGGACACATTTTGATGACTCAAAAACCACTTAAGCTAAAATGTTGGTTTGCAACTTTTGCTCACGTCTCCTAAAAAGCCAGTCAGCTCACTTAACAGAATGGCTGCCAATGCCTAATTAAAATTAAGCAGCAAGCCTGTGTTTATGGCCAAACATTGAAATGTTTTAGGTTCAGTCATAATGGCTTATAGATGGTATTTAGCCCGTTTTCATGTGTGTGTGTGTGTGCGCTTATATATCCACTCTGTGTATATATACACACATACTTACTGTGTTCATACATGCCTAAGTCTACATAGTGTTTTTTTATATATATATATATATATATATATATATATATAAATAGTGTGTGTGTGTGTGTGT
>JBBJLS010000109.1:478725-496360 GCA_037577275.1 Bryconaethiops microstoma | reverse complement strand
GTGTGACAATTGCGCTAAATGATGAAAAATTGACACCTCTAAAATTGTTAAGCTGATTTTACAAACGGCACCCCATATATACTCACTGTCTGTAGGTGTTTTGTGTGTGTGTGTGTGTGTGTGTGTGTGTGTGTGTATATGTGCATATATACTCACTGTCTGTAGGTGTTTTGTGTGTGTGTGTGTGTGTGTATTTATATGTGCATATATACCCACTGTCTGTAGGTGTTTTTTGTGTGTGTGTGTGTGTGTATGTATATGTGCATATATACTCACTGTCTGCAGGTGTTTTGTGTGTGTGTGTGTGTGTGTGTGTGTATGTATGTATATGTGCATATATACTCACTGTCTGTAGGTGTTGTGGCTGCAAACTCTCTCTGCTGAACGTACAGGAGACTCTGTGGTTCCACAGTGACGGGGGTCTTGGAGCAGAACTCTCTGGCGTGTTCCTTCAGAAAGGAGAGTGTGACAGTCAGGTCTGTATGGTTTCAGAGGGGGTTCTCGAGAGTCTCAATAAAAACCCCAGAATGTTCTGCCTCACCTTTAGATGAGCGTGTCTGGAGAAGAACTCCTCCGTGGAAGTCACGCGATCGATCCTTTTGTTCTGAGTCAGGAGAGGCATTTTGGATCAGCACCAGAACTCAGCATGAAATTCCTCACCTACAGAACGCCCGCGCCATGAAGAATTATTGATTTGTCTTATTATTTAGATGTTTCATTATTTTTTAAATCTGACATACAGACTCTGTGGCGGATGCACTTCCAGGGTTCTCCACTCTCACCACGTGACGATGACTGGACGTCCCAGCGGTGTATTATTTCATTATAGTTTGTCATTATTAAAAATAAAAGAGTTTTTTTAGTGTTGTGGTTGTTTTATTTTATTGCTATGTGGAGAAAATGTTTACATTTTTTACTGAAGCGTTAAATAATGGCCGTCAAAGCGAAACGTTTCATCTTTGGTGTATCTTTACGCCGTTTTTCGTATACTCGAACCGTAACTACGCGGATTACGAAGGCCTTCGTGTTCAACCGCCGCAGCGTTGCGCAAATGTACGTAAGAATTCTTCCAGCAGCACCGCCCGGGCAGAGTGCGGTGGTACGCCGTTAAACGCCCCCCTGCACGGACTGCACCCCCTACATGCACTCTCATTGGAGGAAAGACAGATGTCATTCTAATGTAAAGGCGTTGTGTCCCTGCTCCTGAAAACACCGCGACGTGTATTTGTGGAAAAATATAACAAGATAGTGAACTAAATAATTTACTTACAGTCCCAAATAACATCTCATAGATGTATAAGTGCTTTACTCCTCCCTTTGTAAAGGATTTTTTTCGGATGAACTGTATGCACGGTTATGCTTCTACATTAACCCATCATAAGTTAACTCATCATTAGGAATTACTTTTCTAAGTATAATTTAGAAGATGTTTTTTATATTTAATGTATGACACTATATGAAAGTGAAACTGACTTGCTGCTATATTTTATACATTTGTGCTGTTGGTTCTAGTTACATATCGATTTATTTATCACATCCGTGCTGCTAGTTTTTAGTCATTTGTTTCTTTATTCTATATCCTTAAATGCTGGTCTGTTTTGGATACATTATCCACTTAAAATAACACTTTATCTCCTTAAATACTGGTCTCCACTTGATATCACACTTTGTCATTTGTTTTATATATTTTATACTTATAATTACAAGAGAAAATCACAGAGCTGGAAATCTTATCTGCTTGCACGGAACATTCCTGTGTATTGCAATGACAAGAAAGATATTCCATTTAATTCTATTATGTGTAGCTGCCATGGGGTCTTTTAGCTGCAGAATGTGGCAGCGTGCAAAATACGGCACTACACCGGAGGGCGGGACCAGGGCCTGTACTGTTTCTAGTTGTAATGTGATAATTAATCGTATTTTATACCGAGTACAAGACTTTAAACTGGCATTTCTTTCATTCTCTGAAGTATTCGGTTACTCGGGCATTACATGTTGTAATTGTGTTCGACCGTAAAGTCTATATTTGTGTGTTTTTGTACAGATTTCGAGTACGTGCTAGCGATTAGCTTAGCTAGCAAAACGTCGACCAAAACAAAAACAAAACGAGCAATTTTGCCTATAAAATATTTGAAATAAACAAAACATTTTTGTATTTTGGACAAGTAATAGAAGTTTGATCGTGCAGTGTTTACAGCGGGTCTCAGTGAAGGTTGAGAAGTTTATTTGGAGACTTCTGAGGGGAAGCTCGGAGTTGACTGGAGTTGTTTTTAGTGAAAATGAGAGGAGGTTCTTCTTATGGAGACAGGGACAGAGACCGAGGACGAGACAGGGGGTAAGGACGGACCGTAATCAAACTCAGAAGCTTTAAACTGGCAGACGATTAAGTTCACATAAGGTCAAAGTGAACTTTGTCATCTCAACCATATACAGTATACAGAGAGACAGTATATAAATGTTAAACAGAGTCCACACAATACAACAGACATAACACATACAGTACAGTGCAAATAAAGAAGTATAAATAAGAGTAAAGTTTGACCAAACCTGTCCTAAGTGTGTGGACAGCTCTGTACAATAGATATAAATCGAAGCAAAATGAGCAACGATTGTGCAAACAGTATAAACAGTGTAGACAGTATAATCAATATAAACAATATGGACATTGTAACCAGTATAGACTGTGTAAGAGTATAAATAACGAGTATAAATAGCATCTTAAGTGTTTGTATGTGACTATCATCAGTCTATATCTGTTGGATAAGGGTGGTTGGTAATAAGCGAAAGCAGGGTTTCTTCCCTAACCACCAGTCCACCAGCTGCTCAGCCTAAGGTTTGAGAGTTTAGCTCAGAGGCTGGACATTGGGCTTAAGTTATCTGGTTAAAATGTGACATCCTGCTTTGTAAAATATCCCAAAATATCATTCAGTGTGCCTTATGGGAATAGAATTTTTAAAAAATAAGGAGAAAAAAAAGATTACATAGAAAATTGATAAAAGAAAAATTGAAAGTGCATATACTTAAATGCCAGCTAGCTAGATAACTTGAGATAAAAGTAAAACTATCTGGTGTACTGAGGGCCTGATGTTTATTATTATTGTCATTTGTTTTGTTTTTTTGTTTCATTTAATAAAATGTGTTGCTTTTTTCCCCCACCCAACTAATTATTGTATAACAGGTATGACTGATAAAGCAAAGTAAAACACAGCTGTTTATAAAACAAGGGTTTTCCACCCTGACTTTATTTGTCCGAGCTTGAATGGGGATCAGAAACTTGTGATTCAGTTATAAATGACCTCATGTCCCACATCTTCATAATTAAACAGGCTTTTTGGTTCTGTGCTTTGAGGGTTGATGCAGTTCTGTGCGATTGAAATAATGACATGTTTTGTTGATTCTCTAAGTAATAAGTTTAAAACATCCTCTGAATGGAACAAACTATTTAAATTTGAGAGCAAAGTTTCTATTTATTTGCTGACATTAACTCTTCACCTTATGTTTTGCATACATTTAATACAAAACATAAGGTGTCTCATATTCATTTTATTCTTATATGTTAAATTCAGTCAAATCATCAAATCATTTAATCTGGGCTGCAGAAAGTTGTGCATACAACTGTATATATGTAAGATGGGTCTGTTCTGTTTGCCTGCCTTGTATTGAAAATCAGTCTGAACTGAAACACTCCTTATAACTTCAGCCTCAATGGGCAATACTGAGTAGTTTTAGGCCAAAAAATCAGATATATGTAATGGTGACATAACAAAAAAAAATAACACGTTAAAAATTAAATCAACATGGGCTTTTCCCTGTAGGCCCCGTTTTGGGTCCAGCCGTGGGGGTCCTCCCCCTCCCAAGAAGTTTGGGAATCCTGGTGATCGACTGAGGAAAAAGAAATGGGATCTTGATGAGTTGCCCAAGTTTGAGAAGAACTTCTACAGCGAGCACTTGGAGGTCCAGCGCATGACTCAGGTTTGAAAGAGAAGTTTGACTGTGCGTTATGAATTAAATATGTCTTTTATATTTTTCTAGATTTTTTTGTAGAATGGAATGGAAGTTTTTCTAAAGCAGACACCCTTCCACATCTAGATCCCATATTGACCCTGAGCTTAATGTGATTATTGCAAACATGTACTGAGAAGTGATAAGTCTGTATGTTTCCCAGTATGAAGTAGAGGATTTCCGAAGGAAGAAGGAGATCACCCTTAGAGGATCTGGATGCCCAAAGCCAGTGACAAACTTCCACCAGGCGCAGTTTCCTCGTATGTAAAAATAGCGTGATTGCCACTCCCATAGACATTGTCTTGACTTAAGCGTGAACTCCAGAATTGTGTCAAACGTTTACATAGTAATTAATGGTAACGTCTGAGGTGGACACAGTAAAGTGTTGGATTCCATTATGTCAGTCAGTATTGCAGTTATCATGAAGGATGGCATGATACCTCTTTTTTTATTCCAATACTGAAATTAACTGATACTGGTCTGATGTTTCAATGTAAAAAATAATTTTTAAAATAAACTATTTTTAACTGAAGTACCTAAAATGAAGATCATAAGGTAGGCTCATACTCAAAGTACCCAAAAACTACTGCCTCACAAACACAAACACACTGCTAACAGCAAAAACATCACACAGTGTGTGTGTATGTGTGGGCGCAAATGTGTGAGAGATATTTCAGGACTGAATTGGATTTATTTGTGTTTTCCCTCCAATCTCAGATTCTCCATATCCTGCTGATATCAGCCTGATTCTTGTACACATCAATACTGAAAAGCTGTTGCTAACAGAAACTGCTAAACCACCTCTGTATTGCACAGCACTGCTGCATTTGTGTTGTTTATGTGCGAACATTTTTATTGTCAATATCCCCAATATGAGTGTATGTGTGCTTTGTAGAGTATGTGATGGATGTGCTGCTACAGCAGAATTTTAAGGAGCCCACAGCCATCCAGGCTCAGGGATTCCCCCTGGCTCTCAGCGGCAGGGACATGGTTGGCATCGCACAGACCGGATCCGGCAAAACACTTGCTGTGAGCACCTGCACCCACTGACACTAGTGTAGAAAACAGTTCATGCTTGTTAAAACCTCTCTCAGCACCAGGAAAGGATGTGAGCTCAAAATGAGAACAGTTTAAATGATGTCATTGGAAGTCATTTTTACCCCTCTGTTCCACAGTATCTCCTTCCTGCCATTGTTCACATCAACCACCAGCCGTACCTGGAGAGAGGAGATGGACCAATTGTGAGTGGAATCTATGAGGCTTGTGTTTCTGTACATATTCTAACTTAAAATGGAAATGTGTTTCTAGTGCTGGGCTACTATGCTCTGCGTAAAGAATCGTTTTTTATTGGTTTTGCTTCGCATGTCAAGTCCTCTGAGAGTATGCGTGTTTGTTCACATCTACCTAGTAGCTGAATTCACTTAAGTGTTATTAATTACAGTGTTTATTTTGTATGTGTGAAATGTCACGTTGCTACAGGTTTAGCGCTAGTTGTTTAACATTTGTATCTACAGTTAAAAGGGTGACCAGGTTACTCAGAATGGTTTGGTGTGAAATACTCAAGTCTAGAGAAACTTACTGAGACAGAATTGTTTACAATGGTGATGATAGGATCCAGATGTCCAAAGTATTTAATTTCTGTACAAGCATCCTCACAGAACATCCTTATTTTAAGTGGGTACTAACACACATGTCTTTGCAATGGCAGTGATAGTAACCAAGCATTTCAGTGCTTTTAGTATTGACTGTGTTTTGATTACCAGCAATGTATAGGAAAAATCAGATGATGTGTTGGTTTACTGGTTATTTTGGATAGCATTTAAAATGGCTATATTTGCATTGTAGACATTGCAACCATTGTTTACTCTCAATATCATTGCAAAGAAATTTGAGATGGTAACTCACTCTACAGTGCGTCCTTTCACGTCAGATCACTCTGAGCTGACTGTATTTGCATCTCCACTCAGTTGAATTCAGCAGAAATGTCTCCTTTAATATCATAGTCTCTATTATTAGCTACTGTAGAATGACCAAAATTGCTTTACAGCCCTTCAAATTAGATACAAAGTAACGCATTTGTGGCAGTGCATGAATAGGTCATTTAGTATGCAGTTGGTAATGTGTGCTGTCTTGAGAACTACTTGGTACTGACTAAATTTCTTTAATAATCCTCTGTGTTCCTCAGTGTCTGGTTCTGGCGCCCACGCGTGAGCTGGCCCAGCAGGTGCAGCAGGTGGCGTATGACTATGGCAAGTCCTCTCGAATTAAGAGCACCTGCGTGTATGGGGGAGCACCCAAAGGACCCCAGATCAGAGATTTAGAGAGAGGTGAGCCGCTCTACTCACAGTTACATTAGGCTGTAATCTTATAAGGATAGACCAGATATACATTAAAATTTTACGAATTCTGATTCATGCAGGTGTTGAGATCTGTATCGCTACACCTGGACGTCTTATCGACTTCCTGGAGGCAGGAAAAACCAACCTGCGACGCTGCACCTACCTGGTGCTGGACGAAGCTGACCGCATGCTGGACATGGGCTTCGAGCCACAGATCCGCAAAATAGTAGATCAGATCCGAGTAAGCGAGACATTTTGCTGTTCCTTAGAGGAGCCCATTACAGGAATGTAGATTTATAGCATCACCGTAATTTGTTTTTTTGTGAGGAAGCAAAACAAAACTATACTGAAAGCTGACTGAGTGATGCTGTGTTTATTCATTACGGCCAGCAGCGGTTGAACAGAGTTTGCAGACAAAAAAGAATAATCATTAAGTTTGAAAGTTTCTTCTAGACATATGCCCCAGTTTTTGTCCATGCCCTCTTGGCACAGACCATTAATGTTACACAGAGTTATTGGACATGGCATACCTTTTTCAAAAATCTGCAAAAAATGGCATTTACGTTTACGTGAGTTGTTTTTTTTTCCCCACAGCCGGACAGGCAGACGCTTATGTGGAGCGCTACCTGGCCTAAAGAAGTGCGTCAGCTGGCGGAGGACTTCCTCCGTGAGTACGTCCAGATCAATATTGGAGCCCTGGAGCTCAGCGCCAACCACAACATCCTCCAGATTGTGGATGTCTGTATGGAAAACGAGAAAGATAACAAGTGAGACATATCAAGCCAGATTTCTCAGTGTTTTAAGACACTCCAGTTTTACCCACCAGCCAGGACTTCCCTTATCATGCAGTAGCACGAACATCAGTCACGTTAAACCAGGAACATGCAGTTCTCTCCTTTTCTGTGTTTTTTTACATACAGAATGCTTTTAGTGTCTTGTTTTACATTGTCATACTCACTGCTGTGCACAGTTTCAGCACTGCACATCATTTTATTTTGGAGCTTCAATGTTATTTTTTCCCCACACAGGCTGATTCAGTTGATGGAGGAAATAATGGCAGAGAAGGAGAACAAAACTATCATCTTTGTTGAGACAAAGAAGCGCTGTGATGAGCTGACACGCAGGATGAGGCGAGATGGGTGAGAGACTGGTAGCGTAGCTGAAAAACAGGTCTGGCAGATGCTTGGATACTGTTTGCTTTTCTTAAGCAAAGTAGCAAAAGTCCAAGCCATTGAGATGTCTCACATTTTATTGTATTACTGATATTTTGTTAAACTACTTTAAATATGAATTTTTACCAACTAGGTGACATGACGAGTTCAATGATAAAAACAGCATTCGGTTCATTTATACCAGTGAAAGATCACACAGCATGACAACAAATGCTGCAGTATCAAACAATGAAATCTGCTTCTCTTGTCTAGATGGCCAGCAATGTGCATCCACGGTGACAAAAGTCAGCCAGAGAGAGACTGGGTCCTTACAGGTAATGTTTTGTGGATTTAACGTTAGAACTTGCATGTTACAGTGATCATTTAAAACACGACAGGCCAGTTCTGGAAGACCCCCATCAGTCCACCCTTCTGCCTATTTAGTCTCTCTCAACCCACCTGAGCCAGGTGACCAAAGACTGGCTGTACATCCTCAGTGTCTGGGCTTGAAACTGTAGTAAAGCATGATCTTGAAATGAGTTGTAAGTATTTTGCTTAGCACTTTTTCTGTGCTGTTATTTCAGAGTTCCGCAGCGGAAAAGCTCCAATCCTTATTGCTACTGATGTTGCGTCCCGTGGGCTGGGTATGTGCTCAGAACCTTCAAAAAACCCTTTACTCATATCCACACATGTGAACCACGGAAATAAACAATTCCACATCAACAGTTATACAGTGTTATTTGTGTAGCTTTCTGTTTTTATTTATTTATTTATTTATTTTTCTGTTTTGAGACTTTTAAGTTCCTTACTTTTTTCTTCCCATGTCTGGAAGAATCACCCCAGGAACATTCCAAAGCCCCCTTTGTGCCTCTGATGTGATTATTTTAGTCACTGGCCTTTCTCTCTCTCTCTCTCTCTCTCTCTCTCTCCCTCTCTCTCTCTCTCGCTTCCTTCCAGTGACACTCTTCCGAGCAGTTCAGCTCCTGTCGTGTGTCTCTTTATGTCCCCTATTTGCTACCTTCCTGTCTTACATTTTTGCTTTTCTGAGTGTCATTGTGTAAATTTTGAATGTCCAACAGCTTTGAAGAAGACAATGGCTGCTGGATCTTTAGTTTCTACACCCACCCCCCTCCCTCCAAGCCACATTGTACATGTTAAGCCTATTGTCTGTTTCTTGTTACTGCTCTACAAAAAAGAAAACCGTCCTTCAAAAAACGGGGCTCACCGGCTCACTGTTGACCCTAGCATGGACCTGGGGGAGATGCTGGGCTCCCTTTGTCTTCCCTGGGTCTTTTTACCAGTCTCCTTCTCATCCACGCTGTGTCCAATTATGCTGCAAGCTCTTTCGTGAGTTAACAGAGGAAGTTTGGATACTGCAGATGATTTATTGGTGTGTTGTAAGGACACTGTTAGTAATGCCTTTACAGAGGCCAGAGCTTTGAAGCAGGTGTGTTGTTTTTTTGTGTGTCTTCTGTTGAAAAAGAGGAAGGGGGTTGTGTTTGGGTTGCCAGATCCACAGTACGTCTCACTCTGTTATTGTTCTCTCTCCCCTCCCCTCAGGCTTTTTTGAACTTCACTAAATGGCAACTCAGGCAGGCTGTGCTAATTTGGTACAGCGGCTGCCCTCTACTCTGTGAGACGCTAGCACAGGGCCTGATGTGGATTAACCCACTCCTCAGCTTCTCCCAAACATCAGCCTCCTCTTCCAGACTGCAGAGTCTTAGGACTGGACTGCAGCATTTTTACCGTCTTGAAGACTGTGGCATCGCTCATAAAATCTTCTCTGAAATCCTTGCTTGATTGTACTCAATCCTAAAAAGCCCATATCTTATTGTCCATTCCTATGAGTGAGAAAAAAACAACTAATTGATTTTCATGATGCCATGGCCCTTTGGGACTCGTTAGCATCAGGCACCTGTTAAGTCTGACCTGGGCTAGCTCCAGGAAAGCTGGAGAGAGGGAGAAAGACAGATGCAGAGGGAGGGAGGGAGAAAGAGAGAGTTGAGTGCTGGATCCAGTCCGGTCCGGTTTGTGGAGGCCCTGCAACCCGGCGAGAGAGAGAGAACTGGAGGGGAGCCGGTTCTGCTCCCGCCAGGCGTTGCCGGTGTCGTGCCGAGGGTGAAGGGGGGGCAGTTGAGCGCGTGAGCCCACAAAAACCTCTTCCTCTCGGGCCTCTCCACGGGACCTGGGACTGATCTCAGCCGAGACTAACCTAACATAGGGTAAGTACCTGACCATGCCCCCCCAATAATGACAGCTTTGGTTTAAAAAAATCACAACAAAAAACTAATGTTCCTACCAAGCATTCTATCTTTTCCTTCTCTGTAATACACTAATACACCTGTGTGAATTTGAATCAATCAGGCCTGATGTGATGTATATTAAGCCCGAATGTTATTACATGACCGTTCACTGATTTTTAGAACTTTTTCATTATTTTCCACCCTTGTGCGAAGCTGTCAGCCATCACCCTCAGCCAAAAGGAGACTGTACTCGATAGGGTCAAAAACAGTGTTGTCTGAGCCGCCTCGCCCTCTGTAATGAGAAACAGACTTTTTAAAAGAGTTGGTTTTTATCAACATGTAGAGATTTCTCTTTCTAGGAGCGTTTCAATGGAAGATTCTTACAGACACCATTAGTAATGTTGATGTCAGCATTGCTGTGTGACTTGTGGTAGCCAAATTGCTTACAGTTAATATATTACAGCTAATCATATTCATAATTGGAAAAAGGTTTCAAACGGTTAGTCTTTCAGATCTGATGTTCGGTGAATATAACAGTTTAACAACTTAATAAGGTATAGTTCCTGCAAGCTAGAATTTTACTAAAGAAGTAACTACGATTTGTTGGTGCTGTTTAAAATATCTGGTAAGTCACAGTGTGAGTAGTACTTGAGTACCCTGCAAACTACTAAGGTACTAAAAAGAGGTCGTATACTTTTAATCTGTAATGTTATAACGCATAGAAAAAATAACCATAAATTGAATATTCACGCTAAGAAAAATGTGGTCATGGGTTTTCAGTCCCACTTTTAATTGGTATTCTCTTTCCCTCCATCTCGCCCGGAAGATGTGGAAGATGTGAAGTTTGTCATTAACTACGACTATCCAAACTCTTCAGAGGATTACGTGCACCGCATCGGGCGTACCGCTCGCAGCACGAACAAAGGCACGGCCTACACTTTCTTTACGCCAGGAAACCTGCGCCAGGCCCGGGACCTTGTCAGGGTTCTGGAGGAGGCCCGGCAGGCCATCAACCCCAAACTTCTGCAGCTGGTTGACAGTGGACGTGGAGGAGGAGGGGGTGAGAACTGGAAAATCCTCATATGCTTTGAGAATTATTTAATTGGGAAGGTCAGTGGTGTAGCTGCCTAAGTACTTTCTGAAATACTTAAATTTTCTTCATTGTAACACGTTTGGTCAGTATTTTGGTCAGTATATTTGCTGACCAAAATACTTTGATTATTGTAAATCTAAACAAGACAATTGTAGCTGTAAGCCAGCATCTCTGACAATTAGAAGTCTGTAACGAGTCCGTTCTGTTGTATATTGAATAGAATTGGCAAAATATTTGCTAACGGAGTTTAATTCTTCTTTTCCTCCCATTTATTCCTCCTTGGCTGTCGCACAGGTGGAAGAATGCGTTACCGTGGCAGCGGCTCCAACTCCAACAACCCCAACCTGATGTACCAGGAGGAGTGTGACCGGCGCATGCGCTCTGTGGGTGGTAGCGGTGGGAAAGATAACCGGGGCAACTACGGCCGCGATGGGCGTTCAGGCGGCGGCCGTGACGACAGGTCTTCCTCCTCTTCCTCGTACAGGGACCGCAGCAGGGATGGCCGGAACAGCTACAACTCTGGCTCTTCATACGGCGGGGGAGGGGGCGACCAGTACCAGGGCTATGGCAGCAGCGGTGGGGGCCAGTACAGCTCCAGAGGGGGTGGCTCCCAGTCGGGTGGTGGCAGCAGCAGCGGAGGCCAGAACCAGTCCGGACCCTCGCAGGGCCCTTTCGGACAACCCCCACCCCCCCCACCTCAGCCTGGGGCTGGACCACAGCCCCTGATGGCCCAACAGTTCCCTCCACCCCCTCAGCCTATGATGGGCTTCATGGGCCCAGGGCCATACTCATTTGCCCCCCCGCCACCACCGCCTCCCCCACAACAGAGGAAATGAAGTTTTGGAAAGTTCAGGTAGTGTTTTAGTCTGGTGGCAGTTCTCTGCTGCCAAAGTGACGGAGTCTTTCCTTTGCCTCTGTTTGGAAGAAGCTTTTGGCCTGTTTTGAACAGGCCAGCCGTCCAGGGACTGTGGATGTAAGGGCTATGCCTGTTGCATATGTTAGTGTTGTAATTCATATTTTCTTGTAGCCACCAGAGGATGAGCCTTGTTTTAAGCTGTTTCCTGTTGTCTATGGAAATTGTTTTGTCATTTAGCTCATTAACATGTGCATTCTGATTAAGCACAGATTGAAGGCTTGTTTTTTGTTCACATATAGGAATTATGCTTAAAATTAATTTCCAGGATAGTTATTTGTGCATGCTTCCTGTTTGCGTTTACAGATGCTCCTCTTGGGTAACTAGTCTTTCTCTTGTTAGCTTCTTTTAAGACCTGCTACAGGCCAGAAAATGGCTTTCAACTTCTCTGCAGCATCTTTTTTGTATACATGCCGCCGTTATACATAAGTGAATAAGTTAGTATGGGATCTCATATCCTGGTTTCACTTTTATTTTTAATATTTCATTTTTAATAAAGGGCTTGACCTATAAACCTGTTTCTTTCAGTGGATTATTTACTGGTTGATTATCCTAATATACCACAGTCATTCAAAGGAATGTAAAGTCCATTTTTAAACCCCCAAGAAAAAGAATAACTTTATTTCCCTTAAATACATATTTGCACTACATTCTCAGTTCTTCTCTGTAATCATTATTTGCTTTTTGTAGTTTTTCCGTTTTTGGAAAATGTACATAACTGCGATACTGATGCTATTTACAGTCAGGAGGAAAACCGTGATGGGAGGAGCTTTAAGGGGTGTGGCCTGGAATGGGATTGGGTGGCTGCAACATGACATGAAAAGTGCAGCTTTACATTTGTGTCAGAGGCAGACAAATACACCAAAACTTCAGTTAGTTGGACTCAAATCCAATGTTTTTTCCAGCGTTACGGATCTAGCCATTAATTAAACATCAGAGGAACAATTCTAAAACCAGTAGTGTCCACGTCACCCACTGTGCTGTGATTACTTGGGCAAAAGCCATTTGAGTTAAAGCATCTCATTCAGAAGTCAAACGGGCAAAATAAATACCTATAATTATGACAATCTCATATCTGAAACTTGTGCCAACATGAAAAGGAAAAAAAAAAAAGATCTTCCAACCGAAAGGTGATAAAACTCAGGCAAACTTCTGAACCAAAACCAAACATTACAAAGAAATGTAAATATGTACATAACTATAAATAAAAAAAAAAAGTACTGGATGAATGTAAAACACCAGATTAGGCACATACGGTAGATTTAAACAAGACGTCAGCATTGATAAATGAACTGCTGGGCACACACAGTAGTGTAGAAAGGGGCGGGGCCGAGAACAACATATGGAGTGAGGACACATTCATCAAGTACAATAAATTTCTTTCAGTACCCGGTGGGAGGGGACTCTCGCGTCAAATTAGACCAATCCTGACGCTAATGGAAGGATTTGCCGTTACACAGTGGACGAGTAGTTTCAGTTCGGTCGTAAACAAAACCTGCACTCTTCTGAATCAACACTGAGCAGATGTATGATCAAAGAAAAATAAAACGCAACTTCAGTGAATGACAAAATAATAATCAATGCAGATATGCCCACAGAAATCAAACTCATAACTTTATGGAGGCAACAAAGACAAAAATCATAAAACAAAAGTAAACAGGGATAGATTAGACTTCCATCAGAGAGGATCAACCACATACATTTTAAATCACAGTTAATTTCATTGTCCCATTATTTGAACTCTCAATTGACCCGCTCCAGTCACAAGCGGTATGAATGATCCAATATGTTTCTCTCTACTATAGACAGCACGATGGAGTATTCATGGAGTATTGGACAAGCACACACACACACCTTCCACTCCGGGAAGGCCCGATGGTGCATGTTAACAGTTTTCACAAAACGATAGACTAAGCCAGAGGCGCAGCAGAGGAAGGTGAGGGTTAGATGAAGTTTAAAACGGTTCATTGGAATGAAAGACAGAATACAGTAATAGAGAGGAGAAAAGCAAGAGATGAAAACAGTATAGGGGGTCCAAGGCAGATCCTTTGACATAGGCCTCATTTAAGAAAAAGGAGACCCTCCCTCACTTCGCCTAGCCCCTTTCCCAAAAGGGGTAGTGAACAGGGCCCACAATGGTCATCTTTGCATCCTTCCATTCATGTTTTACCAAGATTCTTCAGGAGTTGCTTAGAAGAATTGATACATAAGTATTACACCGTTGTATTGAAACCTTGACACCTTCAAACCTTCATAGGTGAAGTGAGTGAAGGCTCAATTTTTTTTAGAATTAGGATTAGAACTCGACCGCAGATTGTGAGAGCCGCTGCCATCAGGTGAGACCAACAGGAAGCAGAAGGATAAAGCAGCAGAAAGTCAGTTTGTTCCTAAAGGTTCCCCCAGGACTCTGGAGGTGGGAACTGCTCTACATCTCCACTCTCGTCGTGGGATTCTTCTCCCAAATCAAACGTTAGCTTGTATCTCAACCGAACTTTTTCCTAAAAAAACAAAAAGAACAGTCAGTGTATAAATGTGTGGGTTTAAAGTGTTAAAACTGACCACGGACATAAAAACATTAGAACTAAAAGTTACTGCTACATAACAGAGTTCTGGAATTGGGTTAGTGTGAGACCTTGTGAGGGTTGGCCAGTAGCAGGATTTGCGTAATCGCAGCAGGTGGAAGTATAGGGTTGAAGGCTGGTAGCTCTGTTCCAGATGGGGGTTGCAGTTTGACCCTCATTGTCTACAAAAACATTTAACGCAAACATTCAGCACCATGAGAATCAAACATTAGGAACTTTACCCAAGAAAAATAGTTCTTAGTTTCAGAGGAAAGAATAAGCCTGGTGTTCTGGGCAGATCAGTAGAAGAAACTCACAGAAAACTCCAATAAAAATAACCTTTTATACTTAGTCATAGTAAGATAACCTACCTCCCATTAAATGTGTGGGTGACAGAAAATGAGTGTTAAAAAGATCTGGGTTACCTTGGGAACGGCTGACTGGAAGCGGACGTTTGTGACGGGCAGGGGAGCCGAGGACAGCATGGAGATGATCACCACCAGAACATCGGGCCGTGCTGGCGGGCAGTCCCGCGCAAAGTGGAACAGAACGCGCAAACTGTGTTTGTCAAAGATGGTCACCGGCAACATGCTACCTGTAAGGCAAGAGGAGATAAAACCCTCAGGAGTGACGTGTGTGCAAATCCAAGCAGGCTATTCTCTTATGCATGGTGAGGCATTTTTACTAGGTTTGATGGATTCAAGAGGCACAGTAACGTTGGCCAGAGAGATTTCATCTTCAGGGTTGGAGGATGGGCCGATGCCTGCTGCAGGAACCTCGTGCTGGGAGTTTAGAAGGTTCCCAGGCTCTGAGGGTAAAGACAGGATAGGACTGGGGCTTGTGGAAGGATTGGTGTTTGATTTAGTTTGGAGATCTCTTAGTGTTGGCTTGGACTGGGGCTGAAGTTTATCCCTGTAAAACAAACATGAAGGTCATCTCATCTGAACCTGAAGCTATTCTGATCAAATTTTATGACTTTTCCCCCCCAGACAGTATAATCATATATACGCAAAGATGTTTGCAGTAGCTCATGGAGAAAAGGGTACCATTCACAGTCAACATCTCTTCAATTCATAAGCACGTCAGCAGTCCGAATTAAATTCCATTTTGCTGACACCCAAGTAAGTTATGACTAAATGCACAGTACCATTTGACCTGTAGGCTCTCCGGAGGCAGGGACTGCTGCAGTAGAGTCTTTCCCAGCAGATCTAGTTCATCCAGGGCTTTAGTGGCAGGAGGAGCAGCAGAGGCAGGGGCCTGTGCGGGGGTAACAGACGGCAACAGCACCGCAGCTGGTACTTGTGGAATGGGTGGGTCTATAGTATCTGAGGACTAACACAGAGTTTGTTGTTAGAATAACCAGTTGTTGCAAAACCATGAACGTCCTGAAACAAGTTATTCATCTTGTCACTGCGCCTCTAACCTGAAAGGAGTTCCATGTCGTGGTATCCCCAGACTGGGAGGAAGCCAGATTAGAACTGGGAGTAACATCAGTTAGTCCTACAACAAACAGACCACCACAAACTCAGACAATATTTCTGGGTCACATTTGAGTACAGGGGTATTTCACAAAGGAGGCGCTCTCAGTAAAGCTGGATTGTCTTAAGTGTGGACTACCCAAATGAACATGCCTCATTTCTCCCAGCAGACAGGCTTCAGTTATCTGGTTAACAAAAAAATCTTGCTTTGTGAAATACCAAATGGATGTAATGCCAGCATGGCACATCCATACAAAGGCCCATTCGAATGCAAGAGGAAGAAAGCGATCCGAGGTCAGCCCTTACCAAGAGACATCAGCTCATCGTCCAGCAGGCTGATGCCCAGCTCCTGTGATGGTGTGGGCTGAGACGGGAATTCTGGGAAGGTTGGAGCTGAGGGTGAAGTGTCAAGGCCGCTAAGGTCCAATAGGGCCGTGCCACCGCCTACAGAGAAAAACACATTGATTCGATATCTGGGGTGTAGATGCAGGATGTTATGCCACTTCGTGTCTATGCAGTTGGAAGCAGTGGTCATACTTGAAAGAACCATGTGTAGTTTGTAGTGGCGGTGCTGCACCTGGAGGGATGCTCGCGGTGAGCATGGTAGTTCATATAGTATTGACATGTGTGTTTGTGTCAAGTGTGTACAGTGATGTGGTTACCTTTCAGACCGGGCGTGGTAGAGCTATCCCCATTCACCTCCTCCCCCTTCACCAGCTGCCTGTAGAGGTTAATCACCTGGGTCAGGCTGTCATTCGCCTGCAGGATCTCCGCTGTGGACGAACACACACACATCCACAAGCCCACTCTCTACGCTTACTTCTTACAACTACTTCCATAATTCCTCCACGTGAGGCAACTTTCAATACGCCATTCCCTGTGGGCATTAATTCCCGTTTTTTCATGTGAAAAAATGACCAGCCGATTAAAATTAAAATGTCTTCCATTAACATTTATTTACTTTTGCATTTATGCATTAAGACAGATGTTCTTATCAAAAGTGAGTTAAAATTGAATCATGCCAAAGGAGTCTTGCCCAAGGATTCTTATTGATGTAGAGTTATCTACTACACCACACCAACCACTTCCAACATCTCAGTCCCATCAACCACATGTGAGTGTTCTGACAGTTTCTGACTTTGCAAGACAGTGGAAATCCCCTTCAAGCAAGATTCATCACATTAGCAGGACAAATTGTAAAACATAAGATTTTTATTACATCACTCTGCATCAATAGACGGGTAAGAATAATATTAACCGTCCGTCATAGAAAGCTGGCTCACGAACCTTCCACGATACCGCGTTACACTCAACGTCTCAGCAAAATGAAAATCAGCCTATAATTTAGTGACGCGCTCAATTAATGCAAATGTTAAACTAACTTTTGCTGCACTTTTATCGTTGGCTCTTACCAAGAGCTTCGTCGTTGTCTTCTGTGTCACTTGCCAGCCTAAAAAGGGTGGGTCTCATCTTCTCACAGCGCTGATACAGATCCTGCCAGGACAAACAGTTACAAAACACATTATTAAAACCAGAAACTTAAATAACCCTTTAAGTATATAAAAAAAAATTCAGTAATCATGTTCATCAACAATTAACTGAGAGGGTGTAGTTGACAGTGTGTTTATACAAATGAGATTACATACCTTGATAAGTTCCTCGTTGCTATGGGAGCTGTTATTTTTGCTGTAGTCTCCCAGCAGCTGTGTTAGAAGCCCCACACTTTCCTTCACCTCCTGAATGGCATTTACTCTCTTAGACACCTTCTCCATGCGCTTCTGGTCCTACACACACACACACACACACACACACACACACACACACACACACACACACACACACACACACACACACA
>JBBJLS010000109.1:451168-468264 GCA_037577275.1 Bryconaethiops microstoma | reverse complement strand
CACACACACACACACACACACACACACACACACACACACACACACACACACACACACACACCTTTAGTTAATTTAGAACCCTAATGCCACCACGAGGAGAACATGCAAACACTACACACACACACACACACCATTCACTCACACACTCACGCCTTTAGTTCATTTAGAACCCCCAAATTCCACCAAGAGGACAACATCCAAATACTACATACACATACACATTCATTCACACACACACACACACACACACACACACGTCTTTAGTTCATTTAGAACCCCCAATTCCACCACGAGGAGAACATGCAAACACTACACACACACGCGCGCGGCCCAACCCACCTAAGTCTAACCCCGTTGTCCTTTCTGTTTATATGTTCAATAAAAAATTGATAAAAAAAATAAGTAAATAAACAAAGGGATCCGTTAGAAGTAGAGAGTGCAGGATGAGGGAGGAGACGCCAGGGGGCGCTCAGGTCGCAGCTCGGTCCGCCGCAGAAGGAGCCATAAGTCTGCAGCCCTGTGGCCAGACAGTCAGATCTTCTCTCTTTAAACAGCAGAAAAACATCTAAAACATGTCCGACGACAGATCCGAGAGGTCGGATGGGAAGATTGTGAAGATGGAGATCGACTACAGCGCGACTGTAGACCAGCGGCTCCCCGAGTGCGAGAAAATGGCAAAGGTGAGCAGAATGAGGCGCCGCGGCTGAGTCACGGTGCGGACTGGCTAGCCTAGCCTAGCTCAGCTCTCAGCTGTTTTATAGACCACCTGTGCTTCTACTGTCCGCATATGTATCTAAATATTCTCTTTAAACGCTGAACAGGTTGTTTTGCTTGCTGTGAGTCAGAAAGTAACTAATCTGTTGACATTTCGGCGACTGAGTCATGGTGCGGAGAGCTAGCCTAGCCTAGCCTAGCTTAGCTTAGCTTAGCTTAGCCTTGTCTAGCTGTTTTATTGACTCTGTGCTTCTTCTGCCCACACGTTTAGTATAAATATACCCTGTAAAGGGTGAGTATATCGTTTTGACTATGTGAGTCTGAAACTAAGTAGTCTGTACACACTTCTGAGTCAGTAGTAGCACTGACTATCAGAATTTACGTCCAAAGTTTTCTGTAATAAATGCCTTGCGTTGAGGCGCTCCATAGCGTTCCTTATCTGGTTCCACCTGAGAGAGCTGCTTATGTTCCTTTTACTGCAGAACGTGGCTTTACAGATTGATTGGTTCATTACTCTTCTTTAAAGACAATAATAATGAGGTGGCAGTGATGGCAATAGTGCTAATAATAGGATAATGAATAGTAATAATGATGATGCTAAAACTGAAATTATGATGATTAAATCATTAATAAAACCATTTGTGCTCATTTCTGCTATGAATATTAGTCTGAGTTTTTGCTATCACTAATAGCTTCTTAATATGAAAAGTCATCCTAGGTTTCTGTAGTAAATGCCTTTGTTCTAACCTTCTCTATAGTGTTCCTTTAACTATGATCTGAGAGAGCTGCTTATGTTCCTTTTACTGGAGAACATGGGTTTGGTTCGTGTATTCCTACAGAGAGAGAGAGAAGTACATGCCTCTGCATAGTGGTTGGCTCATTACCCCATTTTAAAGATGGTGGTGATTGTAATAATAGTAATATTAATATCATGGTGAAGAGCAATAATCAAGATAGTTAATAATATGGGAACTATAACAATAATCTTAATGATGTCAGCATTAATAATACAAGTTATAATAATCCCTGCTTTTCAGTAGAGGAACTATGAATATTAGTCTTGCACATAAATGAACAGAAAGTTCCGAAGTGCATAAAATTTGAGAAATTATGGTTTCACACAGATTGGGTTGTGGCACTAAACACAGATTTGGAGCTCTGGATACCTAAATGTGAAGATGGTGGTGATGATAATTATGATTTTATTATTATCATCATAGGTCTGGGGTCTGCCAGGTCTGTGTTCAGTGTTTCGGCCCGATATCTGGGTGAAGCGGCTCTGAACCCATTTAGTAATTTCTGAAATATAATATACTTGTACTTTGGCCACTTTCTGTAAATTCGTTCTGGCATTACATAGATCATCCTATATGAAAGCATCCCAAATCAGTTGCTGATTTGATGTTTATTTAATTTTTCTTCCACCGAATAGGAGGGGAGGCTCCAGGAAGCGGTCGAGGGTCTTCTGTCTCTGGAGAAGCAGACGAGGACGGTTTGTACTCTGAACACACTTTTATTTTGACATGGTGATGCTGTGTGATGGCAAACACTTGATGCACTGTGTGTCCCTTGTGTCCAGGCTTCAGACATGGTGTCCACGTCCAGGATCTTGGTGGCCATAGTGCAGATGTGCTATGAGGCTAAAGATTGGGATTCCCTGAATGAGAACATCATGCTGTTATCGAAGAGGAGGTCTCAGCTGAAACAGGTGACCATGCGAATGCTAAAGATTGAACTAGTGGAAAATCTTTCCTTCTTCTGGTTTCTTTTGTTAATGAGGGATTAAAGATGGAAAGAAGCTGTACAGATCTCTGAACTCATGTTGATTTTGATCCAGTTTCATTCAGGAAATAGTTCAATGTGCTTTTCTGTCTGAAATTTCAGATTTGCTCAGATTTTTTAGTACTAAAATAAAACAGAACATGGAAATAACTGAAGGTGCTGTTATACAGTTGTGAAATACAGACTATTAAAAGCAATACACCAAGCCATTTCCACCTTTCTTTGTTTACAACAGTCACATAGTTATATTCCTTGGGGGGCAAATTTGCACATATTGTAAAAAACATACAGTTTATATATAAATCACTACCTTCAGTGATTTTTAGACCCCTTTTTATCTTGTGCAGTGTGGATCAAATATAAGAATACATGTTGTCTTTCTGCAGGCTGTGGCCAAGATGGTGCAGGAGTGTTACAAATACGTGGATGCTGTTACTGACCTGCCCATCAAACTGAGGCTCATCGACACTCTCAGAACCGTCACGGCTGGAAAGGTCTGTTCTGGTTCTTTACCACAGCCGGGTCTGTGAAGTGATTATGGTGCTTTAAAACGAGAATTATTCACAAGGTTTACTTTTTCTACCATGTTTAAATGTCCAACCACAGCCCAAAAATCCCCAATGTTCTGATTCAGCCCAATGTTTCTTTCTGATTTGTCTTTTTGTACCTATTTGTTGTTGTTTTTTCTTTCTTAGCAGCTGTCTGATGTATGTCCTTTTATTAAATATAGATCTATGTGGAGATTGAGCGTGCCAGGCTTACTAAGACATTGGCCAACATTAAAGAACAGAGTGGGGAAGTCAAAGAGGCTGCATCCATTCTTCAGGAGCTACAGGTGATCAGGGTTACTTTCATATGGAAACTGCTTACAGAAAATGTATTAGCGGCAGTAAAACGATATCATTAGGATGTAGCTTGAGACTTTTATCTTAAGGAAATATGAGCGTAAAAAGGTTTTATTATTGCAAATAATGTGAACATTTCAGATTCTTTAATCGCCAGATTGGTGGATTGTCTATTACTATTCCCTTAGTAGTTGGGTTCCTCTTTGAGGCTGTACTGAATGATCTCAGTGATGGATGGGTTCTCTCCTTCTGTAGGTGGAAACGTACGGCTCGATGGAGAAGAAGGAGAAGGTGGAGTTCATTTTGGAGCAGATGAGGCTGTGCATAGCTGTTAAAGATTACATCCGCACTCAGATCATCAGCAAGAAGATCAATACTAAGTTCTTCCAGGAGGAGGGCACTGAGGTGAGACCTTTAGACTGAGCCTGGCTCGTCTTTTTAAATGTGATGATGTGAAATCTGGTTCTGATTTCTCAAGAACCCTTTCGACATAAAGACTACTGTAAAGTGAATGTCGCCTTGAGGACTTTCTGTAACATGCAGGACGGTCGGGACTAGTGATGGGAATCGATAAGGAATTATTGATGTTAATGCCGTTATCGATGCTTCTTATTGATCCAATTCCATTATTGATTCCTAAAGTGTTACAGGATGCGCCTGTTGCCTTAAACTGTGCATTCTGGGTAATTGAGCCTCTAGGGAGGCTGGGAGATGTAGTCTTTCAGGGAGTGTTTGGAGTTTTACATGGCCGCTCTGCTTGTGAGTGATTCTCGCCACTCTAATGTTCTTTTTGGAGACAGTGAATAAAAGCTCCCGTCCTGAGGGAGGAGAGAACAGACCTGATCCCTGTAATTGTCTCATTTCTGGATCTGCTCTGTGGCCGAGAGTAACGAGCCAGATACGCCTGGCTAGCAGCTGCTGAAGCCGAGGCTGAGAAGGCAACAACAGTATAAAATAAATATCGATTCGATCCATTATCGATTCCTAAAGTGTGGATTCTTGAATTTTAATGCTGTGTTAAGACCTCAGATGTTTGAACATGTTGTTAGGCCGCCGACCGCTTTCTCCGCTCCATGATCATTGGAGTGGCGGAGTGTGACGTCATCACGCGACGCAGGGAAACGATTCGGTGCTTCGCAAAATTAGAACTGGTTCTAAATCGGAAATGGGGATTCGATTACCACCCCTCCTGTGAAAGGTGCCTAAATGACAGAACTAGTTAAACGTTCCGTGTGCGTGATCATTCCCTGTCCATTCAATCCATATATGGAAACTAAGTGGCTGTTTTTTATGCATCATGGTTATGATGTCATAGCCACAAGCAGTTCCACAGGTAATAATATGCACAAGGAAGAAGAGTTTGTAAAAGATCATGTAGCAATAAATTGCCTGTTATTGTAAGTGTATGAATACTTTGGCATCTGTGTCCATATAATTTAAGTGAAAGTATAACAGACAAAACCCTACATTTCAAGATAAGATAAGCCTTTATTAATCCCGGAAGTAGGACATTTCAATTGTTATGGCAGAAAGTGGACAGAACAAAAGGAAGAGCAGCAAAAAACAATAGAATAACGCTTTACTTTTACACTTTATTTTACCTTTTATTTATTTGTATTTTAGCCGTTTGATTGATCAAAATTGCTTTTTCCCCCCTGTTCTTTCTAGGAGTCTAAGTTGAAGTACTACAATCTAATGATTCAAGTTGACCAGCATGAAGGATCTTACCTGTCCATTTGCAAGCACTATCGGGCCATTTATGACACTCCCTGCATCCTGGAGGAAAGCTCCAAATGGCAGCAGGTAATGAATTAAATCTGAAATTAAAGTTGTTCATGAGGTGTTTTTGTGCAGAATCTGCATTCACATTGCTAAATAGGTCTGAATGTTGAGATTTAGTTCATGAGAAGTCTCGAGTGTCCTATTTAGTGATGGTGCATTGATTTGATTTTAGAAACCACCTTTTTTTTATTTCCAGTTTGTGTTTTCTTTGTCAGCTTTTGAATTTGCAGTACTTGTTTTTCCACATAAATCTTATTCTGTTTTTAATTCTGTATGTTGTTCTGCTCCAGGCCCTGAAGAGCGTGGTTCTATATGTGGTTCTGTCTCCGTATGACAATGAACAGTCCGATTTGGTTCATCGAATCAGTGCAGACAAGAAACTGGAAGAAATCCCGAAATACAAGTAAGTGAGCCTGAGATCTCCTGAGGAGAGGGAGCACTGACCTGATACTGGGTGGTATTGGGCAGATTTATACAGAAATGCTTAATCTGATATCGGAGGGAAACGAAAACCGTAATCAATCCTGTAACAACTCCAGCCTGAAATTACACACATACTGTGTATTGCCGTGTGGGCTTGTAGAGAATCTGAGAAAAATGAGCATAATAACTTACTTTTAGATCTTAAGTGAATTGCCTTATGTAAAAGTAGCTCATTGATTTTATTAGAAAGTGAAATTTTATTTAAATCGTTTAATTTGAAACCTTAGTTTTTATCTGTTCTGTTTAAGTCTATGTTCAGCATTAAAAAATATATTCTTTGTAGTATATAATAAGTGAAAAATGGTATTGTCCCACCTGTTTTTTTTTTTTCTTTCCCCATGTGTCTTTGTCGGTAATGAGGAACTGGTTTGTGAGGACCAGTGCCAGAACAGACCTCCTCCCATCTTATCCCCTTCTTATTTTTCCCTTCGTTCAGGGACCTCCTGAAGCAGTTCACCACCATGGAGCTGATGCGCTGGTCCTCAGTGGTGGAGGATTACGGGAAGGAGCTCCGCGAGGGTTCTGCGGACAGCCCCGCCACCGACGTCTTCACGTACACTGAGGAGGGTGAGAAGAGGTGGAAGGACCTGAAAAACAGAGTGGTGGAACATGTGAGCTTTTACACCATTATTGACCATTTTCACAGTCTAGTACCATTTTTCAGCACATGGAGACGAGATGTAGCATTGCTGGAAACCTTTTAAGCAGTTTTTTTTTTACACTCTGATTAATAAATTAATTGAGCCTTATTGTACTTAACTGTTTTAAAATTACTACAGTGGTAGCTGTGATTAGTCCCGTAGCTAAAGCACTGACTGCTCTCCTGCTGTTTTACTCTTCACAGAACATTAGAATCATGGCCAAGTATTACACGAGAATCACAATGAAGAGGATGGCTGGACTGCTTGACCTTTCCATTGATGTAAGTTGTGTGTCGATTTAGTTTGCATTTTCGGTGCTTTAAATAAATAACGGCGATTAAAAAATACAGCAGCCACTAAAACTTTGGCAATTATTGTATGTTTAACTATAGTGTGACGTGACAAATCTGTATTTCTGGTACTTTTTTTTTTTTTTTTGTTACAAACACAAAGAAAAGTGTTGTGTAATGTGGCAGTGTTTTATTAAGTGGCACAATTGCCGTTCATACCTGTTCATCAGGAGTCAGAGGAGTTTCTGTCCAACCTGGTGGTGAACAAGACCATCTACGCTAAAGTGGACCGCCTGGCGGGCATCATCAACTTCCAGAGGCCTAAAGATCCCAACGACCTGCTGAACGACTGGTCTCACAAACTGAACTCGCTCATGTCCCTCGTCAACAAAACCACCCACCTCATCGCAAAAGAGGAGATGATCCACAACCTGCAGTAACCAGAACGCTCGGGTCGCCCCTTCAGCTCGGGACTTAATGGGTTCAAAGATATATTTTGTTTTGTTTTGTTTGTTTATCCCTTTCTGCCCCTCTCTCTGAACGGAGTAGGGGGTGGATTGAACAGCTTCAGTCCTGTTTTTGTAGACGTCCCAACAGACAGCCCAGTAAAAAGGTTGGCAACCCTTGTTTCCAAAAATATATGGGACCTGGATTCAGAGCTTCACTTGCAGTCTTTTATTTAACTGAATCAGCATTGGTGCAGTCCAGACCTGGACTTAGTCTTGGTCTGGCCTGATATTCAGAAGTGCTGATCTAAAAGCTGTGGGTAAGACTGGGATCAGTATATACAACATCAGCACTGATGTATTTGATACTACATAAACACCACACAGGTTTCAAATCAGGCCTGACAGTGGAGTGAGTTGAATCTAACTGAGTTCAGTCTGAATTCTGTCTCCGAGCGGTGCCTCTGACCGAGCGGTGTAAAGGTAGGTAGTTCGTTTCAGTGTTGAACTAATGCAGGTTCATGTTCCTGATACATAAATATTCTCCTTGGGAAATGAGGATGAACTGTACTGCTGTATACATGCTGGGTCTTTAGCAATGCACATATTAAATCTTTCTTTCGAAGACACTGGAGTTTTTTCATTCTGACAGTTAATTGCTAATTATTTGACATTAATAAACAGCTGTTTCAAGAGGGTAAGAACATCGTCCTCCTCTGGAAGACTCAAAAGTACGTTTGTAAAGTATGTTTGAGGGATATAATCTAATATTAGTAATTCAAGTTTAGTTACCAATTCATTCGATGGATTTACATTGTTGCGTTCGTATTGGCATCTGCACTGTTTTGTGATTAGACACCCCTTTTGAACACAAGTGCATCCAGAGGAGAAGAATGAAACCTTACAGGCCTCAGCAGCAGGACATCCCTCTGCAGTTTTGTAGACTCTGTACTGGAGCAGTTTCTGGAATGTAGATTCCAAAAGTGTTTTGGAAATAGTTTCACTGAAACTCTTCTGCTTCTGTTTCAGTGACACTTTAATTATTTCACCAAATGAACAACAGTTTTCTTTAAGTGTGGGTTTGTCTTTCTCTACCCAGGTCTGTTTATTAACACTAATGCACATCAGGTTATTGATCATGCACAGCAGACTTTGTGTCCAGGAATGTCCACTAGAGGAAGCTGAAATATCACAGTTCAGTTTGGTTATTGATGGTCTTCCTCGAAGAGGAAGGTTGGTTTCGCAGCTGTCGACTCGTTCGAGTGTTTTCTCTGCTTCCAGCTCTACTGATCCAACTGATCACTTCACTATCAACCCCTGACAGAGATGAAGTGGGTGTTAAATCAGGACTAGGGTTGGGAAACACGGATCTAAGGACACACTTTTTTTTTTTTTTTAGTCTAAGGCCCCTGTTGTAAATTTTAAGTGCCTCTGCTTCCACGCTTGGTCAAAGCAGATTTAGCAAACTAACAATTACAAATGACCATTTCTGAAACTTTAGTGGCCCCTGCGTTGACCCCTGTGGTACCCCCCCCTCCCCCTGGGGCCTCCAGTTTAAGGACCACAGATATACTGCGTATGTATTTGTCCTGTGATGTTGCTGATATTTCTTTTAGGTAAAGAGTGCTTTTAACCGTTGTACTGTATTTTCCTTCCGTCTTTGACACTTCAACACAAACGAACGCTGTGGAGATGCTTTAAAAGCTGGAAGGCAACAATATAATAATTAAAAGGACCTTTTTCCGTAAAGAAAAATTAAAAGCTCTACACGAGTTAATTTGACTTCATTTAGAGCGTCACCCGCATGTCTGTTGTGTCTAAATAGACTTTATTTTGCTGGCTCTCTGCGAGTAATTTTAGTCCAAAAAGTCATTTTTTAGTCCAAAAGTTCCCCTCTCCTGCCTTTTCTCCTGTGTTCAGCCCAACTGTCGTGATGTGCTGCTTTGTGTAGTTTTCAGACTCGAGGTGGTTGTGTTAAATATATTTATACTTTCTTTCTCAGGGTAGGTGATAAAAGAAAATGTGTTTAATCTACCAAGTCGTCGTGGAGAACGGCGCCGTGTCTGAGCCGAGGTGCTGAGAAGTGCTGCTGCAAGTCTCGAGCCTTATTAAATAATCCCAGTAACACTTACTGCCTGTGAACACACAGGTTTTTTTTTAAGCGACTAGCTCATGTTTTTCCTCCACCTCAGAACAGCAGGAGCAGTGAATTACACTCAGTGATGAGTTCAGTACGGCTTAACCAGCGGTGTTTTCATTTACCCTGGACCTAATCCTGACCTTCATTCATGCCTAAAACCTAAACCTAATTCTAAGTTTAATAAAAACCTGATAACTAAGCCTAATCTGAATCTTTAACTTAAAACATAAACCAAATTCTAACATAAACCCTAGACTTAAACCTAAATCAGATTCTAACCAAAATGTAAATTTTAAACTTTAAACCATAAACCGGATCCTAACAACCTATCAGTTTTATCACCTGCAGATCTTCCTCAGGAGACTCCGAACAGACGTGACCAAGATTAATAAAACTAATCGGACTGTTACAGATCTAATGTTCCTGATTAACTGTATTAGTTCTAGTCTTCTGATGGGAAAGTGGTTTATAAAAATACTGATATTTTTCATCAGTTTACCAAAGTGTTTTATTTTTAATATTAGCTTAGACTAATCATCTCCATAGCAACCGTGAAACTTTATATTAAAGTGAGGATGGCTGTACAAAACTCATTTAAATAAGTAAGTTAAATATATATGATGAAGCTTTGTGAAACGTTTAATTAAAAATGATATTTTATGTCATTCCCCTACTCGGCCACTAGATGTCGTGGTCGTCATGTTCAGCATGTTGCACTGACCTGAATCTTAACAAGGGAACAAAAGGAAAAAGCTTGAAAAAATATATTTAGCTTCTTCACGCCCAGTGTTTTAAACCTTTTTTCCCTTTATCTCTCTCTATCTCTCATCTCTCTTTCTCCATCTCTTTGTCTCTCAGGTGTCTCTCCATCTCTCTCTTTATATTCATTTCTCTTACTGTCTCTCACTCACGCTATCTCTCTCTCTCATATCTTCTTATTTTCTTTGTCTCTCCATCTCAATCTGTCTCTCTCTGCGTCTCTCTCATATATAGCTTCCTCTTATTTTCTGTCTCTCCATCTCAATCTGGCTCTCTCATTGTCTCTCTCTCTCTCTCTCTCTCTCTCTCTCTCTCTGTATGTCTCTCTGTATGTCTCTCTGTATGTCTCTCTGTGTTCCTAGTAGGGAAACCCTTATCACCCCTTAATACTGCATGGTGTGAGGAGACTCAGGGGAATGCCTGGAATGGTAATGTGTTTCAGAATTGATTATTTTGTGGTCTATTGGAGACTTGAGCCACCTGCTGCTTCACAAACTTGCCCTCCTCCTTTTCCCCACTCCTGCTCTCTCTTCTTCTAACCCCGGCATCACCCGGCTAAAACCACATCCAGCTCTGTGTTCAGGCGGACTTGTGAATGTGGTTTAAGACACAGTACGACTTACTATGAGCTGTAAAAAAATGAACAAAGCTTCAGGCAGTCAGGGCGGCAAAACATCTCTCACCCTGCTCAAAGCACATCCAGTGGAAAAAATGAATGAAATTTCAGGCATCCAGGGATGGATCTTGCATCTTTCTACTCTTTATTTAAGATGATCACTGAAGCAAGATCAGTCCTGAAAACAGACCCTGTTGTGTAAAAGTTTTGTTTATTTTTATACCTCACACGAATCACAGCGTTTAGAAAATCTCTTTAATCTCCCAGTTACAACAGCCAGAGGAACCGAGGAGTTATCTGGAACCGAACCTGTGTTCTCCTGTTGGAGTTTATTCTAATGTTCACTTTGCATAAAGACACGTTACTTATTACATGCTGAGAAAAATGGCTTTAAACAGTTTGCACAGAGGTCTAAGACTTTTGCACAGTGCTGTTTATTCCTCATGCATTCTTTTCTATATGAATCGTCAGGTCTGATCATGCGATCAGTTAAAGTTTGTGCTGTTAAGTGTCCCTTCAGAAGGGGCGGTTAGGGTATAGTCTTTTAATTTCTACCATAAATATGATCTTAGTAAGTTTTAATGACGTGTTTGATTTGGAAACTGCCCCCCCCCCCACCCCCCCTCTGCCTCACACACTTTTCATTTTTCTCCTCTGCTTCACCATGTACTTCTGAACTGTTTAACTCTTTTGCTTGTGCCAGAAGTCTGAAAGTATGTGGCTGTAGTGTGTGGGTGTGTGTGTGGGTGGGTGTGTGTGTGGGTGTGTGTGTGTTTGAAGGTGCAATGCCATTCCCTCACTGTGACTTCAAAGTGAATTGGAGCCAGGTTTGTAATTACCTCGTCCGGATGGATGTCACTTTGGCCGCCTGGCAGTGGCCGCGGCGCGGCTCTAATCTTTATAGACAACCAGCAGAAGTCGAGGTTAATCCCAGCGTCTCCCGTCTTAATCAGCCCGCCGAAAATTATGGACGCAACCTTGAAATGTTTTAATCTGCTCAGGACTTTCAGAACGGCTGCACAACGACAACCTGGAGGCTTTTCTTTACTGATTCACTACGCATTCCACTGATATTCAATAATGATGTAAATGCAATTACAGATTTATATATTTAACTATAGTTAACTTGATCAATGCCTACCATGCAAGAAAATATTATAATCCAGTATTTCCAAGGAATGAGGCACAGAATTCTAATGAAATACAAGTAAGGAACGAAAGAAGGGTGGAAGAAAGGAAGAAAGGAAAAGAAGAAATGTGGTGAGAAATAGGAAAGATGAAAAGAGGGGGGAAAGAATGGAAAGGAAAAACAAAATGAAAGGAAAGAAGGAAGGAAGGAAAGAAAAATAAAAGGAAAAATGAAATTAAAGGAAGGAGGAAAAGAAAAAATAGGAAGAGGAAGGAAGGAAGGCATCTAGAGTGAAAAAGAAAGGAAAGAAAAGAGGAAAAAGAAAAATATATGCAGTAATAAAGGAAGGAAATGAAAAAGGAAGAAAGAAAAAAGACTGGAGTAGATGAATAAAACTTTTTTACGTCATATACAGAAACATACTGAATGTACATAAGAAAACATATTAGGTTTATAAAGAAGTTTCCTTTTGGCTGCACTAGACTGAACTTTCCTGAATTGGTTTGTTGATCCGGTCGTGGTTCTGATGGATCTCGGTGCTAAATTCTGTCCTGACAGCTAGACGCCAACATGCCGGACTAAAGAGGCTTAATTAATGAATGTAGTAATGAAGTATAAAGTAAGCTAACTATAAAACTAAAGAACTGTAAAACTAAACCGGGCTGCTCTCTGTGGTCATGGGCTGTAAGAGCCTCCAGGTCTCCACCAGCCGATCTCCGACCTCCACAGACCTGCCCATGGTCCTGGTGCTCATCGTGTCCCTGAACTTTTCAAACATTTCAGCCCCCTGCTGCCCGTCCACCATCACCACCGGCCTGGTCTCACTGGATCTCAGGAGAAGGTCTGCCTCCAGCTGGATCTTCTGCACGAGTCACAGATTGATGAAAGTCTTTCCTTTACTGCAAGCTGGCACTCAGGATGGTGGTGGAAACCTCGCTATCTGACCTTCCTCGAGCCACTGCTAGCCACTCATACAAAATATAGATTAAGCCGCAAGTTCCATAGCACAAACGTCATCAAGGAAATAATTCCACACCTCCTCTGAGAAAACTTGAAACTGACCTTGAAAAAGATGAAATGGTACGAGTGCGGCCAGACGCCTTCCTGACCGCTCCGTACAAACGGCTCTTTTTTCATTTTTCATTTATTTATTGTTTTCTTTCATGTTCCAAAGTCAGCTGGTTTAATAGTTTATGATAGTTGAACGCTTCTCAACATTGGTAATACCTTCGTACATGCAATTCCCGACCCATCGTGGCCGACTGAGATACTGCGTGGCTCGGACAACAACAATGGACGCGACTTTTGACCGTGGTGCAGAACAAAGGAACGCCGGTGGACACGTGCTGGCGTCTGAAACAAGCTGAGACAGCAAGCGCAGCCGGCACCACTGCCTAGCGTCCTGCTGGCTAATGTACAGTCACTGGAAAACAAGCTGCACAACCTAAGGGCCAGAGTTACTTTCCAATGAGACATGAGGGAGACATGGCTGCCCACCACCATGCTGGACCGTGCCGTAACTCCATCGGAGTCTTTCTCAGTGTTCCGCATGGACAGAATGGGAGCGTTGAACAAAACCAAAGGTGAAGGAGTGTGTCTCATGGTCAACAGAAAGTGGTGAAATATCAGGAGCGTTTCTTCTCTCTAGTGGCTGCTCGCCTCAGTTGGGATACCTGTCCATCAAGTGTGGCCCTTTCTACCTGCCCTGCGAGTTCACCTCAGTCATCACCTCAGTGGGCTACATCCCCATACACAGGTATGGCTTTGTCTGAACTACATGATGTGCTGAGTGTGTTTCAAAACAAACACCCAGGCACAGCCCTCATTGTAGCAGGAGACTTTAATAAAGCAAACCTCAGACAAGTTATGCCGAACTTTTACCAACATGTTACATATCTGATGAGGGGAGCTAGAATTTTGGACCATTGCTACACGCCATATAAGCTACAAAGCTGTTTCACAGCCAGGTTTTGGAAAGTCCAACCACAGCGCCATTTTCCTCATCTCTCAGTATAAACAGAACATATGTAGGGATGAACATATGTAGGGATGAAATAGTGAATGCCAGGACCGCTACTTACAACTCTGGTCTCACCACCGGTGATATTAGCACCTACAAAGTGGCAGCATGCGGCGTCTGGCGCATGGTCAAGGATGCCAAACACCAGTATCAGCAGCGCATGGAGTCTCAACTCCACCAGGGCGACACATGGAGCATGTGGCATGGACTGCGCACCATCACGAACAAAGCCAAGGACGCCACAACAGCCTACGCGCAATTCAAGTTTAGCCAGGCAGCTAGTGCTAACTACAGCCTGACATCATCTCCAACAATGATGAGATGCCAGGTTCTTCACCTCGAGGTGAAGAACCTGACATCATGGTGTCAGGACAACCACCTCCAGCTGAACGTCTGCAAGCAGCGAGACTACAAGCCCCTCATCATCAGCGGAGCTCCAGTGGAGAGGGTGCTGTCCTTCAAATGTCTTGGTGTCCAGATCTCCTCAGACCTGACATGGACTTCTCACATTCAGGTCCAGTCCATAAGGGCCAGGCAGCGTCTGAACCGTCTCCGACAACTGAAGAAGTTCAGGGTCTCTCCAGTGGTCCTCAGGACTTTTTATTCAGGCGCTGTGGAGAGCAGTCTCACGCAGAACATCACGTCCTGGGTCAGGACCAAAAAGCTCTTCAGAGTGATCCATGTGTCAGAACTCTGCTGCAGGTCTGTTCTCCCTTCCCTGCAGGACATTTCCACCTGGAGATGTTGGTCCAGAGCAGTTCGGACATTAAAGGACTCGTCCCACCCCAGTAACGGACTGTTTCCGCACCATCAGGGCCAAAACAGAGAGACTCAAGAGGAGCTTCTATCCTCAGACCCTCCGAGTCCTGAATCAGAAGAAGCCCCCCCTCCCCTTATAGCATTACCTTAAGGAACAGCACCTCATCATATTCACTGTCACATTCACTGTCATATGTCATTGATCATTCATTGACATGTCTTCATTATTTATTATTCACTCATGGTCTGACATACGTGTGATATGAACAGAACACATGAGGAAACCGGATAAGACCAGGCAGGTAATGTTGAATATGGACACAGACATGATAAAAAACACAAGGATTTTATGTCCTTAAGCAGACAGGTGAGCGGCCACATCAGTGCCATGTGAGCTGCATATTAGAAAGAAATGCAGGAAATAACCTTTATCAGAACAATAATTGTCTGTGTTTAGAAACAACAGGCCACTGTTATTTTATACTACAGTAAAAGTACTTTTAGTACATTGCTAGTGAAATTGTAGCATTTGCAGCTACTGAGCGTTTGATGAGGTTTGAACTCATCAAAGCATTTGCAATAAATTTACAAATTTACAAAGGAGGATAAACAAGATGTGCAAACTGACATTGTGATGCTATCTCAATGCTATGCTCTATCCCAGAGGAGCCTCGCTGGCCAGGCATTAATGAATTGATGTATTTACTTGATGTCTTATAGGTTCTCTCTAAGGGATGAATTATTTTACAGTTAAGGTCTGGAGCAGCAAAGACCTAGAATCTCTTATCAGATCTAAAATCAAAGATCATGCATGGATCATTGAGTCATAGTGACATCTAATTTACATGTGGATTAATAATCCATCACTGTTGGTTTAGTGGAACACAGTGACTGACACCTATGATCCCAAAAAAGAGGGAGAAGAATGATGAGAGATGCTAGCCATGCTAACCTACTGCTACACTAGAGTAGCAAGAAATCTGTTCCCCCAACTGGAGCTGCAACCCTCTTTAACTCAGCAGTCGGCGTCCCATTGATCGCTCACACTTCCAGAGCAAACAGAGACAACAAAAGGGGCAGAAATAACAGAGCCTGGCTGGTTTCCTCCGCAGCGCTCGGCTGCCTCGCCCCGCCGAGAGGAATTGATTCGCCTCGACTCCAACCGAAGCTCTAATGAGGATTCTGATGCTAGCAGACTTGTTATTCTCGGGAAATGGGCAAAGATAACCCCCCCCGTCAACCCACACGTCCTCCCCCTGCCCCCGGGCTGCCCTCGGCGACGTGCCTCACCAGGTAACCCGTGGTCTTCGGGCCCTTCGCAAAGGTGTTTGGCCCACCGAGGCTAAAAGAGCAGCCAAATGTAATTCTTTTCACACCGCTGATATCTGACGCTTTCAATTTCATTTTGTACCGCGTTCACATATCGGATTACACGGTAATAGCTCAAACAGAAAATCCAATCAGGTGAGGAAAGCAAAAGCAAATGGGATTGAAGCACTGCTGCCTGCTAAACGGAGCCTGGGAAAAGTTCCAGTCCGCAAAGAATCAGAATCAATGACGTGTCAATCAGAACCTGACACAGTTTATATGTGCGTGGCTGGTTCTACTGTGTTTTATAAACCGTTATGTATTAATGTGTCGGATATAGACTGTAGACAGCAGTCAAAGAAGCCCAATATTTGTAAGGCAATATGACATAAACCTCCACAGACAATTATAAAGACTTATTTTAACAAGCGTCAATTGTCATAACAATTGTTGAGGTGATTGGCAATTCATCTGATGTGGAAGTTCTGTCATATGTGAACACACCACGAAATTCTTCCTCCACATTAAACCCATTCACCAAGTGAAGCAGCGGGCAGCCAGGAACACAACGCCCAGGGAGCAGTGTGTGGGGAGCCGCCGTGTTTAGGGGAGCAGTGTGTGTGGTAGTAGTGTATGTGAACAATGTGTGGGGGAAGCAGTTTTTGTGGGAGAGAAGTGTGTCGTGGAGCTGTGTGTGAGGGAATCAATGTGTGGGGAGCAGTGTGTGAACAGTTTTTGGGGAAGCAGTTTGAGGGAGACAAGTGTGTCGTGGAAGCAGTATGTGTGGGACCAGTGTGTGAGGAACAGTGGTTGGGGAGCAGTATGTGGGACCAGTATGTGTGTGGAACATTGTTTGGGGAGCAGTTTGTGTGGGGGAGCAGTGTGTGGGGACCGAACCCACAACTTCCTGATCTCAGGCCGAGCGCTCTGACCACTAGCCCACCAGCTGCTCCATCAAACTTTTTTTTGGAGTGGGATTTGTACCCAATTTTCTCCCCAGTTTAGTGCAGCACAATTCTACACTAGCTGCAATTCTTCCTATCACACAGAGCTCCCAAGCTGGGAGGGTGAAGACTAAAAATTGCCCCTTGTGCAACACAGCGCAACACGCTTGGAGGAGAACACTATGCTTTCTAGGGCCAGTGGTTGGAGCCCCATCATTAGTCAGTGTCTGCCCACCAAACTGTTCTCAACACAGCAGTGACGTACCAGAGGAAAGAAAATTCAAAATAAGGTCTCTACGTCCTGTCCCTTTTCTCTTAGACATAACTGAGTTCAGTTTGACATCAATATGAGATTCTAAACCTTTTCTCCCACTTCTTAAATTCAGCTCCTGAGAAAGAGCTTCCTCTGATCTCAGCCCGATCCCAGTTTAAGATCTT
>JBBJLS010000109.1:434006-445529 GCA_037577275.1 Bryconaethiops microstoma | reverse complement strand
ACACACACACACACACACACACACACACACACACACACACACACACACACACACACACACACACAAACAAACACACATTCTCTCATTCACCCTAAATCAACCCTGGATCTGCTCTTAGAGCACCCACATCTCTCTAACAACTGGACAGGGAACAAAGTCCAGTATGAAAGTGAAACAATGCTGGGTTTCCATAACAGGCCCCAAAACAGTGACGGCAGGGGCACAGGCAGCCCTGCAATAATCTCTCTGGCCAGAAATGTGGCGTTTACCTGGACTGGCCTATTAGACACAGCTTACTCAGGCCAAATGACCTGAATTCCCGTTAAGCCCCGGAGCTGGTAGGAAATCTCCCAGCAGCGGCACCGTTCCAGAATGTCCACCATTCCGGAGGAGTTTCTGAAGCCTGAGCAGAGTTTTCATTTTCTGAAATTACACCTAAACGGAACAGGGGTGGGATTGGATGCAGGAAGGTCTTCATATTTTTATATATAAAAGCATAAATAAAAGTTCCCACCACAGCTTTAACGATACGATAAATCCAACACTGAGTGTTTTCAGTAATGATTTATAGATTTTTTTTGTTGTAAACAGGTGTTGTTGTAGTTAGCATGGTTTTTAGGTGTCCACTGGAAATCCCATGTTTCCTGTCGACCAATCGGGGGCTGTGTTTCTGACTGGGCATGTGGGTGTGTGAGTATGTGTGTGTGTGTGTGTGTGTGTGGCATCTCTTATCTTAAACACACTGAGCAATGGAATATCATGAAACTGATCCCATTTAGGGCATCACCCAAAATAACAGCATATATTTAATAAATAATGTGCAAGTAGAAGGGGATCCTTACAAACAGACCTGGGATCTGGAGAATTTCATACATAGCCAAATAACTGTAAGCTTAGCTTGTTGCAGTCCTGGATTTTCTCTTGACAGCGGATCGCTTTTTACTGGGCTAAATCACCATGGCATCTCATGCTACAGGGTTTACCTGGGCTAGTGCTGGGATTTTGGATCAATCAGGGATGTGCTTCTGACCAGCATCATTAATGTTCTAGGTGCTAAAGTTCTGTTGTGAAATACTGTCATTCCACTGGTATTCATGTGAAGGGATGGCAGACATTGCAATCTAAGATCATAAATAAGATCTGGTGGCTGCAAGCTTTGCCCTTCTCTAATCGGTGTATACTCGCTTGTGCATAACTATGGCAACTGTATGTAAGCAAATGTGCCTTTATGTATATATGTGTATAGTTGTAATTCAGTCCACACTTTTTTTCTTAAAATATATATTTTAGGACTAAAGCACATTACTCTGTTCTTCTCAAGAAACGCCTAAATAAATAAGTGTATTAAATATGAATCACACAGCGCTGAGCCCTATCTGTGCCCAACCCTGAAGCTGTCTTGAAGGAACAGCATCTCTGCGCCCAGAATAGCTCTCCCAGATATTTCAAGGGCACGTCACTGTTTGTGATGCCAGAAATGTACTTCAGGACAACTTCACAACTTCACACTGGAGTGGCTGAAAGCTGACTGCTTAGCTGAGCATCTTCAGAGCAGCAGTGTCAGTATATTTATATTTATATATTGTTGTTGTCATAACAACACTTCATATCTCTGAAATGGAACTTTATAACAGAAGGAAAAACATTCTTAACCCATTAAAACCAGATTTCCATTCTTCACTTAAGTGAATAATTCAGTATGTTTTCGTTGTAAAAAGTTTCTATGGATTTGTTATGATGAAATGCTCTCAAATAATGTTTTGAAATAACGTTAAATAAACAAATACATACATACATACATACATACATACATACATAAGTAAAAGAATCATACCAGGACCTTCATTGGAAAGGCAAGGTACTGACCTTCTGACCAAAAAAAAAGACTACTGTAAAAATAATATTTAATGTTTGGGCAAGCAGTCATTTTTTTTTCCACATCAATAGTACTACAAATACTAAATAAAACTAAAAGTTATACGTACAAATGACATTATACAGTAAATAGTGATTTTATGTTCAGTATATTAATGTGTTCCTTATGGAAGTCCAGTATTACCCGTAGTTTCATCAGAAACCTGGTTTGACTCAATCAGTCCTTCATTAAATTAAATCAGGAGCTGCTGATGGAATTTCACAAACCCAAACAACGGCTGGAGGAACTGAGGAGGAATGTGGAACCAAACCTGTGTTCTCCTCACCAGCTCACAAAATATCAACTACTTTTTTACAAACAGAACAAACCTTTATCACATGGCTTTAATGGCTTTAAACGATTTGTATAAGTGCTTAAGGATTTTCCACTGTATGTGTCATATGAGGAGCTCCAGAGAAATTTAGTCCAAAATCCAAGGAATGAAGGACCTGAGAGGGTTCAAATTAACACCCATCCTGAAGCAAATCATTCATTTTTGGAGAGAGTGAAATCTGGCTTTAAAATATTTTCCTTTTTGTTAGTTCAATTTTGGAAATTTTAAATATTATGACATGTATATGTGTATATATATGCCCTAATTTCCAAAGAGTTCACAACACACTGATGACGAAATAAGCACATAGTGTTTCCTAAATCAGTTCTGCTGGCGTCTGTGGCGTGTTTTATGTAAGAACTGTGGTTTCATTGTGCTGATAAAATCAAGCACAGACATTTCAAAACCACCCTTTTATCACTCCTCATTCAATATTCACCCCGCTGCATATCTGAAATTCACAGGCAGACGCACGTCTAGATTTAACCGACACATCCCGAGCATCCTTCAGTAAGCTTTTGATTTATTCACACTGGGAAGACGACGTTCCTGCTGTTGTTATAGAAAAATATTTTGATCTGAAGAGGCAAAAATAAAAACTGTTCTTTCTAAGGAACTACTGATGGTCTATATATTCCACAAAATTAAATTTGCCTTTAAGACTGATTAAAATAAATGAAATTTGTTCTGACTGGCCCTGTATTGCTGCATTATGAATAGGCAGATATATGGAAATGCAAATGCATAATCACAAATGCATCTATACGTTCATTCTCTTAATCAGGGTTCAGTGGGGGGATGTTGGAGTCAATCCCAACACTCACAGAGCAAAATGTGGAGAAACAGCCCAAACAGTTTGCCAGTCCATCACAGGAGACACACACACACACACACACACACACCTAGTTGACATCTTCAGTCCACCTGATGTGCAGGTCTTTGGACTGTGGGAGGAAACCTGTCACACGCACCAGACCACGTGACGTCAATCGGCACCGGAAAGTGATGTCATGCTAGAGTATATAAACAGGAAGAGATGGTTCCTGTGCACACAGACATTGGACTTCATGCCCTACTCGTGTCGACTCTATACTCTACGGTACTGTGAGTACTCCTGGCTCTCGAGGCTTCTCTCCTCTCTCTCTCTCTGTGTGCGTGTGAGAACGCAGGGTCCTTTGATGGGAATCTTTACTCCTTACCGGAGCGTTCTCAGATCAACTGCGTGGGTAACCAGCTCTTTCGTTTGTTTCCGCGACTGGGCTCTTCCCTCACGCCACAACTAGGCAAACTATCAGTCATTCGTGTCTTCCTCCGTCACAGAATGTCTGTGTCTCCAGTGAGCCCAGCGGATCTCACTTGTGTCTGGGAGGTGATCAATCAGCAAGCGGTCGAAATTGTGAACCTGAAGCAGGAAGTAGTGAATCTCCGTGCTGAGGTCGTTACCCTGCGACAGGCTTCGCGAGATCGTCCCGCTGATCCACCTTCCCAACCAGCAGTCCAAATTACTCCTCCTACCGCCTCTCCTCCTCTTCCTACCCCCAAGATTGCATTACCAGATAAATGGAATGGGATGGATGAGAAGTGTAACGTTTTTCTAACCCAACTCTCTCTGTTTTTTGAGTTCCAGCCTCAACTCTACCCCACAGATCGGAGCCGCGTCGCACTTCTCACCTCCCTTCTCACCGGGCAGGCAGCGGAGTGGGCCACCTGTCTTGAGATCATGCAGCGAGATCGCCTTCTCCTACCCCGGCTTCACCAAACATCTCAAGGCTGCGTTCCAACACCCTGAGAGCGAAGTGGTGGTGGACTCTCGCTTATACCATCTGCGTCAAGGAGATCATCCGGTGAGCAGGTACACCGCCGAGTTCCGGACTCTGGCCGTCCAAACATCCTGGAGTGACGCTGCACTTCGGACCGCGTATTATGAGTATAAGACCCGTGACGGACTTGGACTCCCGATCCAGGAAAATGGAACGATCCAGATCCGGGAAGTCAGTACAACCAATCAGCCAGAGATCACCGTCACCTGAATTCTAAAACCCCTTGGATATATAAGAGACCAGACTACAAGCAAATAGTGCAAAGTATTCTAGTTTCCTAGCTACTGAGCGGTTTCCTATGATTTTTGCTCTTGTTCGTGTTTTTGACCTCTTTCTGCCGCTGGACTACTCTCTTTGCCTTGCCCCTGGTTTTTGGACTTTTGGTTTTTAGACTCCCACTCCGGGGAACCCATGCAGATAGGATGCACCTTCCTGACTGTGGCGGAGAGGGAACTCCGCTATCGCGAAGGCCTGTGTGCCTACTGCGCCTTCCCCGACCACCATCAGGCCATCTGTCCTCTCCGTCCGGGAAACGAGTCGACCAGATGAATAGGGGGAGGCTCTCATCTGGTCCGTTGGTCTGAGTCACCAACAGATCGTGGCCACGGCTTTCGTTGATTCGGGGGTTGATGGTAACTTCATCGATCAGGCTTATGCTACTCAGTTGGGACTGACTAAAGAGGTGTTATCTCAGCTTATTGACATCACTGCCATTGAAGGTCGACCACTCACCACCGGACCCATCACCCATCGCACTCAACCCCTATGACCATCCAAGAACACACCGAGACCATCTCCTTCCTCCTCACCGAACTCTCTTCACCTCCACTCATCCTTGGACACCTGTGCCTGATCAAGCATGACCCTATCATCTCTTGGTTACGTCACAAGATACTTCAATAGGGTTCGACCTGTCAGGAGTTCTGTCTCCAGGCAAGGGCTGAGATGTGCTCAGGGGAGTCTGAGACCCCCGACGTCGACCTGGGGTCCATTCCCGTCCTGTACCGTGACCTGGCAGAGGTTTTCTGTAAGAAGAAAGCTACCAAGCTCCCTCCTCACCGTCCTTATGACCTGGCTATTGACCTCCAACCAGGCATGGTACCATCCCGCGGCCGTCTCTATTCGCTCTCCTCTGGGGAACAGAGAGCTCTCGACGAGTATATCGCTGAGGGTCTTCGTCAAGGGACCCTTCCACCCTCTAATTCTCCCACGGCCGCGGGTTTCTTCTTTGTGAAGAAAAAAGACGGGGGACTCCACCCTTGTGTCGACTATCGTCATCCACTCCCTCTCACCAACACTGCCCCGGACGCTCTCTCTGGTGCCCGCATCTTTACCAAACTAGACCTACAGAGCGCCTACAACTTGGTCCGCATCAGAGAGGGTGATGAGTGGAAGACGGCCTTCATAACCTCCACCGGCCACTACGAAACTCTGGTTATGCCGCTCGGTCTTTTTAACAGTCCGGCGGCATTTCAACAATTCATTAATGACGTGCTGAGGGACTACCTGGATGATATTTTAATATACTCCAAGAACATCGAAGAGCACACTCAGCACATCAGGTCCATCTTAAAGAGGTTGCTGGCCCACCAGTTGTTCTGCAAGTTGGAGAAGTGTGCCTTTCACCAGCATACCACCACATTCCTTGGCTACGTCATCTCATCACATGGTGTGGCCATGGATCCCCAGAAGCTGGAGGCTGTGCGTTCTTGGCCCCTACCTTCGACGCTTAAGCAGCTGCAACGTTTTCTGGGGTTCGCCAATTTCTAGCGGCGATTTATCTGGGGCTTCAGTTCAACTGCAGCACCTCTGACGGCTCTCACCAAACCACAGTCCGGACGATTCACTCTCACCCCTCAAGCCATCTCCGCTTTCCGTTACCTTTTTCACCAGTTCACTACAGCACCCATCCTTCTTCATCCAGATCCATCTAAGCCATTCATTGTTGAGGTGGACGCCTCCAATGTGGGCGTAGGAGCCATTCTCTCACAACGAGGTCCAGACCAGAAACTACATCCCTGTAGTTTCTTCTCTAGAAAATTTTATCCCATGCAGCAACGTTACGGAGTAGGGGACCGTGAGTTGTTAGCCATCAAGTGGGCTCTAGAAGAGTGGCATCACTGGCTCCAGTGCGCCCTTCACGGTCTGGACCGATCACCAGAATCTCATCTCCATCCGACTGGCAAAACAGCTAAATCCCCAGCAGGCGCGGTGGGCTCTGTTTTTCGAGCAATTAAATTTTTGTACTATCTTACCATCCGGGGTCGAAGAACACTAAGGCAGATGCCCTCTCCCACCAATATCAAGCGGAGAACCCCCGGACGGATCCCGCGCCTGTCCTGCCTGCTCGGATCATCATGGCTTCGATCCGGTGGGGGTTGGAGGACAGAGTTCACCAGGGACACGCCTTGGAAGCCTCACCCCCCGAGACACCTGCTGGACTGCTTTACGTGGCCACCCATAATCGCCAGGAGGTCCTCCAACGGGCTCATTCCTCTGCCATGGCTGGACATCCTGGACACACTATAACTCTCACCCTCCTCAAACGCTTGTTCTGACCCTCAAGTTCGTCAAGGCCTGTGATGTGTGTGCTCGGGCCAAAACTCCCACATCAGCTCCTCCAGGTCCTCTCCAACCACTACCGGTCCCACACCAACCTTGGAGCCACATCTCAGTGGATTTCGTCACTGGCCTCCCTGAGTCGTGTGGAAAAGACACCATCCTCACCATAGCGGACTGGTTCTCCAAGGCTGTTCACCTGGTGGCTCTCGCCGGACTCCCCACAGCTAAGACAACTGCAGAATAGATCATCGAGCATGTAGTCTGCTTGCATGGGTTCCCCAAGGACATCGTCTCGGACAGAGGGCCCCAGTTCATGGCCAGGTTCTGGAAGGCCTTCTGCCGTCTGATCAATGCTGCCACCAGTCTCTCTTCTGGGTACCATCCCCAGACCAGTGGTCAGACGGAGTGAACCAACCAACAACTGGAGCGTTTTCTTTGCTGCTTTGTGGCTGATCGACAATGCTCCTGGGCTCGCTACCTCATCTGGGCTGAACTCTCCCATAACATCCTCAAATCCTCAGCAACTGGCCTCAGTCCTTTCGAGGTTTGCCAGGATTTCCAGCCTCTGGTCTTCGACCATCAAGAACCGGTGGTTGACGTACCCTCTACCCAACAGTTGGTTCGCTGAGCCAGAAGATCCATCCTGCAGACTAATGCTTGCTACACCAACCAACATCTCCGCCGGCACCCTCCGGGACGATTGTTCCACGTTGGTGACAGGGTTTACCTCTCTACCCGGCACATCAAGCTCCTCACCGAATCCAAGAAGCTCTCCCCTAGATTCATCGGCCCCTTCAAGATCACCACTTGGATGAACCCTGTCACCTTCCAGCTCCAGCTGTCTGCATTTCTCAAAATTCATCCTGTTTTTCATGCTTCCCAACTCATACCAGACTTTTTCTCTCCTCTGTCTCCCCAGGCTCCTGCTCCTCCTCCACCCCGGATCGTTGACGGTGGTCCTGCGTATAGCGTCCGGCGGATCCTGGATTCGCGACGCTGTGGCCGAGGCACCCAGTACCTTGTCGACTGGGAGGGCTACGGTCCGGAGGAACAATCCTGGGTTCCCGGTCAGTTCATCCTGGACCCCACCCTCATCCAGGATTACCGTCGTCGGGTATCCTCTCAGCATGGGCCGTCCAGGAACGGTGCTTGAGGGGGGAGTACTGTCACACGCACCAGACCACGTGACGTCAATCGGCACCAGAAAGTGACGTCACGCTAGAGTATATAAACAGGAAGAGACAGTTCCTCTACACACAGACATTGGACTTCATGCCCTACTCGTGTCAACCCTCTACTCCATGCTACCGTGAGTACTCCTGGCTCTCGAGCCTTCTCTCTTCTCTCTCTCTCTGTGTGCGTGTGAGAATGCATGTTCCTTTGGTGGGAACCTCAACTCCTTACTGGAGCGTTCTCAGATCAGCTATTTCATTTGTTTCCGCGACTGGGCTCTTCCCTCACGCCACAACTGGGCAAACTATCAATCATTCGTGTCTTCCTCCATGACAAATGTATTATTAATTAATCCCAAACAATGGCAATATGTTACATATAAATATATAATACACCAAACTTGCTGTACTAGTTACTACCAAGTTGACGCTTCATATTTAGTTGGTATACAAAGACAATTAATAACTGCCTGTAACAGACATTCAGGCAAGATATTACTGTCTTACAGAGCCTTCGCTATTGATTAGGAAATGGTGCACATCTGTGTGTCATTTAATTGTAACCAGTAGCTAGACAGCACATTTTACCATGTCATCTCAAATGTAACATGGTGAGCTATAAACATGTGTTACTGTTTTAACAGTGGTTACAAAATGGAAACTGGATTCAAGGTACAGAGTTGAAGACCTCTGGTCTACACTCTGTTCTTCTCACAGAGGAACGTACAAACCTCTCTTCATCTTTTTCCTCCTGCAGCCTGTTTCCTAGCAGCAAGGTCTGCTAGTTTAAAAACCATGAGACCAACTGTTTCATCTCAAGTACAAAGCAGAATCACAGCAGGTATGGGCGAGAAAGAGAAAGCCGGGATATCCACATGACTCCACTCATTGAAATGGTAAGTGTCCAGCTTTGTTAATGTAATATGAATTCAGAAATGTTTTTGCACACCATCAATTTATGTAATTTCAATCAAATCTTCAGAAATGGACGGCAGGTCCAGAGATCAAATGAGCACAGGACTGTTTTAGAAAACATCAGATTGTGTAGCACAGCTTTTAATCAAGCAGAGTGCGAAAACGATGGCGTAGTTTCTCATTTATTTGCTAACAGTTGTGAGCTTAGTCCTCCTTTGATCAGGCTGAAACTTTTCCCATGCCTTTCATAGCGGGGGTGCGAGACGCCCTGTTGGGGAAGAGCTCATTTCAGCCCCATAAAGAGACAGTGAAAACAAAACAATTTGTCAGCGTGTACTAATAACTGGCTTTAATGTGTCGACAGAGAGGTTTGTCTGTTGCTTAGGAACGCCATCTGTTTCTCTATCGCACTTTACGTCGTTAGGCCCTGTTTCATCTCCACGCTCTGCGCTGATGGAAATCTGATTTAAACAAGGAGCCCTTCTGGGAGCCCGCGATCTTGTTTGCAGCAAGAACTCCAGTTACTTATCAGGCATCCTCACGTTCCTGATGGTATATCTGCTGGTGATTGCTTTTTGATGTGACTATGTGTAGGGACTTTTGATTTCTTCTGCTGCTAAATAGCCTCTATCCTCCCGAGTCTGTCCCTGCACTCCCCTCTGCAGCACTGGGGCGAATGACCGGCAGCAGAAACAGCGCAGACACAACCGACTCAGTAGTCTTGGGCGGACCCAGTATGGATGCCTAATGCAATATTACTCACATTTCACTCCCTGTGCCTGTTACTTCTCCTGAAGTCAAAGAAGACTAAAAAAAACAACATTCCTGCCTTCTTTGACACAAATAGGTCCACTTACCCACATATTATCATTACTGTGCGTTTACATATTACATATGGAATCATACAAACGGCTGACAGTTCTCAGAAGGACCTAGAATGGATCCCTGATGCACTGTTACACACCTTTCACTCCTTACACCTGTTACTTCTTTGGAAGACAGGAAGACTTAAAAAAAACAACATTCCTGCTTCCTTTGAGATGCAAATAGGTCCATTTATCCCCACGTATTACTGTGCACTTACATATTACAAATGCAACAGATACAACTTGGTTCTTCACTCTCGAGGTCTACCAGAAGAGAACGGCTTCCACATGTGAGTCTTGTTTTCTCCAGAAGTTTCTCCCTCCAGCTTAGTTTTCTTTCTCCTGTTCTTCCTCACTTCTCCATCTTTGGCTTGCTCACTAGGGGCTTGGACCTGGATTCTGTAAAATCTGCTTTGCGACAACTTCTGTTGAAAAAAGTGCTATATAAATAAAATAGAATCGAATTGAATTATCAGAAGGACCTAGTACACATACTTCAGTCCCTATGCCTGTTACTTCTTCTGAAGACAAGGGAGACTTAAAAACAACATTCCTGCTTCCTTTTAAATGCAAATAGGTCCATTTATCCACATATAGTCTTTACTGCATGTTTGCATATTACGTATGGATACGATGGCCTGATAATTCTCAGAAGGACCTAGTACAGATCCCTGATGCTTATTAAATACACTACTCTCCCTATGTCCATTACTTCTGTTATAAAACATTTCTGCTTTCTTTGAGGCAAAAATGGGTCTATGTACCCACATGCATTCTTTACTTTGCGCTTTACATATTACATATGGAACGGGTACAACTGACTGATAATTCTCAGAAGGATGTAGTATGGACCCCAGATGCACTTTTATACATCTCTCACTCACCACGCCTATGTTATGCTTTTCTAAAAACCTAAAAAAAAAAAAAAAGGTCCTACTTCCTATAGAACAAATGGGCTCACCTGTTTGCATGTAGTGTGTCATTTGCTTTACATTTTACATGTGGAACAGATGGGTCCATTTATTCACATGTAGTATGGGCTTGGCATTACGCACTATATGCTTCATATATTCATAAAACAAAATGGGAGGGGCAGGGGAAGTGCTTTTTGAATTTTATACTGATGTGGGCAGACGGAGTTGGTGGAAAGGTTCAATATTAATTATTGATCAGTTCTCAAGGCAAAGTAACAGTAAGTGATGAAATAAATGTTGGGGAAAATGGTGGAAAATGAGTTTCTAGGATATCAAGAAATGAATGCTGCTAATGCTACTAATATCTAATAGAGCTCATCATAAACATGGAATTAGACTGACCATCACACATTACCACATTAGTATAGCAAATTCTTCCTTGAAACTGTCGCAGTTGTTCTTTTAATCGATGCAGAAATGGATCTGTGGTTAATTTTTTTCTTTCCCACCTCGGCTTCCAGCTCGCGCCCACATTCCCAATGCCCTTTCATCCTCGCCACGTTCAGCACAGCGTTTGAGCTTTTTTAAATCTGAGATAGAGCGCGGCAGTTTAGCGGCTTCATGCCAGCAGCTGAGAGGAGCTACTGCTGTGTGAGAGAACGAGAGAGAGAGAGGAAGAGAGAGAGACAAAGAGAGAGAGAGAAAGAGAGAGAGACAGAGAGAGAGAGAGAAAGAAAGAGAAAGAGAGAGACAGAGAGAGAGACAGAGAGAGAGAGAGACAGAGAAAGAGAGAGAGAGAGAGACATAGAGAGAGAGAGACAAAGAGAGAGAGAGAAAGAGAGAGAGACAGAGAGAGAGAGAGACACAGAGAGAGAGAAAGAGAGAGACAGAGAGAGAGACAAAAAGAGAGAGAGAGACAAAGAGAGAGACACAGAGAGACAGAGAGAGAGAGAGAGAGACAGAGAGAGAGACAGAGAGAGAGAGACAGAGAGAGAGAGAGAGAGACAGAGAGAGAGAGAGAGAGA
>JBBJLS010000109.1:413580-426307 GCA_037577275.1 Bryconaethiops microstoma | reverse complement strand
GTGTTCTTCTAACCAGCTCACAGAATATCAACTACTTTATAGAAAAAAGGAAATCTTGATACTTTTTTACTGCTTTCCTGTTCGTTTGAGTTTATTCTGATGTTCACTTGTGTTTTTGCTGGCAGAAAAAAACTCACTGCTGATATAAACACATTCAAACTATTTTCATAGGGGCCTAAAACTTTTGCACAGTACTGTATATTTTTATAAGAACCCTTTTAAAAACTTTTCGGCTCTGTTTTTTGTTTTTAATTAGTGTTCCTATTTGCACATGCTCTTTGTGAGTATTTGGAATTCACCCTCATATCATGTGGGTTCTGGGTGGCAGGACAAGGATTCACCATGTATTTAGACTCACTTTGCTTGTGTTTGTATTTGTGGAGCTCACAGATACTCTGGAGTTTCAAAACACAAACCACACGCTAATTACCGCTAGCATGTCCTGAGGGGAAACTATCAACAATATATATGCTGTGTTGCTGTAGACGTGTATACTAGCATCCCCATTACAGTGTCCATAATTAGTTGGTCAGATTAACATTATCCAGACCACCTAACGCCAGTGTATTGGTTTTAGACCCCTCGCTGCTTCGCTAACACAGCCCGCTCGGTTGCTAGCGCCTCCGCATGGTCGAGATGTCTGAGGCTCCATTACAGATTGGGTAACTCTGACCTAAATAATAAACTGCTCATAAATCATGCATTCAATCACCCGCAGACTCTGAGAGAAGCATTATTAAGATCATGCTAACGCTTCTTTATTTAACAAAAGCCAAATGTGTCTGGACTCACATTAACGCACTGATTTCTACAGTAAGTTTTTCACAGATCACGTCATACCAGCAGGTTATGGTGCAGTAGGCAAAGGTGTGGTTGTTTGAGTACCTGGATATGTACGCACTTATCTCAGCATTTCAAATGGGATATGATTTGGCAAGAGAAAGGCAAGTAAAATACTTTGACTTTGAATGAGTGCAATTTAGAAAACAAGTCATTCTGCTGGTCAGTGACTAGTGAATTAAATCCCATATGCCAATCAGTTAAGAACCACATCTGGATACGACAAATCATTTAACAATGTAAACATTATTGGTCAAAATGTGCATTCCTATAGTGAGCATGTTCCTGCATTTTGGAGACAAACTCCCTGGACTCACCTCCTGGCAGGCTGATGGGTCCACACCCTTTCCCCACGGTCTCTTCCTCCTCGATGTAGATGTGCTTCTTGCAGAGCTTCCACAGCCCAAAATGAGCTGCTTCACATGTAGTATTGACCATCTCCACCTTCGGGCTCAACACGGCCCAATGATCTGTCACCACAGCTGTGAACATGGACACCATGCCTACCAGGATCACCACGATCGTGATCTTTACTTTTGTGCTCTTCTGCATGGTGCCCCAACGGTCTGGTCTTCTGCGTTCTGTTACTGGAAAAGTAACCACCTCTGGAGGCTCAAACTGAAGATTCTAGGCTTCCCTCTGTTGGTCCCCTAGACAGTACTCTTGGTAGGGATGAATCTGGACAGGTTAGCTCCTCTACAGTCCCACAGTCCTGCTGGAGGTCCTGACTTGAGTTAGGCTCAGTATAGCACTGTGCTTGTGAGACAGAGGGCCAAATGGCAGTGGCCTAGATTTCCGTTCTTGTTCCCCCAAGGCACTGGGCCTGTGGACCAGCCCGCAGCTGTTGAGGTACATCAGAAAAGTTGATGACCAAACGGGCCGTCTCAGCCGCATGAGTTTCATGGGGGCTTGAGGAGGCGGGGTGGGGGGCAATCTATAAATGTGTGGTGAGTCAAACTATCAGGCTGTCCACCTATCAGGTTTCATATGTAGGTGGGGGGTGTGGCTGAACATGCCAAGATAAAAACAACAAATAAAAACATAAATAAATCTCTAAAAAGGTAAGTAATTACACTCAAAATGAAAAACGGTTCCACTGAGGGTACAAACTGTGTCACAGTGTTGGGTACATTTCCATTATCTGTTATGAAACAGATATTTCCTGGCAAATAATTTGACTCCATACAGGCATTTTCTTTCATGTTTTGTATTTAAAATGGTTCAAATGGCCATGTTGTACTTTTAAGGGTTTACTACCATTACCCACCTGTACCATGCTCTTTTTCTGGTAGTGCATCATACGCAAGTATTGTTTTCCAAAAACTGTTTATGCCATCTTAAGAGCTAAACATGACCCTACCAAAGATCTCACAGTCTTCTCACATTTGTTCCTTTTGGCTTGTATATTAGAAGTGAATATCAGACAACAGGAATCTTTACATGGCAATGATACTGAGCACGTTCCACTTCTGGCTTTTGAAGTTCTATGTAAGTTTTGCGGGTTTAGAGAAAAACTGAACTTAATATAATGCTGTAGGTTATTTTACCCTTTGACTCTCACTGCATATTTTATTTCTATGTCAGAGTTATTGATATGAGATGAAGGAGTGCAGGATGTACAGTGACGGAACCTACAGCATTGACAAATTGCCACTGTTGTATCAAAACCATGATGAATGGACCAATAGAAATGGTCTAAAATTACTGATTTAACAGTTTTAAATTAATGTACATTAAGTAAAAGAACTTGTTTTTGCTTTTCTCATAAAATCAGCTACAGAGAAAGAAGATTTGGTTTTGATGACAAGAACAGAACCCCAGGTATGCCTGGCACAAATGGGCATTCTTGACTCTCAAAGCTACTGAGCCATTAAATACTCTCCTAAAAATAATAGTTCCTACCAGGTTCTTTAGGCAAGTGACTCGACAAAAACCCTTCAATTGTTGCTGGTTCTTGAAAGGTTCTTCACACTCCCTTATTTACAAAAATGAGGAGAGAGATCTCTGAGGGAGTTCTGGGTTCTTCTGCTTAATGGAGACTGGAGAGCTGTGACAGAGAGGTCTGAGGAACAGAGAGGAGATAAGGAGGCACTGGGGTGGAAGGGAAGGTAGAGATGGGGAAAAAGGAGGAGGAACCTGCTAAACTTCCTAATTTTTTTAAAGAACCATCCACTGAACCATTTCTTTAGGCAGCCAAGAGAGGATCTTCTCTGACACTCCAAAGAACCCTTTTTGACACCTTTATTTTTAAGAGTGTGGTCTGATGTTCCTGTTTTTTAGATCTCTCCATGTTGTTTTTACGCGAAGAAGACAAGGAAAGGTGCAGGCGTCAGGCAGGTCAGATAAAACAGTAACATCTCTGCTTTTATTGAGGTCGACTACAGTGAAGGAGAGCAGATAAGAAAGGAAAAATTACAGCATAACAACACACACCCACTCTTACTTTTCCACGGAAAATAAAATAATGACGTATTGCAACTTTGTTAGATGAAGAGAAAGGATAGCACTAAGTCACAGAACTGCATGTCTTCTTTTCATTAGAAAGGCGTATTTCCGGAGAGCTTGGAAATGAGAAGCTTTCTTGTCTTTGCGTCGATGTAAACAGGAATATGGGCAACTTCAGAACAGGATTCACTTTGACTTTATTAACTGTTGCCATGACGATAACCGTTGGGAGTAGAGAGATATTTCCTCCGGTAATGTTATTATATTATCAGGCAATTTCACACCATCCACAGAGAAACAACAACCGTCCGCGTTTGATTGATCACAGCAATAAGATATGATAACGAATCGCAATCTTGGCAGTTATGGCATCAACTCAATGACTGTGGCATCCTCGTCCTGGAAAGTTACCATTTCGTTGCCAGACGTCATTTCTTTTTTCTTTTCTATTTTAATTACTCCATTCTTTCTCTTCTCAGAGACAGACAGACGTCTCAGAACGCTGGGAACTAGGCTCAGTGCCGCGCTTTCGGAATGCCGTAACACATTAATTCTCCACCCTGTGGATGCCGTAATGTGCTTTTCGCTGGGCGGACTGCGTGTGTTATATGGCAATGAAACTTGCTTCATTAGCCAAATGCCTCTTTCTACCAATGATGAACGGCTCAGCGTCAAGGGGATGTGGCATGAGATGCCCGTGGCATAAACCGGAGCAAATTAACTGAGTGTTTGACCATATGTGCCAAAACACAGCCTAGAAGAACGGGAGAACGAGGAGCTTCCTCAGCTTATGTTCAACAGAACCTCAGGCGTAAGTGAAGGAACCCAGAAATTCATCAACAGAACCTTGATTATAAAAACCCTCTTATCTTAACCCTGAACCTCTGGTTCCTTCCAACAAGCAATCCTTATTAACTTCCCTGAGGAGAAAGTCCTTGAACGCCCACTTATTTATTCATTAAGACTTCTTCTTCAAATGTCCACTTGAAACCAATTCACAGTTTTCATACATTAACACATCCGTTGTAAACATCAGAAGTAAACAATACGGCAGTGGTTCAAAACACAGTTGTACAAAATGGCTTAGTTATGAGATATAAAATCAAAAAAAGGGGCGGGACCTGATAACAGCTTGGGCAGTGGATCATAACTCCTGTTGTGTCTTTTGCTGGGGCTCAGACCTGGGGGTCCCACCCTGCAAACATCTGAGCTTCTCCTCACCTAGCACACCTGATTCAGCTCAGTAGCTCCACATGTTCTGCTTCAGGTGTGCTAGAACAGGACAGAGCATGGGGTCAGAGGCCTGGGAGCCGCTGATCTACTGTCTTAAAGTCACGGTACATCATCAGGTGTAGAAAGAAGCATTACATAAAATTGTATTTGTTCAATACTGGGACAAAGGCTTTATAATTTCAATGTTCAGTGCATCATAGGAGTATTGCTACTTGGGCTTGTCATTGTGCATTCAAATATACAGTATAAAGCTCCATGAAGCCTCAGGAAAACGCTACAACTTTAACCAAACCTTTCGTTTCTTGCTACGAATCTCAAAATTAATTGTCCGATGTCAAATCAGAACCATGTACCCTCTCGTCCTTGACTGGTGACCACTGTGCATTCATACTGGTGTGGTCCTGCGGTTCAGACTGTCCTTCGTGTCTTTGGGGAAGCAGTTGTGGACTTGCAGAAAGCTGGGCGGCTCTCGGTCGGGGCTGTAGGGGCCGTGGGCCCCTGCTGGCCTTAAAGGGTGCTCCCTCCCCAGCGTGTACATGGAGATTTCTCCCAGAGGCAGCGAGGAAGCAGTGGCCATCTTTCGACCCACGGGTGAGGCGTCCCGGGACGGCTCGGTGGAATGGGAGCTGGAACGGGAGCGCCGCCGTCGGTACCTGTAGCTGGGGATGCGAGTGTAAGGCGAGGAGGACGAGGAGGGAGCACCTTTGAGGAACTCACGGCGCTTGAAGTGGACCTCCTTGTTCTTCTCGATGTAGATGTTCACAGCCAGGACTCCAATGGCTTCGGCCACGATGAAGGACAGAGCGCCGGAGTAGAAGGACCAGCCGTAGCTGTACTGGTTCTTCTTGTCCTCACCCTTTTTGTCGCTGGGGTCGCCGGTGTTGCTGGATATGTACACGATGATGCCGATAATGTTGCTGAGACCTGGTGAAAGAGACAACAAGACTTCAATGAGGAGCATGAACTGCGACTTTACAATTCTACCATATGACCTTGTTAACCTCTTCTGTTGCACGACTGGGATAGAATTCGTTTCACATAGGGGAGGCGGGTAATTTAATTATTACTGGGGGCTCTCTGTGATTTTAGTCCCATCCAAATCCATCAAGTCTTGGATTTTTAAGACTCTGGGCTTCTACATCAGTAAAAACTTGAGTGACTTCTACCTGGTTATATTAATCCCATGTGAACTGGCATATTGATAAATACCCAATCATATCTTGCTGAAAATGAATTTTTGAGGAATTCCATAAGTGTGGAGGCACTTGCAGAAACACCTGCTTGTCTTGAATCCCCAGTTATTTAATCCCTGTCTGAATAGTATGTATTTTTCACTCATAGCTCATTAAACGCAAAGAAATTCATGAAAATGCAGATTCAACTTTCAATCCATTCCATATTTATCACTATGAGAGAGGATACTTAATTATGATTAATAATAAATAAATAAATAAATATACATATATAATTACAGTTCTAGGGATGGAAAAACATTTGGTTACCATTTGTTGACAATAAAACAAACTCAGTAACAATAGTGACTTAAACCTGCCAATACAAAATATTGGTAAAATGCAACTGTATAAAATGCAATTACATTTAAAGCAAAATGCAATTACATTTAAAGCTATCATCAGTTTAATTCACAAAACACATAACATAACAAACACATAAGCCTATGCACCTCTACAGACTTTCCATATGTGGGATTTTGCAGGGAAACATATTTTGTTTTATCGGATAAGTTAGAGAGGATTTATTCATGGTGTGAATGGGCCAGCAGCTCTGTCAGCTGTGCTGTTCTATAGAAAAGTGTCATTTGAATTCTGTACATCAATAAAAACATGCCAGATGAGCACGCGCCGTATGACCAGCCACTGTTCTCCAGTCCTTTCTGTTACCTGCAGCCACAAAGAGGATGCCAGCACTCAGGAGGATGTTGTTTCTGCTGCTGTAGATCCGTCCCACCCCCACACACAGCCCCCCGAGCAGCAGCAGGATGGTGCTCAGGATGGGAAAGAGGCTGGAGGCTCGAACGATTCCTGCACAGAGCAGGACAGAAAACAGCAAACACTCATTTCGGATTTTCTAGAGTCTGTTTTCCCCAGAGCAACATCATTTAGTGAGGAATTAATAAAAAAAACAACCCTAAAATATTCCCCCAACCAAATCAACCAAACCAAATTCCAATAAATGCTGTAAATGTAAAAATGTTTAATAAATTTGCTTCTTTAGTCGTGTATTGGAGCTATGAGGCTGAAACCCACCTGTTAGCATTCCGCTAACTGTTAGACCATCACACAATTGCGACAAATTGTGAGTTTGTAAAGAGTCTGACTTGCTGAGGTAGTTTCTGGCACTGTAGAACACATTATTATGCATAAACGTGGACCACAGTTCAGACTTCGATATGGTTTCTACTGCTGTTACATGACTGTCTGTTCTTATAGGTAACAGCGGCTCAAGGTTAGAAAGCATATAAGTGTAAAGTGACCATTCTGTCATATGTGAACGCACCACCGCACACGGGGTGAACAGGTGGGTGAATCTGAGAGACTTGACAACCAGACAAGACCGAGACGAGCACATGATGATTTGCAGTTTGCTTCCTGCTAATGATGGGGGCTTGTAAACATTCAATACTTGTTGGCTTCATTAGCCTCGTAGCTTCAGTGCAAAATTAAAGACCATAAATATGTCTTAGTGTGTCTTCTACCTACTTTGTTTGGTCCGGACCTTGGAACGTTCCAGTTTGGTCTAAACCAAAACAGTCTGGACTAACGAGGAAAATTTGGTCTGGCAAAAAAAGGTGGTTTCAGTCTAGTGAATCAATTCATTAGACACTTTTTTGGAAAGTTTAGACTTTTGGACCCATTAAGGAAGTTAAGGTGGGTGACAAATTAAATTTAAGTAGCAAACAAGGAAAGAAGGAGAATTAAGTGTTTAACTGTAATTCGGTCCAACAAAGTAATCGAAAGTATAAAAAAAGGCTGACGCATAAAAAATGCTGGACTTCGTAACTTATTTTAAGAGCGAGAGGAGATTATCTAATTGACTAAATGAAGGCAAATCACTTTTGGTCAAACCCTCACTTTTCACTTTTTAATATTTAAACATCATACATTTTATGGACAGCTTTTTTAGTAGCAGTCACAAGTTAAATTTATTTCTAAGACATTTTTTAATCCTAATAGCGTAAAATAACATCAACCAATTATTCTGTTCCCACTAGATCATGAAGTGTGGGTTGCCAAGTAAAAGATTAAGAAACCCACAGATGTAATTAGTGGTTAAGTGAAATTATAACATCTATTTACTATTAAATAATGCAACAAATTATTATTAAATCACGTAGCTAAAAAATCTTCTTGAAGCCTACTTTCTAGAGAAGAGTGTGTTGTATAGCATCAGAAACCACATTAGCAGATTAAAAAGAAAGACAGATGGGAATTTATAGCCTTTAAGTGAAGTTATAATATAAAACAGTAAACAAAGGGCATGTGTTGCATTTCTATAACTCTTTGAGTATTGCAAACGGATTACATTCCCCACTTTTATGTCCCGGTGTAGGAAGCCTCAGCCCAGCTGTACAACAGTATCAGCCATCAAAAATCCAGGGTAAAATCCAGCACAATATCTCCTGAATCCCAATTTAACCCCATTGCATCCTTTGCAAGGGAGGCCTTGCTAATCTTCCTTCCCAGGACAGCGATCTGGGGCTTAGAGGTGGTTTACCCAGGGGTCTCAGGTGGTGGGTGAAATAATTTGCAGCCAGGATTAATTTTGAAGCGGAGTAAGCAGCCAGAAGGCTGCAGGGATTTGGGCAGATATTATGGGATGCTGGTGGATGGGTTTGGACTGTTATTTGCCGGTTGAGGGGAATGGGTGAGCAACAGATAAGCTGCAGGTCAGAAAAATGTCAGCATTACCCAACCTAACCTCCCGCGGACACCTCCGTCATACTCAACCCCACCTCCACCGAATACCCTCTAACCGCACCTTTCTGGTGTCTCCACCTGTAAATATCAGCTACTGGAATTGCATTTGCTCTTCATGTGATAGGGTGAAGGATCCATCACTCCTCCTTCATTTTTTCATTTCTAATGATCTGAGAGCTTCTGTCCATTTGTTTTATAGGTGCTAGCAGTCTGCTATTCCATATTTTTTAAGAGTGATAACATGTTAATCTTTTTAAGTTGCGTGGGTGTTTTAATGTACTTGCCTACTCCCTGAAAATTTGGCATCAATTAAAAAAACTACCCAAAAGTGTTGACTTGTCAATGCTTTGTAGCCTGATTAGCAAATAATATATTGATCCAGATCAAAGTTGCTGTCTGTCATCATCACTTAAGGTGATGCTCATGGTGGTACTGGGATAGTGAAGTTTCGTTTAGCCTGAAATTCACTCTTGTGCAAACCTCCACTGGGTCTACAATGAAGAGCTGATAAAATTAACAATGTTGAAAACAATATCTGTGCTTTAAAATCTGTTCTGACAGATTGCAGTACAACACAGGAAGCATAGGGGGTGATATGTCTTCTACTGCACTTGGTGCATAGATGGATCTCTGAATAATAGAGGCTTCAAAGGGGGCATATTAGTTTGTTTGTTGATTAATCAAGTAATAGGTAAATTAATTGAAGAGATAACTGATAGAAGCAGATCCAAACATCATTTGACTTGATTGGTACTTATAGTTTAAATTGCAGCTATAAAACACAGATCTGGCAAACCACATCATTCACTAATTCTGTTAGTGCGGCATTACTGCGATGATTACACCGTCATGGTGTCAGAACAAAGCGGCATCGTGAAATGACGTCATAATGAAACAGCTCTCTTTGTTCCCCTAGTAGTACAAGAAGATCATGGCTCGTTTTGGGATGCAAGACTGTGAGACAAAGTAATACAGAGTGGAAGAGAGGCAGACTTACGCAGGATGTACTCCGAGCTGTCCGTGTCATAGTCATTATCCTCGGGGAAGTGATTGATCCGGTAACAGCTTCCTTTGTTGATCCCTGTGGACGGATGCAGAAGCAATCGGATACCGCAGTCATGATTCAATCACGCTGAAATGACTCCGCTTGAGCCCCAAGCCAACACACTTTTAACACAACACAATAATCAAAGAGTGACAATGACAAACTAGAGGGAGGTTCTGAGGCATCGCAGAACAAAAATCATTGTGATTCTCAGTCTAAGCACTCTGGTTAACCCCTGTAAGGAAAGGCTTTAGGGCAACACAGCAAAGGACATTTTAAATATAAATACATTGCTAAGAATTACACCTTTTAAATATCCGGACTTCCATCACACTTTTAATCTTCTTTTATTGTTTTTTTTTGCGTATTCTTTTATTCTTACTTCCTACTATTTCTATGTTAAATAATTTTATTCTATACCTGGAAACCACACTGAATGACCTTTAAGTATGATAATGGGCTACATAAATAGACTTGACTTCTGTTAAACATGTACATGCATTAATAGCTGGCTCACATACATGAGTGAACAAAATAATGAGGTACTTTTTAATCCAGTTTACTGAGGTCCAATATCTGCCCATCAGCTAGGGTCCTCTTAACACACGGTGCTGGGAGAGTGAAGGCTGTGCGTTCCCTGAGACACTGCATCTTCTAAACCTCCTGCCAAAGAGCCGTTATTGGTTAAACGTCCTCATTCCTCAGCTCGTCAGGTCCCTACACTTCAAACCGCCGTGCTCCAGGAACCCGGAGGACCTCTGGCGTCAGTTTCGTACGCGCATAGAGAAAACTCAAACTGCTAAAAAGTGCCCGCCATGTTGCATCCACCTGTCCAGCCTTTTGCAAGATCCCCCTAGTGTTTTAAATCAGACCCAGATTTTTGTGTAAAAGGGGCTTTGGGCGGTTTGACAGTATAATTCTTGCCTCCCATGCGGGACGTCCTGGTCCAGTTCCTGGTTTGTGTGATATTCTCAGTCCACACTAGAACATCACAGTTCAAAGCCTCAGAATTTGATGAGTTGAGATGTTGAGATTGAACTGTACATGCTTGGAGGAGAACACTCACCACTATTTTACTGTTAAAACAGCTGTAGCTTCAGCCACGAAGGCCCATCCCACCCTGTTGCTCTCCTGGGATCTGGACATCTGTGGCTGTGCTCAGGATTAAACTTGCAAGTTCCCGATAACAGTTTTGTTGCTCTGGAGCGACTTTTACGACTTCAGATGTTGATCACATCACTGCCTCTGTACTCTATCGTCATTTTTCATCTTAGCCTTTTTATAGGATTTGAAAATGCCAGCTTCTCTTTTCATGGTGTCAAAATTTCACTTCACAATCAAAAGAATACATGGCAAAAATAAAAAATCTAATCTTAAAATACAACTATGAAAATTTAAGAGCACCTTTTTTCAATTCCTTTTTGGAGATGTGAGGTTGGTGATATCATCAATATTGCTGCTTTTCTCTTATATATGTAAGTTATGATGATCTTCACCACTGAATACTTTTGGGAATCGACCCATGATGAGGGGCTTTTAAGAGATTTCTGTAAACACTTAAGCGTCTTTCTGGGACCTGTGTAACATTTAGTCAAGCAACGCTTATTTACAGTAAAACAATTTCTGCTCATTTGACAAATACAACCTTTGTTCAACTGATTTTGTTCAACTGTTTGAAATGTTCTCCTAATGTTCCCAGAGTGCACATGATGATTTATGTGTGCATTATTCAATACACAATATACATAATTGCTCTAATCACACTCCATAATGTATAGCAAAAGGCCCCATGCATGATGTAAAGCCCGGCCTAAGTGCCCTAACTGGCCAAAGCAGCCGTCAAGTTCTCTAAATGTTATTAATGTTTAAAGGGAGCGTTGATGTGCTTCATGTTAAAGTGTATAGTGCACTCTTTTCCATTTTTCTTAAAAGTCTACTTTTAAGCATCCAGATTCAGACTTTTTTCCATTTTTTCTTTCTGATGGAAAAGCCAAGCATTAGATTAGCTAAGCTTCTTGTGGATATAGATAAAGTTCAATGCTGTCCAAGCACCTGACTTTAATATATACTAATCGCTTTAGATTTAATGTACTATATGCAAATACAGACATTTACACTGTCCCTCAAAAAGCTGTAATACAGAGGGACATTTTTACATATATCCCATTTTACATATACATATATACATCCATCCATACATACATACATACATATACATTTATATTATAAATATAAACACACTTCAAAACACTGGTGATAAATAGACGGTAATGCTGATCATACACACACACACACACACACACACACACACACACACACACATTTTAATAAGCAGTGTTATAATGTATATTCCCAGCTTTATGCAGGGAGCTTCTTTCCCTGCATCTCGTTACGCTGATAATCAGGTTTTGTGTTTAATCAACTGTGTCAAGCTAATGAGCACAAGATGAACTGAACAAAAACAGAGAAAGTGTCGCCTGTTTCTTTAGCTGTTTTAGAGAACAAAATGACGTGTGTGTGTGCGTGCATGTGTGTGTGTGAGTGTGTGAGTGCATGCATGCGCAGAAGCGTGTGTGTGCGTGTGTAAGTGTGCGTGTATGTGAATGTGCGTGTTTTGTGAATGTGAATGTGCATGCGTGCATGTGTGTGTGTGTGTGTGTGTGTGTGCGTACGTGTGTGTGTGTACGTGCCTGCGAGTGTGTGTGTGTTAGTGTGTATATGTGTGAGTGTGAGTTTGTGTGTGTATATATGAGTGTGTGTGAGTGTGTGCGTGAGTGTGCGCATGCGTGTGAGTGGGCGTGCGTGTGTGGGTGTGAGCGTGTGAGTGTGTGCATGTGTGCGTGCGAATGTGTGTTTGTGTGAGTGTGTCTGTATGTACATATGCATGAGTGTGTGTGCATGTGTGTGTGTGTGTATATGTATGAGTGTGTTTGCGTGTGTGTGTGTGTGTATATGTACAGTATGTGTATGTATATATAGTGTGTGTATATATAGTATATATAGTGTGTGTGTGTATGTTTGAGTATGTGTGTGTATGTATGAGTGTATGTGTGTGTATATGTATGAGTGTGTATGTGTGTGTGTGTGTGTATGTTTGAGTGTGTGTGTGTGTGTATGTATGTGTGTGTGTGTATGTTTGAGTGTGTGTGTGTGTGTGTATATGTATGAGTGTGTGTGTGTGTGTGTGTATTTGTGAGTGTGTGTATGTATATGTATGAGTGTGTGT
>JBBJLS010000109.1:391467-399276 GCA_037577275.1 Bryconaethiops microstoma | reverse complement strand
GGTTGTTGGTGATACAGAGTCAAATTCTAGACTGTCCTTTAACTTTAAATGCACTCGTTACTGTTTCAGCACTTAAATATCTAACACTGGTCTGGAGATCCACGTTATCATTATAATTATAATTATATTAGGGGGCTTTTTGTAGATCTGTAGTGATGAATAATAAAAATATGACATTTTCTGACTAATAAAGGGACTCAAATGGTGAACAGACTGTAGTTTTAGTAGAAAATCTCAGTGTGTGCTGAAAGTTTTGACTGGCCGTGTCTTGTCAGATGTTCATTAAATATATAATATTTTAGGCCATGGATGCTGTAAGTGCATCAGAAATTCTGGTGACGTTTTACTGGTTCTGGATGTGCTTTTCCGTACCGTGTGTGGTGGATGTTGGTGGAAGTGCTGGTGTTACGGCGGCCTGTGTTCTGACAGGCCTGTTTATGACAGTAGCTGTTTGCTCAGAGCATGGCCTCTTTGACTAAACCCTCATAATAGTATCAGTAACTGGATGAAGCGTCTGGTTGTCCTTAACGCGGTGCCGGGAAACTGGTCTCTGTGTATCTGCCCCTGGAGTTTGACCCCTCACTCTCCGCCTCCAGCCCTCCTCCGAGAGTCCGTGGTCTGAATGAAAAGTGGAGCTGCAGTTTCCAAAAGGTCCCAGATTAGTAATCGCTGGTTATTGTAGTTCACGGCGGTTTTCATTTTTCAAGAGCCCATTTCCTCTTTAATATTTAATTTTTTCCACATGTGATTTTTATGTAACCCAAAAACAATCGTCATTCATTTTCAATGACAATTTTCTAAACTCTCCTCCCTTAGATTTTAGCTGTTTTGTGTCACTGTGCCTTTAAGGCTGAAAATATGTAAATGAGCTCTGTTCTGACGGGCTGTTCTTGACCTATTGGTAAATATGTTGATTTTGTGACATCACACAAAAAAAACCAGTGACTTCAGCCCAGGCTGTTTTCTCAGCTTCGCTTCCGTGTACGTGGTTATGTGGCTTGAGGAGTCGAGGGTAGATTTTGAAAGTTGTGTTTTTACTTTGCAGACACTGATAAACTGTAACTAGGTTTTCCTGATATGGGCCCTTTAAATGAATGTTTATTCTTTCATGTCTTCATGAGTAAAATATGAGGAAATTCTCTCTTTTCTTCGTTTCTCTTTTGAAAAGTAGCTCCTCGCTCCTGCATTTTTCATCAAACCCTTCGCCCCCGTTGTCTCTGTAGAGCGAGGCCCTGGCGCCGCCCAGAGCTTTGGCCGCGAGCTAAACAGAACTCACTGTCTCCGTGTCCCACACTGAGCATGTGCGGGTTTAGAGCGGTCGGCGGCAGTGAAGTTTCAACTGTGTGGGATTCGCTCGCGTGGGAAGATGATTGGAAGGCAGAGGTCACAGCGTCAGCTTGGAAATTACAGCTTGTGACTCAAAATGTAAAAAAAAGAGAACACCCTCATAAACAACCATTTGTCCTGAGTCATAACTCTACGCAGCCCTTACTCAGAAACTGAGCCGGCTCCTCTCTGCTTCCCCTCGTTTCCAAACGTTACGTTTTCTTCATCTCGGATGGATTTCAGTGTAACGTGATCTGTCGGTCGCTTTCCGGTGCATTCTGGATCGATAAACTGATGCTGGTGTATTATTAGGCACCAGAAGGGAATCTGTAAGGAGAGGCAGTATTTCTGAAGTGACTGTGTACGAATTATTGGCTCTGTTGGATCGTTTTTCATCAAATATGATCAATATCTAAACCTAAAAGTTCTTTACTGGGTGTAGGAGAGCTCTTTCCTTTAAGTACACGGTTTAATGCACTGTTATCCGTTATCTGATACGATTCAACAGTCGTATTAAAGGAACAGTTACACCATGTTCCAGTTACGCGAGATGTAGTTGATCATGCTTGGAGTCCAATTTTTGCCCATGTATTCACCCTGCAGTGATGAGGCCATAACAAACCGTAGTCACCCGAATCATTTTCATAGCTACACCTCCAAAACCGAACTGAATCCGTTGCTTCATGGGTTCCCGGTTATCTTCAGCCTTGCTCTAAATTTGTGTTGTTTCCTTTCTCTCAATTCTCTCTAGGCTCTGAGAAAAGCGGAGCAGCGTAATGACCAGCAGACAGAGTGGCCATGTTGATCGACCTCCACTCTCGGCCTTCAGGTCGTCTTCTGCTTCAAAACTGCATGTGCAGCGCTCACAGTCCCGAGAGACCATCACCATCCATTTCTCTGCACTGGGCAAGGAGGAAGAAGATGAGGAAGAAGAGCTATATGGCTCAGGCATGTCAGACGTACCCAGTGAAGCAATGGCGAACAGTCAAGGAATTGTAACCGCTTTGGAAGCAAGTGAAGACCTTGTTCTTGAAGGAGAGTCTCAGACAAAATCTATTAATAATGTTGCTGTGCTTCCTGTTGAGACCACCAATCTTTCAGGCGTCTCTAGTCAACAGAACACGAGCAGCCAGAGTTTTACAGCTTCTCCTTCAGCCTTTGCTGGGTCTACCAAGGGCCCTGGAACCGTTTCAGGTTCCGCCAATTCTTCTCCCTCCAAATCTGTTTCCCTTCCCTCAATGGACAAGACCTTTCTCAACCTCATGAAGTCCCTCTCTACAGATGTGGAACCTCGAGAAGGAGTCCCTGCTCCTGCCTTGCGCCACCGGCAACTCGTCAAGAATCTGGTCAAGTCTTTGTCCACAGATACCGCTCAGGATGCAACCGGATCCAGCCGCCCACCAGATTCCCGCCTCAACTTGCAACTGTTCAAGCAGTTCACCCAACCTCGGGCCACCACAACCGTGGGAGACTCCAAAACTGCCCCGTCTTCCCCATTAACTTCACCAGACAACCGACCCTTCTCTTTCAAGGTCTCGGAGGTTGAGGCACGCATCGAGGATACCAAACGCCGTTTTTCGGAAGTCATGGCCGATCCCTTGCAGTTGATTAGCAAGTTCATTGGAGACGAGGCTTCCAATATCTACAGGCCTAAGCCCCTTTCCTCCAGTGCCTCAGAGTCGACCGGTCTCTCGGCCCTGAACGGTCATCCGGAGAGCAACAACAATTACAGCATTAAGGAGGAAGACGGCGATCTGGAAGGCGAGTGGACAGCCCAGGGTGCAACTGAGCAGGTCTCAGCTGTTGAAAGCAAGACTGTCAAACCTTCTCCGTCATCTCTTGGACTGGACATGTGCTCAATGTCAGCACTGGCCAAACAAGAGGATGAAGAGTTCTGTGAGCTTTACTGTGAAGAGTTTGACCGCTGTACAGATACAGAGGGGGAGGTTGACCGTGACCGTACTGGAGACGTTAAGATTAGAAGCGTTGTTTGTGCACCTGCTAGTGGAAGCACCAACGCTTTTGGAGAAGCTGTGGTGGACTTGGAAACCGCACCCAGTATTCCACACAAGACTTTGTTTGCTCTGACAGTCATTATCTATGGATACTTTATTCTACCTTTGCCCACATACCTTGGTGGGATGCTGCTGGGTGTGGCACTAGGGTTCATGCTAGCCATCGGCATAGTGTGGCTAACGGGCCCAAAGCGATCCGGAATTACAGCCAGACATGCAAGATACCTGAGGGAGGCGGGTAACTCGGAACATCCGGATATCAAAGAGCCGGGCATGTTCAAGGTAAGTCTAAATGCTCTATTTATGGGAAAATTCAGGGTGTTTTTTTCTTAAATTAAGTCTCATTGACATTTGCATCGATGAGCATCACCAGAATCAGAGAACCTTGCAGATTTCGGAGGAAACCGTTTTTTATAACCTCTTAAACCGACTTGAACTCACAACAAAGGATTTGTAGTTCTAGATTTCATACAGCACTTGTTACCGTTTTACCATCAGTGCAAATTCAAACAACTCATTAATTTGTTCATGTATTGATTTATTTAAAACTTAATTTAGTTCGGTTTACTGTTCAAGCTTCCATGTCCTTACGCTGAAACCCGACTGTAATTTTGAACAAACTAAGGCTCAAGGGGTTTACAGTGCAGCATGTTCCTTCGTTCACTGTTTGCGTGTGAATAATATGCAAATGTCTACAAACTGTTCTGACCTACTGCCCATTTCTGAGCCATTCATCACAGGTAAGCCCACGCTCGTGACAGAACAAGACCTCATGTAATTTGTATTAGCCAAAACAAGGTCATTCTCCACTGTGGCAGCAGGGTGGACCAATTTTGACCAGTAACTACACATAGCCTGTCAGATTAAACAGCATAAAAATAAGTAATTCTTGTCCAGAATGGACTCTATGTTGTCCTCTGATGAAGCACATGTTGCCCCCAGTTCTTCATGGCATGGCCTCAGGCTTGACACGCAATGCCTTACTTTTTTTTTCCCCCTCCACTTTTATTGCAAATTAAATGTTCAATTTCTGAGAGAACAAATATTACGCTGCGACTGTAGCAGATGTCGAACTTGTTAAAATGCCAGGACAAATGCCAACTGCCACGGGCACCGAATAAAAAAAACATGGCTATCCCTCAAAATGACCAGAGCGTTGGTTCTGCTTGTGTGCACAACACTGGCTTCTAAACCTTAAATAGGTCAGCTGTAGTGTCTTGGTTGGGCCTTGGTTGGACACAGAGACGTATTTGAGCAGTAAATACATTGAGTCACTGTCTTTATAAACATGTGAGAAATGCAGGAAATGTGCTCGGCTGGTTTTTCCGGAGCCGTGTTGCTCGGTACGTTTTTCACAGTTGAAGGACGATACCATTGTTTACTACATGCTGTGTCTTCCAGAGAAATATTTACGTTTCTGGACATGTGCAGGTGTGTGTGTGTGTGTGTGTGTGTGTGTGTATACACACACCCTCTGGCGCTTTCCGTGCCCTGGTGGAAGCCGGAGCATTTCTGGCGCAGTACTACTAGGCCTGGCACGAAAGTGGCATATTAATGAACTGGCCTGGATAAAAATGTGATTCATAATTTTAATGATCGTCTTCATTCATTCAGTGCAGCTATTACAGCGCAGGGATAAAGTGGAACGAATCGTCCGATCTCGCTGTTTAGCTGTCAGTCCGGACGACAGAAATTCAAATAAACTAAGGTTACTCGCTGCTGCCCTCTAAAGGTGTTGGTAAGAAGCATCAAATAAACGCACATTAGTCATTATTGCTTTCTGAAGCTGGTAACAAACGTCAAACAAACAGAAACACGTGATTTATGAACCTGTTTACTGCTATTTAGTTAGTCTAAGTTTTACGCCTTTGGTTCCTCTCCAATTCTTCAGAGTTGCGTTTGTGTGGAAAGTGCATGCGGGATCAGGGCTTGTGTATCATATAAACATTCAGATCTCCATTTAATCCCTTTTTGGAGAAGCCTAAACAAGGCATTGACGTTACAGTTCTACTCTGAGGTTTTTCCATGTGTGCTGGTTATTGCTGTCCTGTCTCTGTGTGTGTGTGTGTGTGTGTGTGTGTGTGTGTGTGTGTGTGTACATGAACTGAAATATGAATCTTTCCGTTTGTTGACATGTTCCTTGTTCCCGCAGGGGTGGATGAATGAGATTTATAACTACGACCCTGAAACGTACCACGCGACTCTGACCCACTCCGTGTTCGTGCGCCTGGACGGCTCGACTCTGCGAATCTCCAAACCCAATAAAAACATCACCCGCAGGGCGAGCTACAGCGAGCCCAAACCTGACGTCACCTTCATCAGCCAGAAACTCTACGACCTCACCGACAGCAAGGTGTGTGAGTCGGGTAGAGGTTTATTCATAACAGGAATCATTAAGGACTCAAAATTAGATACAGCGTGAAGAAATGAGTTTAGTCATCACATAAACCCAATTCTAACTTTACTGCATTCAACACCATCACAGTGACTGATGTAAAAAATGTGGTGATATAATAAGAGTCCCATTTAATTCTACTTTTAGTTGTATTTGATTTAATTAAATACTAAAATATTTAAGTATTTGTACTACTGCCAGTGCTCCTGTTGCTACCACAACTATTATTAATAATAATAATAATAATAACCGTAATCATGATGATGGTTTATTAGTAATAGTAGTAGTAGTGCTTGTGTTTTGTGGTGATTAAACTAAGACATACTTAAGTGTCTGTTTTTAGTTCCATTTAATGCTCCCCCTTGGAGAAGACCACCTTGCCAGCCCCCATGTATTTCGAGTTTCAGACCCTTGATGGATACAATGCTTTTGTTTATGATTAAACAATGAGTTTTTCTATAATCAGTGTTATCAACAACTGTTTGACTTCATCGAACAAACCCTACAGTTCTCATTCGGACGCGTTCGCGTGAAGATCTGGGTGTGGTTTTGTCTAGCAGCGCGGCTTCAGTTTCATATCGTTTCTGCACGGCACAGTTCGGTTTAGTTTAGGGGTCTGTTTGAGTGCATGACCTGGACATGACCAGGATGAGCCAAGAATGTTGTTCTGCCCTGTTCCTGACTCCTAATGTGGTTCTGATCTGGTCGTCTGCTCTCTCCAGGTCTCCCTGGTCCCCTCCGGTCTCGCCCGAAAGCGTGTGTGGAACAAGAAGTACCCCGTCTGCATCGAGCTGGCCAAGCAGGAGGACTTCATGTCCAAGGCAGAAGGTGAGCAAGCGTCTGAAGAGAAGGACGGCGCTGACGTCACCGTGGAGCCCAGGAGGACCTCGGCTCTGGGTCCGGACAGGGAGCCGCCCACCGTCTACCTGTTTGGGAGAACCGGGCGGGAGAAGGAGGAGTGGTTTCGGAGAATCATGTTCGCCTCAAAACTCAAATCTGAAGCGTCCAAGAAGACGGCCGGTCTTCCTCTCAGCCGGAGCAGTGAGTTCGAGAGCTTCTGGTCACACACACACTCACTCGCTTCATCGCACTAATATGTGTTTACTGGTGTGTTCACAGATAGAACCACACCATTGTTCTTCTTAAGTTTTATTATTATTATTCTTCTGTGGACGCTTCTCCTTGTTGGCTGTTTGAATTATCGGCACACGCCTCAGACAGCAGGGGCCGAGTATCGATTGTTTATAGATTCGATATTTGTGGACGAGTCAGCCCCATAATGTATGGTGTGAGAGAGAGCGAGAGAGAGCGGAGGGGTGAGTCGCCTTAACGGTGTACAGGCGAGAGAGAGTGTTCCTGCCGTAGCTGTGAGGTCACAACGCTCGCTCGAACACGGAGCGAAACATCAATCCTGTGACTGCAGACTCATAAACAGCCTTTAAGACACTAAAGCTGAGGTCAGATGTAAAAAGAAAGACGTGAGTCAGTGTTTGTTGAGGTTTTTAAGCGAGTAATCAGCCGTGAACACGTGTTCTAGCTCTGCTGCGTGACTAGTACGCTGCTGTCCAGCTCAGTTAGCCCAACTGATGCAGTTTCTTAACTTTTCTGGGTGAAAATGTGTCTGAAGGACAGTAAAGTGTGACCGGTTCAGTTAGACTGTGCCGCCCTCACACCCCTGTGTTCATCTGTGCGGGTCAGAAATACATTTCTGTGAGATCTGGAGTACAATCACACATTTTCTCCTGGAAATCCACTCATTTTATCCTTTAGACCTTTGTCTGATGGGCAGTGAGATTTGTGTTTTTTTGTAATCACACAAGATTTAAATGGAAAATTACTCCACAGCTTGACAAAGTGTGTGTGTGTATATAAATGTGTGTGTATATAAATGTGTGTGTATATAAATGTGTGTGTATATAAATGTGTGTGTGTATATAAATGTGTGTGTGTATATAAATGTGTGTGTGTATATAAATGTGTGTGTATATAAATGTGTGTGTATATAAATGTGTGCGTGTGTGTGTGTATATATAAATGTGTGCGTGTGTGTGTGTGTGTGTGTGTATATATAAA
>JBBJLS010000109.1:373829-387381 GCA_037577275.1 Bryconaethiops microstoma | reverse complement strand
AGTCTTACAGTCATTAGTTACAGAGACATTCTTACAGTCATTAGTTACAGAGACAGTCTTACAGTCATTAGTTACAGGGACAGTTAGCATTACTAACACAATGAAGGACTGAAGGACACAGTGGTAGAAAGTGGACGGGTTTGAACCTGCGACTTTGTGGTCATCGGGTTCACAGACCAGTAAGATTCTACCACTCCTTTATAGCGAGTGAACTCACCTCACACACATTGTTTTATAAGACTGCAAAAAATTGTCTGAAATAAATCTTGGGACAGCTGATGGCCTAGTAGTTAGGGATCAGAAGGACATGAGTTCAAATCCCAAGACTACTAAGCATCTCTGATGTACCCTTGAGCAAGGGACCGTCCCCACACACTGCTATGACAGAATGGTTACTTCGCTTCACTTCACTTCACTTCACTTCTTGCCAAGTGTTTTTTGGACGGCAGCCTTTGTCTCAGGCGTGGTCCAGCAGCCCAGAGAGTGCCAGCAGAGCTTGGAAGCCCTGACCTCCTTCCGGATCAATGAACAGTCAAGGACTCGCAGCACCTACGTCAGCAACTTCCACAGCTTGTAGGACTGGGAAAGAGTCAGGACGAATGGACTGAGAAACGTGAGAGAGAGAGAAAAACGTGATGAGGTGAAGGCGATAGAGATTAGAGGAGGGAGTCAAAAGGAGAAAGGAAATGTGTGGATGAGTCGCGTGCAGAGAGCCGGCTGGGGCTGGACCGGATGGGCGATTGATTGAAGCAGAAAAGCTGTGTCAGCAGGATGACCAGATTAAGCCGCATTTTAGGGTCCCCTTACACTTAGAAATGTGACAGGAGGAGAGAGAGAATGTGAGCGAGAGAAAGGAGGGCGACAGATAAGAGAGTGTGTCGAAGGGCTGTAAAGGGAGTGAGGATGCAGCAAAGCCTGATGGGGTTTAGGAGTCAAACACATGCTTTTAAATTAGAACAAAATTACAACAGGAAACCATGACTCTCGGTTTTCGTGATCCTTTGTGTCCTGTTAAATCATTTCAGAACTCTTCCCAGGGTCTGTTGCAGGTTCCTCAGGTTCTTTTCGTAGTGTTTTGTTTATTAAATTAAATATTAATAGCACCAGGAACCTGCAAAATGTCAGGGTAATGATTTTTAGGTCTCATTGAACAGGCCTTCAGTTCTATCTGCCATGGCTCTTCGTTCCATTTTTATTTATTTCTTGATTTATTTATTTATTTTCTGCAAATCAAATGTCCTGAACACATACGAGTCTTAGCAGCGGACTTTACGGCGTAAGAATCTCCGAGATGATCCGTGGATGTTCTGTATGATTCTGTGCAATATTCTGTCCCGTTTCTCGTATTGTTCACTTCCGACGGCTGGCTTGGTCTCGCAGATTGAATATCTGAAAATGCATCCTTTCAGTTTTAGATGTTCCATTTGGACTGAAGCTAATTCTGAATATGTGACTGACAGTAGTAAATCTCACCTTGTGTGTGAAACACACGTCCTAGCAGCAAGTGATACAAGCGGCAGCAACAGGACCAGAATTTTCTCAATGTAATGAACAAAGATGTCTACCTCAACCTCTCAACCCCTCAACACCTCAACCTCTCAACCTCTCAACCCCTCAACCTCTCAACCTCTGAACCCCTCAACCCCTCAACCTCTCAACCTCTCAACCCCTCAACACCTCAACCTCTCAACCTCTGAACCCCTCAACACTTCAACCTCTCAACCTCTCAACCTCTGAACCCCTCAACCTCTCAACCTCTCAACCTCTGAACCTCTCAACACCTCAACCTCTCAACCTCTGAACCCCTCAACACCTCAACCTCTCAACCTCTCAACCTCTGAACCCCTCAACCCCTCAACCCCTCAACCTCTCAACCTCTGAACCCCTCAATACCTCAACCCCTCAACCTCTCAACCCCTCAACACCTCAACCCCTCAACCCCTCAACCTCTCAACACCTCAACACCTCGGCCCCTCAACCCCTCAATTTTTAGCACAGCAGTGACACTGGGGTGTGTGTGTGTGTGTGTATTTGTGGGTTTGTGTTTGTATGTTTTTGTTTTTGTGTGTGTACGTGTGCGTGTGTGTGTGTGTGTGTATCACACAAAGCAGTGCTGCTGAAACTTATAAATGCTGCTCTGTCACTGCAAACCCACCAGCCAAAAATATCTATGCAGCCGTGGCCTGTGGCCAGAAACTGACCACTGATGGCCTAGAGGACAACCAACACAAACTTTGCTGCATCAGATGAACAATCATAGCGTGTTTTTAGCCGCTTTAGGTTTGGACTCATAAATAATGTCTTGGCCTGAGCTTAAAGAGACATTTGGAGATATTTGATGGGCAGTTTGGTGTGTTTTTAGAGCCTTCTGCCACCCTCTGGCAGTCAAGACCAGAGAATCCATACTGAGCGTCCCAGAAGCTTCTAGATCCTCCTTGGGAAAGACAGTCCAGGCATATTTCCTGGATCTCCCTTCCACCAACTGGACAGCAATCTTCCATTTTCCCTTCCACCAACTGGACACCAATCTGATCAGCTGTTGTGTACTTAGTGGTAGTTCTGGATTTAGTTTCAGTGGAATCGATAGGTAACTTTTATTAATGATGCTCAGTAACTTTAGCATCAGATACTCTGAAAGGGTGCCGTATTTAGAACGTTACTGAAATGATGTGATATTGAACTCTATTAATAAAGCCCAGCACTAGTTGGTGAGTTATTGAGAGATGATTAATAAGTTTGGTGAAGTTGTGATTGAGGGGGAGTCGTTCCCCCTTGGCGGTCTGTGAGAAAAGCTTGGCCAGCACCAATAAAACTGCTCTGGTGTGAAAAACCGTGGGCTTGACAACCGTGCTGTTGCCCTCGGAGACTGTCGCTATGTTCCCTGCCAATTAAATGTGAGGGTGTGTTTTTTTTTTTTTAAAGCTTGGCTCTCGGAATGAAGCTGGAGCCGCGGTCGTCTTCAAAGGGTGTTGCATTTAATTGCTTCTGATGTTGCCAGTTTCAGGGTGAATTCAACCTCAGCCCACCCACACACTCCAAAAAAGCACGCACTGTTAGCGGCGGGCCGTAATAGGCGTGCGTCTGTTAAAACAGGCAGGAGCTGCTGGGACCTGAAGGAACTGGAGATATGGTGCGCACTGACTCCATATGCCAGGGATAATCTTCATGCTGTCTATACAAAATCTCTCTGCAGCTCGGGCGGTTGCTCACGTTTTTTATATCTCCGTATATATTCTCTGACCGCTTTGGTTTCATAAAGTCCAGCAAGATTTAGGATTTATTGTCACATACACATGTAGTGAAATGTGCCCCTGAAATGTCTGTGCAGTTACAATAAATCAAAGGATAGAACTTAGTAGTAAAATATGTAGGTAAAATGTGTATGAACAAATGTAAGTGGTACATTTCATAAAATATAGCATTACTGTGGTCACACTGCACTTTAGTATTATATACTTTCTCAGTATTGGTATCAATACTGACCCTGATCGGAAAACCACATTCAACATGTAACAGTGCAAGCCTTATATATATACACCACTCTTTACTGTAATAATGTTAACTGTATTTATTGTAATATTAATGTTTTAACACTAACTTAACACTCCTGTCCAGTAGTAAACAGGTTTTAAGTAGAATTTTCCCAGGGGCCTAAAACTTTTGCACAGTACTGTACCTATTGCTGTACATATGTGTATGTGTACACACACATGTACATACATACATACATATATTTATTAACAGTATATACCTATTATATGTACAAGTAATGCTTACATACATTATTAACATGATGTCATTATATTTATAATTATAATTCCATTATACATTATTGTATATTAAATGGCTCAGTATATTGTTCATTGTGGCTTTACATATTGTTGTTGTTTTTATACCGTTTTTATCCTTGTATGTGTTCGCTCACATACTTGGCCAACAAACTCAATCTGATTCTGATTTGTTCTCATAACATGGCGCCTTATCACCAATCGTGTCAACAGTCTCCTTGAGCGTGGTGTCCACAACCAACACAACCAACTCCACAAACTCGACTGAATCCACCAGCACGGTAACTCCAGACACCACAACTGTCTCAACAAGTACAGTGACCACGACAACCACAACGGGCTCAACAAGCACCACCACAACGGTTACAACAAGCACAAGGACCTCAACAACCTCAACAAGCACAGCCTCAATGCTCCCCACGACCACCAGTGGCAGCACAAGTGTTGTCGCCAAATCCACCTCACCGCCCACTAATTGTCTTAATGGTGGCGAACTGCGCAATGGAATCTGCATCTGTCCTAATGACTACGCTGGACAGTCGTGTGAAATACGTAAGACGTGCTGTCTTCTCTCTATTGTCAGCATACAAATACTGCAATATTACTATTAAATAACCAACATTTTAATGTTCAGTGGAGAGATCAAAGTTAGGGTCAAAGTTATGGCTGGATTTTAATAAGCTATCATATGTAACTTTGGGTCATTTTGGGTCTATGTTTGGTCCAGTGGTCTCAGGCATGCATTCCAAGTGTAGGCACGACTAGAGATGGGGGAGGTCGGGAACTGTACCGATATTAATACTGATATCGATACTCATACTGCTTATTGACACCGATACTTGTCCACATTCTTATCGACCCTAGTCGCCATATTTTGGTGGAAAAAGGAAGGATGTCACACGAACAGATGTGAAAAGATTCATCAGTTATTTTATTGTGACTTTTTGGTCATGAGGGTCCTCTATATACAAAAGAAGAGACCACCTTTCACTTTTTTTCTGGTCATTGTTTGTACAATTAGCGACTGTGTGTGAGTGTGTGTGTGTGTGTGTGTGTGTGTGTGTATAAAATGCACAGATGTCAATTCTTTTCTGAACTATTGCAGTGTGTTTGTAAAAACAAGAAACGCCTCCATATGTTTTGTGAGTGCAGTAGTGTCTGTGTGTGTGTGTGTGTGTGTGTGTGTTTGTGTGTGTGTGTGGGTTTGTATGTTCGAGTGTGTGGGTGTGTGTGTGTGTGTGTGTGTGTGTGTGTGTAGAGCAGGCATAAACCTAGCAGGCATAAAAAGAGTAATGCAAAATGTGAAGACCTAATATACTCCTTATATACAACGTATACAATGTATAACAGATACATAATATGCTATATATAGTGATACACTGACTATTGAAGATATATATTATACTGTTTCAGCTGTATCTCTGTATGCGTAAATTTTCTGTTTTAGTAATAAAACACAATCCTCTAAAATAGCAAAAGTGCTGATTCTCATTAAACAACATACTTGGACAATAAATGTTAAACACTGTCCTGAAAGTTAAGTACTTATTTTACCGTGAAGACACGCCCACTTTTTTATGTCTTTGGGGGAGAGTATTTAAATAATTAGCATAAATGAATTCTTTATCATCTTCATAAATCCCTCTTAAAGATATAAAGGCTTTAAAAGTGCTTTAATGTTCATAAGAGTTTAACTTTCAGTCCAGTATTTGTTACATTCATTGTCCAAGTACAGGGTGTCCTCGAATTACGAGGGTCTGAACTTTCGACATTTCGAGTTTATGACGCTCACGTTGGTGAACTAGTTTAGTGGTGCAGAATACGCAGTAACGCGGCGTACGAGTGAGGGAGGACGTTTATCTAAGCGCAAGTGTTCCGTTTGTGTCGCTTTTTTTGGCGACTTTTTGGTCTTTATCATGGCTTCTGAACGAATTTTTTTACACTAAGTTTTTGTCACTTTTTCTTGTGTGTATAGATTTTATAGCTTTGTTAGGATCGGTTACTAACTCGCGCTGGGGTGTGTTACTGTCACACACACAAGTGACACGGCGCGCAAGAGGCACCTGATATCAGCGCGTCACTGGATATTTAAACTTGTATTTGGTAAACAACCAGTGCTCAGTCATTGAGTCTCTGCCCACCATCGACTCCGGGTTGTTTCCTTGGCTTTATCACTGTGTTGTGTGTATCTGAACACGGATTCTCGGTGGGAATCTCTACTCTCTGTGAGAGCGTTCTCCTAGCAAATAGCATGGTTTACCAACTCTCTCGTGTACAAGCAGCGACTGGGTTTATCCACCACGTGACACTGGGCAAACGGTTCGTGACAGTTTCGACTTGCCAAAATTCGGGTTACATCACTGTCGAAGGAACGGAGCTCCATCGTAACTTGAGCACCGCCTGTATGTTGTTTATTGGGAATTTGACTTGCATGTAACAACAGGTAAACATGGAATGAGGGTAAAATAGAAGAGGGTCAGTAAAATGTTAATATGTGAAAAAAGAAAGTGTTGGAGGTTTAGAACGAATGATACTTTTTAATGTTTCCTACAGCAAATTACTGTACCGATACAAGAATTGGTGACTACAATTTTCCACGAGCCATCTTTGGTCAATTCAGTTATTCAGAAGAGTTGTGTCCAACGGTTGGAACCAATGGTAAAGTACCACAGCTCATGCCATCCCTCAGTACAAAATAACCTGAAAATATGATGATTGTTGTTATTCTTCTTCTTCTTCTTCTTCTTCTTCTTATTATTATTATTATTATAGTAATGATATTAATATTATAGCCAAAATAATATTAACAAATATTAACAGTCAAATAATACTAGTAACATTATTACTTATAATATAATAACAATAGTAATACAGACCTAAAAACTGCATTGCACAATTTTCTATTATTTTGAACATTTCCAGATATTTTGCCACACACTTCTTGTCTGCTCTCTGTTTTTGGATCACAGCTGGATTTCCGCAGGCCACCGCTCAGTGCTTGAGTACGAATGGTTCGTTCGGCATGCTTCAGGTGCTCAACTGTTCCTTGACCCTCGACACAATTGATGCAGATGTGAGTAACTTTTAATTATTAAATGGTTGATGTATCTTTGCCCCCAATATTGCTAGCAAGGAATTACGCCAAACGTGCACCAATTACCCTCATGCAAACGACACTATACTATCTGGTAGCTACTAGTTTCTATTCTTCGGGAGTCATATGCTTGATAAACAGGGATGGAAAATGCTTAGTTATACGTCTTCGTTTTAAGTAAGTACTGCTTTGGGATACTTATATTCAATTACATTTACTCAATTACATTTTCAAAAGGAGATCAAGTAAAGTGGCCTCTTATAGTCACGCGTTACAGAAGTGTGAAAACATTCTTCAGTGTTTATTTAAACCTTCAGATCTTTTTTTTTTCTCTTGCTTTTGCTAATTCATCTTTGTTCAAGGTTGGAATGTTCATGGTTGGTTGTTGAATGGCTGTCATGTCCTGTAAGTTTTCAGTTCTTTCTGTTTTGTTTTCGGGACTCTTATTATGACGGCTTTTATTATGAAGGACTTTTATTATGTAGTTATTTACATTATGTGTTTCAGGTGACCAGTGTGCTCAGGGAAAATGTGGATGTGTTTGATTGGTTATCTGAGTTGGGGGGTTTGTATTTAGTTTGTTTTGAGGTGGACCTTAGTTGTCCTGTCTCCTTTTGTTTTGAGTTTTGTTTATGGCCCTCGCGCCAGTTTGCATTGGTTAAATAAAAGTTATTAAGTATGGAAGTCTGCATTTGTGCCTGCCCTCATTCTGGACATAAGGGGATTAATGACAGTGGCTTTTTAAAAATTTGATTAATTTAATTTTAAAGTAGATTTTGATTTTGACTGAATACCCAGACTTTTAAAACTACACTTGTTAAAACCACACATGTTTCTGAACCCTGTGGGTATTAGTCATGTTCAGTATGTGGTGATGACAGTCTTATCCACTACGCTGTCCTTGCAGTGTCGGTCATACAAGCACTGTGACCTGTGTCCTTGCTACTTAACCCTAAAATACTATTCGCGTGAATTTAGTTTTCGATGGGGAGATGTAATCTTACTCCAAATCTGCAATATCAATATCTACAAGTACAAATTTGGGTATGAATCTGATGTGTAATTTAAGTTTAAAATGTAAAATGTTTGTTGTATTGAACAACACTACATTTGTAACACAGCATACCCAAAATCCTGGGACAACAATTATTATGAAAAGAAAATCTTATTTATATATTTAAATAATGTTAATCGTTAATAATCATAAATAATCGTCGTTTGATTTTTAATGAAACCACACATATATTGTTTTTAAAGAAAATTCGGCCATTGTCTGCCAGCTTTGCCACTCTATTCCTTAGTTTAGCTACTTTTCAGGCCCTTTAAGTGTTTTTATTTTTTTTAAAACGTGCCTTGCGCCAAATCTAGTGGTCTTTTTGGTCAAAAAGTCCCCAGGTCAACAACTTTAAAATCCAGGGCACACCTATTTGTTCACCCAGTCATTACAGACATATTTTCAAGCTGTATTCAGCAACCTTCCATAGAAAATAGTTGGCAACGCTGAGTAAGGATCTGGGAAGTCACTTCTGTGACATGCTTTTCATGAACAAAACTCAAGAATTAAATTTTGAATTCAGAATTTTGTTGGTTAATTTAGGAATGGATTGCGTATTTAGTGATTTCTGTGAATTATCATCTCATTTTTGCATTAAGCTGCTTCATATTATGCATTTTTTTGGTTTACATATTCTCTGGAGTTTTCAACATATTTTTTTTTTTAATTTTTGCACCCCATGGGTCAAGTTGGTCAAAGCATCCTACATGTTCAATGAGTGATGATGGTGTTATCCGCTGCACTGTCCTGGGACAGTCAATTGCACTGGCACCTTCTATCAATCTCGAAGTATTTGGGTGAACTTAACGCTGAATATGATAAATGGGTACTGTGAAATGATATCATTCTCAAGCTAATGTCACACTTCACTTTACACAGACTGGCAGATGATGGACAGGTAGATGATTAGATTAAAACATTTTAGCAAAATTTTAGCATTCCATCTATGTCTTTCCTAGTTCATCTCTTAACATTGCTATGAATCCTCTAATGTGAAACATCTTACCACTTCTTTTCAGCTTTCAGTGGCCACTCAGGAGTTCAGGCAGCAGTTAGCGTCCAGCACCCAGATCCTCACGTCCAGACCTGGCGAGCTAAGCCCCCAGAACATCAGCGCCGCTGCCAGGATAGCCAGCAATCTGCTCGGCCAGAGCAGCATCACTGAGGTATGTCGCTTTGAGCGCCTTACACTTCACACTAGAAGTCCTAAAAGAAGGGTCTAGAAAACTCAGAGGGACCCCCTCGAATCCAGCAAAAGCAACTATTTTAGGGGCTAGTTATTCACCATGCCACATTATTGATTCACCAATGTCCTATTAGGATTGTCACAATAACCTGATTCTACTGTAATACTGTAAATAAAACTTTTCAATTTAAGTGCATGTTTTAAATGCAATTTGAATGCTAAACATGGTCACCGTACATCATTTTTAAGCTGTATTTTGAACTTTCTCCACGAGGGGGAGCATTCAGAACTCAAATAACTTCGGTATCATTGAAAGGGAGGAAACCAACCGCACATTTGTAATGACATATTTCATGCCTTTTATGTCAGATCAAATGTTTGCTGTTATAGACTAACATAATCAGTAGTGATGGCCATAATTTTATTATTAATAGTAATAAATACTAATGTACATATCAGCCGTAGGGCCCACCTGCGCTTACCCTTCGCCTCCATCTGCTGGACTATTAAAGTATCAAGAGTTTTATTGGTTTGCACATGGATTTTTTGTATGTAAAGCATTCCATAATTGCTACTCTTCTTCTCAGGATATCAAGTTGGCTGCGGTGACCACGGTCAGCCAGCTCCTCAGTGCCAACCAGGACCATTTCCCTGATACAACGGACAACTCTACCAACATGTAAAGTCAATGATTTTGTCTGGAAAGCGCTTATTGTGGTATGATAGAGTATTGGTTTAATATATATGTGTGTGTGCGCATGTGTGTGTGTTTGTCTGTTGATCTGATGGTTTCACAGGTTGACTGAAACTCTGCAGAATTTCTCAGTGAGTTCAAGCAACGAAAGATCACTGCTAGTGCAGCCAAACCTCGTGGTGCAGTCAGTGAAGGTCAATGCCAACGAAAAATCAGTTGTTTTCATCGCTATAAAAGGTGTGTGTGGCAGGACAAGACAGTCTTGGCTTTTATTTAACCTACTCTTCCAGGTGGAGCGTGGTCGAGCATGAAGCGGTCGATTACATGCAACTGTAACGGATCTCACTTCACACATAAGAATCAGGAACAGAATCAGGAAACTTTATTGATCCTGGAGGAAATTGCTTATGCTACGACTGGACAGACACACAGAGACACAAAGAAAAGAACTATATAAAATATAGTATACAGTCAAAATAAAACTCTCCAGAAGATCTCTGAAAGTGCTTAGTACAAAACACACATTTTGTCATGTAACGTAAGTCATGTAATTTTTTTTTAGTAATTTAGTAATAGCGTGCTTACGAACGCTTTTTTTTTTTTTAATTAAGTACAAATTCAAATAAACTGACATTAGGTGTGTACATCAGAAGTGGATCTAAATGCTCCTGAGTAAATTAAATAACAAAAACAGAAGTGTATGATTATATACCTCACTGTACACTGATTGTCTTGTAGGTTTATCAAACACGTTCTCACCCAACAAAATCAACAACAGTCAAAATACCAATCCTCAAAACCAACCTCCCATTGATGTCCAGATGTCCATCAGCCTTAAAGGTAAGTTAAATGTTCTTGTGCTGTGACTGAACACGTTATCTGCACTGACTGGCCGATCTTCATCATGGCAGCAGTGAAGTTCCCTCAGAGCGTAATGACGACAAGAAACAGAGATGGAGACTGAAGAAGGCGGCGGTTTTAAACGTGTTTACAGCATTTGGCCACTAGGGGGGAAGCTGGACTTGCAGAGCTTATTTAGCTGCATAACATTTCAATGAAGCTTTTTTTGAGAGAAGGCAAAAATCGAAATACTGAAAAAATGGTAAATATGTATCAGTCACACTGTTTCAGTTGTGTCTTTCAGCAACGTTTTCCACCCGTTCTAAAGATTTTCTCGCCAATAGCCAAAGACAGTTCTCTGCCTGAGCATTGTCGGCTTCCTCTACAATAGGTGGAGCTATTTCTATTGTTAAAAAAGGGATAAATTGTGTTAAAAGTGCATTTGTAGAACTAATAGTATTAAATGTGATATTTTTTTGTTTTAAATTTTTGTTTTTGACATTTTTGTTGGTATCATGCTTGATGCAAACATCAGGGCATTTAGAAAACAGGCTGTGTTTACACTACCGGTCAAAAGTTTTAGAACACCCCAGTGTTTCAAGCTTTTTTTAATTGAAATTCTAACAGTTCAAGTTCAGTGAATATCATGAAATGGTACAAAGGACAGTGCTGAACTGCGAGAGGTTTAAAAATGGTACGGTTATCCAGAAGTGGGAAATAATTCTGTGGCGCCATGCAGTTCCTCTGGTATGTGCCGAGTTGGTCGGGTTCGTCCTACAGCGAGATAGCGACCCAGAACACAAGTCCAAGCTCTGCCAGAACTACCTTAGAAAAAAGAACAAGATGGTGGGCTGGAAACGACCGTACTGGTACAGTGTTAGGGGAGGAAAGTGGGCGGAAGGGGGGCGGGTCTGGTGGAGGTTGGGGGTCCGGGGGGACACTTGCAATGCATGAATTAAACTGTTAAAACATTGCATGTCAATCCATGTAAACAGTACAGAGAAATAAAGTTACATGCAAAGTTCCATCAGGCCAATATTCGAAAAAGCCTGCCCCTGATGATTTTGCAGTGTTATGAGCTACATGACACGGGCAGCCACGGATGCAAATGCCTGGGTGCCTCTCTCAGACTCTGGAGGCGATGGAGTTGTGTGGACCAACGTTCACGGCAGCATTGTCCACCGACAAACCCGCAGTACCGCCAAGGAGTACCCTTCTCTTCTAGGGTGGCATTTATTTCTGAGAAAATCACCTCAGCTGTCCCACACCTCGTCCCGCTGGTTGTACACATGCTGAGGAAGCTACGTTGTTCACAAATATGCGGACAGTTAATGGGTTCATCTTCTCTACTCCTGTAATGACAGAATGAACGCATAGAAGTCTGACATCTTCATAGATGTTTAAAAACTAAATGAGGCAAGATTATTATGGAGGAGAAAAATATCTTATCCAATAGTCTGGGAAATGCCTGTGTCGTTAGAGCCATCTGTTTTCAGGGTGTAGCCTCTTGCCTCGTTTTGTCACGGCCGGTGCTCGGGGAAGTGAGGCGAGGCACATGTGCAGATTCCCTTAGATGGTATTTTATTACAAAAAACACAGACTCTACACTACAGAAAACAAAAAAGGCACTAGGGCCTAACAAAGAACTCTGAACTGAAGACACAAAAGGAACAGGGAATGTGATGACAAGCGTGAGGGTAAAATCGAAGACCGGAGTGCGGGGGGTTGACCAGCAACTGGAACTGAAACTCAAGGAACTTAAATACTCAACATACAGAGACTGCAACCAATCATAAAACTCAATTACTGAACTGAAACACCTAACACCTGTGACTGTGACCGTAGACACAACAAAGAAGTACAGTTTCAAAATAAAAGGCCTAAAACTAAACACTGAGACCGGACACCTTCCTTCATTTTTGCCACTAACTCCTCTGTAAAGTATGGGGCCAGCGCTTCACTGAGTATACATGAAGCTTTTGTTCGAGCACACCTATATTTTTGGAGTCGTTGAAAGATTCTCTCAGCGCGGGGCCCCAGGTGATCGGCAGACGCCAGCGGGACATTGTGCTCAGCTGAAGTTGCAGTCATTTTGACCTCAGCCCTCCTTGTCTGTAAGAAAAGAAGTTATTAGGACTCCTAAAAGAACAGTTAGGTTTAAAGAGACACCAGAAAAAATTGGGCACAGCTCTACAGCTCTTAAGACCAAGAACTAAGAAAACTCAACTGTAAAACATGATGGAAAAAAAAAATCAAAATGATCAATCATGACGCTACCTTGATCAACCTAACACCTTGACAGGACCATGACACGAGCATACCTTAACCTCCAGGTCAGACATCCCCCAACAGAGGGAGCAGACACTGCGTATTGTGCTGTTGACGCTGAAGACTGACGAGCCCGTTGTTTATCCTGATGGCTTTTGCTTTTAATGTGGCGCACCACGTCTGTCACACCCTGGTGGCTACACGCGTTTTCAACTAGGCGTACTGCACACCTGTAGTGTTGAGGCTCCCTCCTGTTATTAATGGCCATTTAGAGGTCCACTCATTTTTGAAAGCACGTCAGTATGATGCTGCTCCACACAATGCACAACTCTGACTGGGCTGCTGCTCTGGGGCGGAAGGTCTGTCCTGTCTCCTGCTCTCCTGTCTGTCCTGTCTTCTGTCTGTCCTGACTCCTGCTCTCCTGACTCCTGCTCTTCTGTCTCCTGCTCTTCTGTGTGTCCTGTCTCCTGCTCTTCTGTCTGTCCTGCTCTCCTGTCTCCTGCTCTTCTGTCTCCTGCTCTTCTATGTGTCCTGTCTCCTGTCTGTCCTGCTCTCCTGCTCTCCTGTCTCCTGCTCTCCTGTCTGTCCTGTCTCCTGCTCTCCTGTCTGTCCTGTCTCCTGCTCTCCT
>JBBJLS010000109.1:333475-346999 GCA_037577275.1 Bryconaethiops microstoma | reverse complement strand
ACACATACATACATACACACATACACACACATACATACACATACACACACACACACACACAGACACACACACACACACACATATATATATATATATATATATATATAGCCTGTGTGTGTGTGTTGCTTAGTATACTGGCGGTACTGAATGCTAAGTGAATATTTACAACACAACAAACATTTTAAGAAAATCTGAGGAAAAAAGTTAACACAAAAGTATACACAGAGATAAATATGCATTATGATCACAGGGCTCATCAGGACTGGTGGTTGGAAGTTTGTAGAGCAGATGTAAAAGTGTATACATTTAGGACTTAATCACAAAACAACAGCCGCAAAACAACAGCCACTGAGGCTAGGCTTGTTACAAAGGAGATTTCCTTCCATTAGGATGTGCTGCTGCTTGGTATGACTGTTTATAAACCGACCCTGAGGTGAAAAGCCAGAAAAGTGTGTGCTTTTTTACACCACACATTGTGCAAAATTGTTGGATCTGCACTGACCCATGACTTCTTCACTGACCTGTTTTACAGCTGGCATCCGTTTCAGTTATTTGTGAACTTATGAATCAAATGTTGGTCTACTGTATAAAATGACAAAGAACTGGCCTCATGAGGTCTGTCCTGTATGCTGAGACCTATCCCTGCTGACAAATTCAGTGTGAACCAGTATAAGATGGATTGCTGGCTGATTTAGCCTGGCCAAGCTGTTGTAAGGATGGTCTAGCTGGACAGGTAGCAGAAGATAGTTGGGTTCCCAGCCTCGCCAGCTAGCCCAGTAAGCTAAACAGCCTATAATCAGCCTGACCAGCTACCCCAGTAAACCTGACCATCTATAACCAGTCTGACCAGCCAGATCACAGAGCCTGGCCAGCTATGACATTCCTGTACCAGGTGGAACCGGCCTGCATCAAACCAGTCTAGCCTGGATCAACTAAGTTGGACCAGACTGTTTTTCTCACCAGGGTTTCCTCCTTTACCTCAAAGGTATCTCAACATCTGAGATGTGTTTGTTGTTTTAATTTTTTTATTTCTGTCATTTCGCTCTGGATCAGAAAGGCTAATGTAGCTAACAACTAAGGGAAGCTCATTAGCCACTTAGCATGGTGCTAACATCACACACGCTCGCCTCAAAGCATGTGAAGGTGTTCAATAACATCTAATAGACATGCTTATATGGTTTCTGACACTTTACAACTCACTGTTATATATAAACATGAAATGAAGTATGGATAGGAGGGAAGACTTTACCAGGCCAAACACTGGTGGTTACAGATTTTGTCTCATTCAAAATGCTGCTGCCAGAGTTCTAGCAAAAAAACAACAGAAAAGATCACATGACTGTAGTTCTCAGGTCCTTGCAGTGGCTCCCAGTTTAGTAAAGAATTCCTATCAAAGCATTTCTCATCATGTACAAGCCGCATGTACAATAATTTTATCTCTGATATGTGTTTATGTTTATAGTCCTCGTAGGTCTCTTAGATCTTCAGGAGCTGCTCAGCTAGTGGTGAAAAGAGCCGAAACCAAACATGGCGAAATGGTGTTTATCCACAAAGCTATACAATCAACTGACCATCAATGTAAGATCTGCACCAACTGTAGCTTTAAAAAGATGCTAAAAACAGCATTATTCTCCTCTGCCTTCTTTTAAATATCTGTGTTTCCATCACATTTTTAATCTTCTTTAATTGATTCTGTCTGTATTCTTTTCTTTTACTTTTCATTTTTTACTTGCTACTATTTTTATGTTTAATGGTTTTATTCCATTCTTCTAAAGCATATTGACTGACCTTTGTGTATGATAATGAGTTACAGGAATAAACTTGTCTTGACACTCTGTGATGGATGTTCTTCAGATCTTCAGCTGTCAGTAGGGGATCAGTCAGGTGCACATCATTCAGGTAATGGGGAGCAGGTGGAGTGTGGGCTCAGCGGTGGTTCAGTGGACCATGCAGTGCCTCACACTCCCTGTGGTTCTGCTGGTTAAGGGTATAAGAGTGGCGGGAGCTGCTCAAAGCTGGAGGGAATGTGAAGAGAAGTCCAATGTGACAGGAGACACACGGGAAGAGGAGTGTGTGAAGGCTCTCCTGCTTGGAACCTCAGGTAAGACTGAAAATTGATGACTGGCTCCGTTAGAAACCAGTAATTCAGGGTGACCCAGTTTGATCATGTTGTGTTTTTGGTTTAAGTTTGACTTTGGTGACCTCTCTGCTCATGAACCTCTCATGTGTTACAGCAGGAAAGTAACCTTCCAGGACCACAACTGGACAGTCCACTAATGTACATTACATTACAACCACTTGGCAGAAGAATTTATCCAAAGCCACTAACAATAATGTATCGACTAGTTGGCGTTGCATTTCCATTGTAATTACTTGTTAAATGTGTCTGAACACATAATTGCAGAAGTATGTCTTATAAGTTGCCAATTAATGTTTAATCTTTATCTCATAACCCAGTAACTGCATTAAATTCCTCTGTACCTTATACGAATTATTCTGTTAGTTATTCTGTCAGCATCTACTGGGAAAACAACATTCTGTATTTATTGAAATGTCAGTTGCAGTGCACCCTGTGGGTGAAAATTCACAAAATATGGTGTGCTTTTAAAGAATGTGGTAGTGGTGCATGGTATTAAATTTGAAGTTTGAACCTTTATGTCGCAAGATATTGGTTTGTGAAGCTCTGCAACTGACACATTTCAATGTCTCAAGAACCACTAACTACAGAACTCACACAATATTTTTACAGTAGATACTGAATGATTAATAGTAGATACTGAACAATTGAAATAAATATCTACTATACATTGTTCAGTATCTACTGTGAAAACGTGTGAGGTCTGTAGTAAGTGTTTTTGAGGTACAGAACTGTGTTAGTTGCTGCTCACCAGGTCCTTTGGTGTGCTTTTAAAGAATTTAGTACTGATGCACCATATCAAATTTTGTTAATTTTGAACCTTTACATTTCAAGATATTGGCTTGCGAAGTGTAAGAATTTTGTATTGATGGTATTCACTAGGTAGCGCTACTCCACAAATGAGTTGTAATGAGCTGGGGTCGTGCGCCTGCTAGAGGCTAACTTACCATACAAAATGTTTAATTTTTTGTGAAATGGTAAAGTTATTGCCCAAAAAATGCTTTCTGTTCTCCCCACTTCAGGGAGTGCTAGCGAGAAGGGATTCTTATTCTGTGTCAGCCTTGTGGGGCAACAAGCACACCAAGCTTCATGAGGACTGGAGAAGTCTATGTTTATGCTATCATCGACCAAAACGTTGTGAAATGTAAGACGAAAGACTTTGTCAAAAACATAATTATTCAGTGTCTGCTTTGAATTATTCAGAAGCAGCTTTAAACAAATTAGCATATACTATAAACACTGCATGCTATAAATGATGCAAATGTGTACGTTCTGTGGTTATGAGAGTGAGGAGATGAAGGGATTGACCCCCATGTTTGAAGGGGTTAACAGTAGTTATTTTATAATTATTATAATTATTTTAATATTAATAAGTAGACTCCTCGTAGAGGCAGTGGCTGTGTGACACTTCTTCTGTGTTTCAGTGGAGTGATGGACGCAGAGTTTCTGGCCCGTGGCCTGCTATATCTCTCCCTTGCCATGTTTGGTGTCCCGGGAAACTGCGTGGTTATCTGGGCCTTCCTGCAGATGCTGCGCCGCGAAGGCTGCCTCCTGCCGGCCGACGCCATTGTCCTGCACCTGGCCTCCGCCAACCTGCTGGTAGTGGGTGTGCGCTGTGTGCTGGAAACTCTCGCCACATTCCAGATCGCCAATGTCTTTAGTGATGCCGGGTGCAAGGGAGTTATCTTTGTCTACAGGTAATGTTGGTCTGGGATGTTGTACTTGAGTCCAGTCTTAAGATGCTTTTTCTGTGATGTCGGACATGTTTTGGTATTAAGACTCTCTCGGACTTGCTGGTATTTTGTCTCGGACTCACTGGTATTTGGTCTCTGACTGGTCTCGGACTTACTGGTTTCCAAACTCTGGCTTGTCTGGGACTTGCTTGCATTTTGCTTCGGACTGTCTTGGACTCACTGGTATTTGGACTCTGACTTAACTGGGATTTGCTGATATTTGGTCTCAGACTTGTCTCAGTCTCGCTGGTATTTGGACTCAAGCTTGTGTCGGACTCACTGGTATTCAGATTCTTACTTGTCCTGGACTCTCAGCATTTGGTCTCTGGGTTGTCTCGGACTTGTCTCAAACTTGGTGGTATTTTGTCTCAGACTTGTCTCGAACTCACTGACCAGACTCGCTAATGTTGTTAACATTAATGGAATGCCTATACACAGCATTTATTAGGCCTAAACCAGCCCAAACGCATGTGGAGGTGTTCGTTATCTATAACAAACTTGCAATGTAGTAGCAGACTCCTTCTGCTACTACATTGTACTTTTATCAATATTTTATCAATGTCGTTACTGATGTGAAAACTGAGTATGAATGATGTTTCAGTCATATTACAGTGATGCTAATTCCTTTATCATCCTGCAGAACGTCCCGTGCGCTCTCCATCTGGCTGACCTTCGTCCTGAGCGCCTATCAGTGCCTGAGCATCGCACCTCCTGGCTCTTTTTGGGCGACTGCCCGATCCCTCTTTGCCCAATTTTTGTGGCTCATCTTCTTGGCTGTGTGGGTTGTCAACGTCTCCATCAGCAGCCCGTCTGCTATCTTCTCGGTGGGCGCAAAGAATGACACCAAGGTGATGGAGAACAGTATAAATGTCCAGTTCTGCTTTGTCAGTTTCCCGTCCACCTATGCTAAAGACGCTAATGGCTCAGCTCAGATGGTGAGGGACGTGGTCCCGATGTCCCTGATGACTACAGCCAGCTTCATCATCCTCATCTTCCTTTATCGGCACAGCCGGCAGGTCAAAGGTCTCCGGAGTGGCACTGGAGGAGGTGGGGCTTCAGCTGAGCAGCGAGCGGCTGTTACCGTGGTAACTCTGGTGACGCTGTATGTGCTGATGTACGGAGTGGACAACGGCCTTTGGGTTTACACGCTAACGGTCAAACAGACGCTGTCGTCTGCCCTGGTCTCGGACCTGCGGATCTTCTTCTCGTCACTGTTTGCGGCCATCAGCCCGGTTGTCATCATTGTCTCTAACAAGAAAGTGAAGAAGCAGCTGCAGTGCAGCAGAGACGAGAAAGTCCCACCAAAACCTGAGACAACACTTTCAGCGGCTTGACCGCGTCGCCTCACCAGCTTGCCCAGTGAGCCAGACCACCTATAATCAGCTTGACCAGCTAGCCTAGTAAGCCTCGCCACCTAGCCCAGTAAACCTGACCTTCTATAACCAGTCTGACAAGCCAGCGTCTGGCCAGTTATGACCATCCTGAACCAGCTAGTCCTGTAAACCTGACCATCTATGATCAGCCTGACCAGTTAGCCCAGTAATCTTGACCGTCTGTGACCAACCTCTACCAACCAGAACCGGCCTACATCAAACCAGTCCAGCCTTGACCAGCTGAATCCTGCTTGTTGGACCAGACTGTTTTTTCTTTGCAATTTTTCCCCGTTTGTGCGTGTGGAGAACATGTGGTTTGTGATGCTGTATGACTCCCTGTTATCTAAAAACATGGACTAAAGTACAGACAACATATCATATGTATTCAGACTATTTTTCCACGTTTAGTATATGTTTAGCTGTGTAATTTTGTCCAATCCTTATAAGGACCATAGTATTTTCTACATTTTTAAAAAAACATCAATGTCATCACAAATTCATATATTTTTATTATATTTGAGCAGGTTTTATGACAGATGGACACAGATTGATAGAGAGAAAAACAAAATAAATGAAATATTTCTATTTAAAGGGGGGAATCTGTGAAATGTTATGGTTTTGTAGCGTGCATATTTTGAAATATAACTTTAATTTAAACTTTAAAAACATAATGTTTCAGTTCAGGAAATGAAGGTTTAAAATAATTAAAATGTAATGGTTTATTTCTGAAAAAACTCAGAAAATTTAAATATTTAGTTTGATCATCTTTGAAAGATACTTCAGTTGTGACAAATTTTAAATAAATTATAGAAATTTAGGGGAAAAAAGTCAAAAGTGGTGTTTCAAGGTTGACTGTGTTAAAGATAGAAATCTTTATAATGGAATAATTAAAAAGTGACCATTTTAAATATAATAGGTAAATATTGGAGAATGTTCATGTATAATGTTTGAAATGTGACCTTTTGCTGAGATTTGTTGCATGTTGTGACTTGCTGTGGTAGAATATTTCACTGAACACTAGAGGGAGACCTGCTTTCACTCGAGGAACCGAGAGGAGCACTTTCAGGATGTTCTTAGGATGTTCTTAGGTCTGCCGAACGACTAACTGTAGTTATTTTCCATCTTTGCCTCACAGCTCTGATTATTTCTGTTATTTTTCTCTGGATCTTGATGCACTTATTGATTTTCCGCTTAATTATTTATTTATTCCATGTTACTATCCGCCCCTGTTCCCAAGGGGATGGTGAGTGAAGCTCAATCTCAATCTCTCCTGTGGGGTTTTAATAGAGTTGTTTTGTGTCTTTAATGGTCATTAACTGTTTGTGTGTTGTGTGTGTGAAATGTCCCATGGGTGAATAATGAGAGTGTTTAATTGCCTCGGTGGCCTGAAACCCGTGGGACGGGTGGAGCCCTCCAGGACTATAAGAGGAGGGAAATAGAGTCATCAGTCAGGAGACACTCGAGGCCTAATTAAAGTCGTGTGCCTAGAAAAGTGCAAAATATGGGCACTGAAACTTAAAAAAAAAAAGAAAAGTAATTTATAATGGCTTGAGAATGTGGTGCTTTCAGTAAGTGATCTGATGTTAGTATAGAGCCCTGGTGGCCAACCTGCGGCTCACAGGCCGCATGTGGCTCTTTGCCTGGTTTCATGCGGCTCTTACGTTGATATCGAAGTATTGCCAAATTGACACCCTCCCCTCCGGAACCACGGCCGAGACGCAGTCCTCTGCGCGCACCTCGGCCAACCCCAACCCCCCTCCCCTTAGACGGCGTGAAGAAAGTCCAGGGCTGTTTTTTAGTCCCAGTCCGCCCCTGTGTGTGCCCATGTGTATGATGTGGCTCTTTGCGGTAACACAGTAAAAAATGTGGCTCTTCGTCTCTGACTGGTCGGCCACCCCTGGTATTGAGACTGGGCTGTTTTCAACTTTAGTTTGTTGATGCTGTTTTTGTTATTTGACTTTATTTTGTCTGAAACTCATCAAGCAGAACTGATTCAGAAAGTTGATTCAGTCATTCAATACCAGTGCTTGGTTCATCCAGTGATGAAGCAGGCGTTGGTGAAAATGATGGAGGGGATGATGATGAATGTAATGATGAACACGATGATGAAGGTGATGATGAAGATGACGACGAAGATGATGATAAAGATGATTGGCCCATGCCTCATATTCTTCACCCCACTGAAATCTGACTGGTTAAAGACACACAGACTCCGGTGGAATGAAGGATAGAAAGCATGGATGAGTCCAGCAACGGAGGACGACTGACCCTCAGACTGACTGACCAACTGACTGTCTTACCATCTGACCGTCAGTCCGACTGACCAGATGATCAACTGACAGACAGACATCTAGCTGTCTGACCATCGGACTAACTGACCGACTGACCGCCGGACGGATCTCCAGTTCCGCATGTGCCTGCTGACGATACACAAAGTGTAGAGAAAAAAAAACAATGAGGAAGAAAACAAATTATAATTATAAATAATTCATTCATTAATTACAGTGTTGACATAAATAAACATATAATAATATAAAACACCTTTGTCATCTCTAATAGTCTGTATGAGGGTCCATAACTCACAACTGCACTCTTTTCACAGTGGATAATAATAAAAAAAATCATAGTAGATACTGAAAACTCTAGTAGATACTTAGTAATTCATAGTGGACAGAGTATAACTCATAGTGGACATGGAATAATTCATTGCAGATACTGAATAATTCAGAGTGGATACTGAATAATTTATAGTAGGGACAGAAGAATCCATAGAAGATACTGAATAATTATTAATAGATGCTGATTGTTAGGGTTAAACAATTACCACTTCTAAGGCTAAATATGCTTTTTGTGAATGTGTGTTTGTGTGTGTGTGTGTGAGTGTGTGTGTGAGAGAGTGTGTGAGTGTGTGTGTGCTCTGCATGATCAAACCTGTAGAGTCGTGGTCGTGTTCCTGCAGGCTGAGATGCCTCTGTGCCTGTAAAACGTGTCAAGGAAGGAAAAGAAACACACAAACACACACACACACAAACACACACAAAAAAACACCCACACACACAAACACACACACACACTTGTGAATTTGCGACTGCCCAAAGTAATAAACTTTTTTTTCACCTCACCAGCTCCAAATCGCTCCACATGTTGCTCCTCTGGCATGTTTACACCTGTAAACAACCTGTTAAATGAAACAAACACAAACAAACAAACATGGCAGGTCGCTGCAGCATAGCAGTGTGTGTGTGTGTGTGTGTGTGTGTGTGTGTGTATCACTTAGTCTGGGTGGCTCCAAAGAAAGAAAAGAAACCACAGAATTACACAATCAGAGAGAAAGAAGGAGTAGGAAGAGAGAGAGAGAGAGAAAGACAGAGAGAGAGAGAAAAAGAGAGATAAGGAGGAAGGGGAGAAGGAGGCGAGAGAGATAGAACAGAAAGAAGAGAAAGAGGGAAAAGGAGGGGAGAGAGAAAAAAAAGGACAGCGAGAGGAAGAGAGAGAGAAGAAGTGGGAACAAGAAATTTTGTGATAAGAGAGGTTTGAAAGAAGGTGTAAAACAGACAAAGAAAAGTAGAGACGTGTGAAGAAAGAGAGAAAAAGTTGGAAGGGCAAGAGAGGAACAGGAGGAGAAGAATGACAGAAAGAGAGAGAGAGAGAGAGAGAGAGAGAGAGAGAGAGAGAGAGAGAGATGTGCAGTAATCCAGGGGTCTCCTTGCTGTCCCTCTTCCTGACTCAGCTCTGCACATTTAGGTGACTTTGTCAGCCAATGGCCTCAGAGGACACATAGTAATCCTGCCCTCTTCCTGGTGCCACACCTGGGTGGGCGGGGTCACGTCCTGGAAGTAAGAGAGAACCTGTTCAGCTCCAGGTAACGTTGGATATTGGGTAACAGTTAATGTCCTCAGTGAATCACAAGATTGGAGTGGGAACACTCAATAAACAAACAAACAAACCATATACCAAACACTTTTATTAAATAAGCAAATTTTATAAATAACAACCCCTCAAGGTCTTTCTCTGTCTCTCTCCCTCTACATATAAATGAGTGTTTGTTGCCAAAGTGTTTGTTGCCAAAAAGCTTAATCTGAATCTCATCGGACCAAAGAACACGGTTTCTCGTTAAAGTCCTAGTAGCGTTTACGCCACATGTTTACGTTTGTGACTGTAGGACAGAAAATGCTTCTTCCTGGCAGGCCTCCCGAACAACCTGTCAGCATCTAGGTAGTGTCTAATGGTTGTTACTGAGATTTGGTGACCCCAAGCTGCCACTCTTTACTGCAGTCTTCTGACAGTGAGCTCTGGAGAATGATTTACCTTCCTTACCCTCCTTGGGTTTTCGTCCAGACTTGTTTGTCACAGTTCCAGTTGTTTTAAACTTTTAAATTATTGCTCTGACTGTGGCTATGGGCAAGTTTAGGTGAGCCAGATCAACACACAGGGCGCCAGTGGTGAATTTGCCAATCTTGGTGTTCTCTGGCAAATGCCAAACATCCTGCACGGTGTTGGGCTGTAAGCACAACCCCCACCGGTGGACGTCGGACCCTCATACCACCCTCATGGAGTCTGTTTCTGACCGTTTGAGCAGACACATGCACATTTGAGGCCGCTGGAGGTCATTTTGCAGGGCTCTGTCAGAGCTTCTCCTGTTCGTCCTTGCACAAAGGCAGAGGTAGCGGTCCTGCTGCTGGGTTGTTGTATGGGACGTAGTATTGGACCCAGAATAGTGAACTAGATAGTGAATGGGACGTAGTATTAAAGACACAGCTCATTTTGGTGTACTAGATAGTGAATAGGACCTAGTTTTGGACAACATGCTGTACTAGTACTTCATTATTGACTTAACCCAAAATAGAGTAGTATGTAGTGAACAAGCATTATACTGTGAAAAGGACGTAGTGTTTGGACAAAGTCAAGGTCGCCTTTGCTTAAATGGTGTTTTACTGAAGAGGTGATTGACAGGTGTGTATGTACACAGGCACCTGTATCTGTATCAGCTTTAATTTCAAACTTTCATCACTGCTGCCAGATGAAAGAATAGAATTAGAATCAAATCTGCAGGAATGTCATTGGTTTTGGTTCCTTTCAGTGACATGAAAGGCTTAAATCAGGGCCCTAATGTCTGTGAACTGTCTCATGTGTGCAGTTTCTGTTTTCCACTGAGTCTTAAGTGGAAAAAACAGATTTGAGATCCACCCCCATCTGTCCCGAGGGGGGTGGAGTGCCAGTTCTGTTGAACTTTTGAGTCAAGGTCTGTTTTCTATTAACCACACATTAACCATTAAACCTTAAGTTTGCTGTCTCGTTATGCCACGGACTGTAGCAGTAGTGATAGAGAGAACCACGCCATTTTTATATATATATATATATATATATATATATATATATATTGCTGCAGCACATATTCAGTTTATGAGCCTTCATGCATGAAACATGTTCCCCGTATTCTTTTGCTTGTTCTGTCTCGTCGTGTTCGCAAAAATGTGACTTGGTTTGCGTAGTGGCTTTCCGACACTCTGAGCCAAAAGCGACCAAAGGAATGCCAAATGTATGTTTAATTACACATTGCCTCTAAATGACCTTATTATCCTGCACGGGAGCGCCATCCAACATAGACGCGGCACGTTTGTTTAAAGCTTCCTGCGTTTCTGCCTCCTTCTCTCTGCAGTTTGTGGTCGCTAACCTCAGCCGCTACCCCCTTGTTGGCATGAGTGGCTCTGACAGCGAGCCAGTGAAAGAAGGACCAGCTTTCTTAATTACACCTCCTCACTGCACCCAGACACACCAGAGACATACTTTAAAGGTCTGGTCCAAATAGAGCAGACCAAATGGAGCTCTGTTCTGTATTTTTAAAGTACAGTTTGGAAAGGGTGGGCGTCTGTGGACGGTGCTCAGATTCTAAAAACCACACTGGCAGAAGTGCTGATGTTTAGTCTCTGCGGTTGGTGCCGTGACCCTGTAGACTGGCTATGGCATTTTGTGGAATGCCAGGCCTCCACATGGCCTTTCACCATGCCAAAGGTTACGATAACCTATCAGTTTTAGATATGGCGACGCTCTCCAGTGGCTACCAACACTCCAACGTGTACCATCAAGCACCATTCCTCACCAAACACATTTATTCTCCATCAGACACCATCATTCCACACCATATACTAATACAGTCCATCTGAAACACTTATTCCTTATCAAACGCCAAAATTCTACATCAAACATAATCATTCCTCACCAAACGCCAAAATTCTCCATCAAACATAATCATTCCTCACCAAACACCAAAATTCGTCATCAAACATAATCATTCCTCACCAAACACCAAAATTCTCCATCGAACATAATTATTCCTCACCAAACACCAAAATTCTCCATCGAACATAATCATTCCTCACCAAACACCAAAACTCTCCATCAAACATAATCATTCCTCACCAAACACCAAAACTCTCCATCAAACATAATCATTCCTCAACAAACACCAAAATTCGCCATCGAACATAATCATTCCTCAACAAACACCAAAATTCGCCATCAAACATAATCATTCCTCACCAAACACCAAAACTCTCCATCAAACATAATCATTCCTCACCAAACACCAAAATTCTCCATCAAACATAATCATTCCTCAACAAACGCCAAAATTCTCCATCAAACATAATCATTCCTCAACAAATGCCAAAATTCTCCATCAAACATAATCATTCCTCAACAAACACCAAAATTCTCCATCAAACATAATCATTCCTCACCAAACACCAAAATTCGTCATCAAACATGATCATTCCTCACCAAATGCCAAAATTCTCCATCAAACAATCATTCCTCACCAAACGCCAAAATTCTCCATCAAACATAATCATTCCTTACCAAACACCAAAATTCTCCATCGAACATAATTATTCCCCACCAAACACTAAAATTCGCCATCGAACATAATCATTCCCCACCAAACACCAAAATTCGCCATCAAACATAATCATTCCTCAACAAACGCCAAAATTCTCCATCACACATAATCATTCCTCACCAAACACCAAAATTCGCCATCAAACATAATCATTCCTCACCAAACACCAAAATTCTCCATCAAACATAATCATTCCTTACCAAACACCAAACTTCTCCATCAAACATAATCATTCCTTACCAAACACCAAAATTCTCCATCGAACATAATCATTCCTCACCAAACACCAAAATTCTCCATCAAACATAATCATTCCTCAAAAAACGCCAAAATTCTCCATCAAACATAATCATTCCTCACCAACCACCAAAATTCTCCATCGAACATAATCATTCCTCACCAAACACCAAAATTCTCCATCGAACATAATCATTCCTCACCAAACACCAAACTTCTCCATCAAACATAATCATTCAAATGCTCCATCACCATATTTTTTCAACAAATTCCAACATTCTCCATTAAAAACACAAGATTTTTCCCAGCATGCCCCACCATTCTCTGGCAAGCACCGACATTCCTCAAGCATCATTCTTTAACAACATCATTTCCCGACGGACACGGACATTCTCCAGTATGCGCCAACATAGTCCACGAGATACCAATGTTCTCCAACGTTCTCCAACAAGCTCCTTCTGATATTTTCCACCAAACACTGTTAATCTCCAGCGTTCTTCACTCTCCAGCAAACCCTGGACTTTCTCCATCCTGCACCAACATTCTCTAACATCATCGTTTCCTAGCAGACATTCAAATTCTCCAGCAAACACCATCATTCTCCCGTTGCCTGTCAAATGGAAAAAGTTCCAGTAAAAGAACCGACAGGTCAGATGAACCAGTATGAATGGGGGGGAACATTCTAGAAACTCCCCACAACCACACACAGGTTTGGGGTTTGTTGATGTTTGCTGAATAAACGTTCTGGGCTTTCCTCTCTCTGCCTGCTGTGCCTGAGTGTAATTATATATGCTAAAAAAATCGGCAAAGTAAACTATGGAAACTTTCTCCTGGAATTTCTCACGGAAGCCTGGAAGGTTCTGGTTGCAGAGGTTGGTTGAAGCCGACTAATCTGAACAGCTTTACATTAAACTAAATCCTCTTATCCTCAGGTCTCCAGAACCGTTCTGTCTCTAAACTGCACTGCGAAGGTACTGAAGTTGTATCAGGTTCTAAACTGTACTGTGACGGTACTGAAGTTGTTTCAGGTTCTAAACTACTGTGACGGTACTGAAGTTGTATCAGGTTCTAAACTGTACTGTTCTGGTACTGAAGTTGTATCAGGTTCTGATGTTCCAGTGTATCTCAGTCCGGTAACGGAGTTTC
>JBBJLS010000109.1:304499-318102 GCA_037577275.1 Bryconaethiops microstoma | reverse complement strand
TGAAAGTCCTTCAGGAAGCCTGGAGAACTGTTCCTCAAGAACACATTAACATACAAGAACGTCTGGATCTCTGGAAGGAGAAATATGAAGAAACGAGGGGGGTCGAGATTGTAATTAACTAGTGCAGTACTGTAACTGGTAATAGAAGCTTATCGCCCAACAATTGGCATCATTTTTACTGCATCTTCAAGCTCTGGATGGTGTTCAGTGATCTCTAATAGACTTGCTTTGTTGTTTCTGACCCTGAATGAGTCACTGTATGGGTGGTGGTCTCTTGGGTAGGATACTTGCCTGTGGACCAAAAGGTCACGGGTTTAAATCCTACCTTCAGCACCACCACTGGGTTCCTGAGCAAGACCCTTAACCCCCAGTTGCTCCAGGGAGACTCCAGGGAATCAACTTTTGAACAGTACTGTACTTCTCCCCAAATGATAACTATATAAGATCGCCGTTCATCTCTCATGTAAACAAACAAAAAAAAGATCACATTAACGGTCAGCATCTGTTGAGGCATTTCCTAATCAAGTTTTATTACTTTGTGTTTTCCGATATTTAATTTCAGCAAATAAACAGTAACTGTGTTAAAATGTACCGTAGAGGTTCTACACAGGGGGTGTGAATTTATTTGGGTGTCCAAACTTTCACACACGACTGTAGTTCACTATTAAATACAAACTAAATACAGTAACACGTATCATCAATGGCATAATGCCTCTCTCAGATCTGGCAACTTCAGGAGACAAGTTCTTAAAACTGAATTCACACTAAAACAGAACGATTTTAAATCTTTTTTTTTTTTTTTTAAATTGGTCCACTCGTTATAAAATGATCACAATGTAAAGGGCACCTGCTGCCCTTTAACGATTGATAGACAGATACATTTAACTGAATTAACAAATTAAATAAATAAATAAATAGAATTACATGGTTTTAATATAACAGTAGTGTGTATTATGGGTGGATCATTTAATAATAAGCTTTGTCTTCCTCTATCGCCGATGGACAAAACATTTTAAATAGTGGATAAGAAGTAAGAAATGTGCTGCGGGCAACAGTTCCTCTTTCCTCATACTGTTCGACTTGTTCTAAATCACATGACCATTTGTTACACACTAATCGAGGTTACTGGGGGGGGGGGGGCATCATTAATTACTTTATTGAGGTTAAAGCTGAGTGAGTATGTATTTAACACTGTGTGTATTTCACACTCACTGTGTGCTGGAGGTCTGGGACATCCTCTCCTCTTTCTCCAGCTCCTGTGATCCAGCAGGGTGGGCCGTTCCATTGACCTCTGCGTGAGAAGACGGGTGAGAACCAAGAAACAGATAAGCAGATGCTGACAAAGGGTTCTTTACATTCACTAAACGGCTTCTTTAGTCATTTACTCATCTGGACCTTCAGGTAAGCAGAACTAAACACTTCCACTGTGTCCCAGTTCACTCGCTGTGATGGACACTGGTGGAACCCAACAGAGAAGCTCTCTGATACAGGACAAGCATCCCAGAGGTTCATTTACTGAACAACTGGAAGCATTTTAGTACCAGCACTCTCACACGCTGTTAGGACTTTAACCGGCTTTCAGGCCAGAAGACGTTCTGATCCAGTCATTCACAAAAAGACCAAATCATCCATTCATTACTCAGTAATGCACAACATTCAGTAACAAGCAAAAGTGAAAGCTAGTAGGGTGACCTTTACAGAAAATGCTGGATTGGATACGGAAGATAAAAAGAAGGAATTTGGACTGATCCTGTTGTGAATCTCGCCTGAAAACAGCACAGAAAAAAAATAATAATCACAAAATGTTAAGCACTGAGTAGGTCATGTGATCACACCGGTAACCAGTCAATAAACACTCATTTGGGAACAGAAGGGGTGAGGCATGTTTGAGCATGGTACATAAATACAGAAGAAAAAAAAATAGGAAAAAAAATAAAATTTCCGCATCACTGGTATCAGTTTTAGAAGCGGTTTTGCACCTTCACTATACACTACAGCCAACATAGTCCTGTCAGTCCATGCAATAATAAATAGTTTAGATGTAAACTGTGAGGTTTAGAGTGGGTTCGGTGTGAGACGCTCCATTCTAAAGAAATTCAGAGTCAGAACTCTTCACAATGGAGGTGAATGGGTACTATATTGTCTTATGATGCTCGACATTTACTTTTACTTTTGTTGGCTTAAAATAAGAAGAATGTTGGGCCAGAACTTCATCAAGCAGTGGATTCATAACACATCCACTTCAGAAGCACCCTCACAAAACGTTATTCCATTTGTTACGAATGCACTGGCTGCTAAAGTTCTGGACCAACACTTGTTTAAACCAGCAAAAGTAAAAGTAAACGACAAGCATCACAAGACCATATGGAACCCAAATTTCAGATTTACCATAACTAATTTAATCATATAGGATTGTTGGTGGTTATACAGACATTTTGAACCATGAGTGGAATTTCTTCTTTAAGAAAAACAAACTACGGTGACCAATTAAACTAATGAATTCAGTCGTTCCCACTGGGGATTAATTACTTTTGGGTCACAGCTGGGTCAGTCATGCCCCAGAGAACAGCACACAGAGCTCCCTCAATACCCAAACAGCTGCCAGTAATCCCAACTTGCACCACTTTCAAAGCCTGTTATGTCCAGTTCGTGTACAGCAGTGAATTTACGAAAGAAATACCAAGTGGATCAGCAGGATGCAGGACTGTGGCCCCTGAAACACTGCCATCCAATCACACACCCCGTCGTCACTCCAGAGGACATTCTGACTCAACCATTCACAAAAAAACAACTGCTGCGATCCTTACAACTCAACACTTTCCAACACAAGCACACTGGTGCTGCTAGACAAACAGGTTACCGCACACAACTCGCTGCAGCACAAGTTTATTCACATTACTTGTTTGCCACCTGATCGATCCACGTTTACATTAAAATACATTTACGCTATTTATCAGACGCTTTTATCCAAAGCGACTTCCATTCCCGAACTACAGGGGGCAGTCTCACAGTGTCCCTGGAGACACTTGGGCTTCAGGGTCTTGCTCAGGGACCCAGTGGTGGTGCTGAAGGTAGGATTCGAACCCATGACCTCCAAGTCCCCAGACAAGTATCCTACCCACTAGGCACCACCACCTAGTTTAGATTAGGATGTAAAACTCACCGCCATTCTGAAGCTCCTCCTCCTCGCTCAGCTGCTCGGTGAGATACTCCAACAGCCCATCGAAGATCTCCAGAAGGTTTCGGATGGAATCCTTGTCTCCTCTCGCGACGTTCTCACCTACGAACAGGAGGGAGAAAAAGGAAAAAATAGATACAAATGAGGTCTGGAACTGGACCAGTGCAGACGATAAAAGGAAGAAAATAACAGCGGCCAACTCGGCCTGCCAAACACGAACCAGGGAACCACGTTCCTTCAAAACACGCCCCCAAACAAAAGCAGCAATGTTCCCCCAGAACAACAGCCTCTTTTTAGTGGGTGCGCAGAGGGACGGGTTGAGTCCCCAGGCAAACGGCTTCTACTGAATCACCTGACAAGCCTCCACATCAAGATAAATAACAGCACACGTTTGGTGAGGGAGGGAGAGAGCAAGAGAGAGCGAGAGAGAGAGAGAGAGAGAGAGAACTGAAATAGAAATTAAAACGGAAGCACAAGTGCCTACCTGTAATGTGGGATAAGCTAATCTGAAGATAGTCCAAAGCCAATGAATCGATCACTGATTGCACATTGTGGATGTCGTCCTCCTGGCTCTTTGGAACAGGTATATAATCTGAAACAGAGCAGAAAATCAGGCAATTAGACATGGCACAGTGCTACTTGTTACATTTAAGAAACAGACGTCAAAACCTGGAGGGATATCTGTTAATGACACAACATAATTTAAGTTTTACAGTGAGCTACTGTTAGTGAGACATGCACAGTCTTGAAGTGACTGTATTATTACAGATATTCCATATATCTATGCTAAACTGCTGCTGACCATTTGTACATAAAAAGCACACAATTACATTCCGGCATTGTTTGTTTTCCACCTGTCCACTGATGCAACATTTGCGCAACTGTTGCACGTTAAAAATTACCCTTGTGCTAAACTGCACATTTATACTTCTAGTTCGAGTTTATATTTATAGTTCTTCTACATGTGTGTTTTATGTGCCTTTTTGTAGTGAAGCCTACGGAATCTCACTGTATATCTGAGATTACAAAGTTTACTTCAGATCAGTCTCATCAGATCTGATTTTATTATTTTTTTCTCTAAAATAGATTGTTTAAGCAATTTGAGCCTGATCACCCACTTGACATGGAGAAATTGGAAAAAAGGGACTATAAACGGAATTACATCATTCAAGCATTAAGGTGAACCTCAATGGAAAACTATGGAAACTGAAGGGATTTGGTTCTATCATGATGCAAAGAGCCCTTTTAGAGTAATTCTGATTTTTTAAACACACAATTCAGAATTGGATCTGTTCGTTTTCCAGCATCTTCTGGTTCTGGATCAATTCCGCCTCTACTTCTGAATCAGGTTTTCTCCCTACGTGTGTAATCAGGGGAGCACAGAGCCTCTTGGGGCCTAATTCTGACTACTAATAGAGGTAAGGAGTCAGACTAGCAAGCATTCAGGAATACATTGTGTGAAGACTAATGCCTCACATGAAATATCGATTGTGGGAAAAGAAAAGCAGGGAAAGTTGAGAGTATACTGAGATATACTGAGATGTACTTACCTGGTACTTTCTCTCCCAGGATGGCCTCGTACAAGGCCACGAAAACATTAGCATCGCAGTCTGTGAGCCTCCGCAGCCTCAGGTTAATGTGACACTTACTCAGGAGATCATTGGCCACATCCACCCAGTCTGTGGAAGAGGAAAATAAAACACAATGTGTGAACTTGCATGTGTGAACTCGCACTGCAAACGAATATAGAGGCAAAAACTGCATCAGTAGAGCTCCAGGGTTCAACAGTTAACTAATTATGGCTTTCACGGGCCTCAAACTAAACCAGCAACGATCAAGAACATGCGCGGTTCCACAAGAGCTTGTAGCACAGAAACATTTTCCTTATAGACACTTTCAGACACTTCTATTTCCACTGAATGTCAAAGAAAAGCAGATACTAAGCTGCTTACAACAGTGCGTTTTGAACTTGCTGTCTTTGTGAGATCACAAAAACAATGCATTTACACACCTCTTTTATAAACAAACATTCTCTGCCTAGAGCACTGTAGTCCTATTTATTAGATCATGAGTGTTTCAGCCCAGGGTGTTTCTTTTTTTTTTTTTATATACTAACAAGGCGCATTGCAGGGCAGCCAATCATAAAAGGACATTTACAAACAGCTTGATTTTCAACAGCTTGTTTAATTCTAAAGGGAAAACAATGATGGACACTGATAGATTACATTTCTTAAAGTAAGTAACACTTAGAATAGTTTACACAGATTATAGAACTTCATATAGGATTAGTATAGTATTTTGTATGGTTAGAGTACTATTTTGATTTGTATTAATAAATTATTTAGTATGGTATAAGTATAGAATTTAATACCATCAGCAAACGACGCAGTGTAATAATAGTTGCCCCTAGTATCGTTCCTGTACCATTTTGTGTAGTACTTTGTATAGAATTAGAACAGTATTTAGTACCGTTACTGTACCATTTAGTGTAACATTAGTAAAGTTATTAGTGAAGTGTTCAGTATGGCATAAGTATATTAATAGTAGATTATTTAGTACAGCTAGTTTACTATTTAGTGTAGTATCCTGAATAAAATTAGTAAAGTATTTAGTATTGTATAAGTACAGTAGAGTATTTAGTATAGCTAGCTTACTATTTAGTGTAGTATTCTGAATAGAATTAGTAAAGTATTGAGTATGGTATAAATACAGTGTTCAGAACAGTTAGTATAGTATTTCCACATTTCACACAGACGGTCCTCAGAACCACAACACCCAGCTCCCAGCTGAGAAGACTGACAACTCCTCCACTCCTCTCCTCTCTCCTCTCCTCAGACAGGGAGTTTCATGAGAAACAGAGAGCCACCAACACTGAGAAGTCCCTGTTGTTAGTGGAGATTGTTTTGATTGTAAACTACTAGCTATTTCAGTAAATATCCAGGTTACTGTCCGTTTAAGCCGGTGTAGAGGCGTTCTGCACAGTAAAACACACCACAAGTCCTCATAACGCTGTTTCACAGGGTTTAGAAACCAGATGTGTTTTAAAAACTGTGGTTAAAACCCTAAACTCGGTTCGGTTCGGTTAGCCTAGCATAGCGTTAGCGGTAAGGGGGCTAACAGACCAACTTTCCCGACTCACCGCGTTCCTCCGCTCCCATCCCGAGAATCCCGCAGCGTCTGGTCGGAGTTTCCTCAGAGAAACCAGAAAAACAGCCCGGCCGCAGGTTTAGAACAGACACCGCAGCATTTTACTCTTATTTTATCCACAAACACAACAAACCACCGCTGCCGCTGCCGCTGCCGCCGCCGCCGCCGCCGCCGCGTCCACTGCCGTTCGTTCCCCAACCGCCTCCGACCGCTCTCAGGGTTGCCAGATTGGAACCGTCCGTTCCGGCCCGTTCACCGCTTGAACCCGCCCACTTTCTTGCGAGCCAATCTGGCAACACGATTGAGGCGCGGCCGAGGACATTTAAAACGCGAGGACGCCTCTGATAGGCCAGCTCGAGTGACGTATGAAGAACGGCTTAATTCATTCATTTTTTTTGACACCATATGTTTGACATTACCAACAAACTGTAAATATACATTTTGTTTTTAAATATTAGAACTTGCAGGGGTTCATATTACATAAGCATAATACATTCGGGAAAAAAAATACAAAATGCACAAAAAAACAGCGCATTATTCATTTATTTATTTAGTTGTATGTGTGTATACATATATATATATATATATATATATATATATGTGTGTGTGTGTGTGTGTGTGTGTGTGTGTTTAAGTGTTTTTGATAGAACCAATAAAGAGTAAATATACATAAAAAACAATATTAAAAAAATGATGTTTTTTTGTTTATTTTTTTCGCAATGTATTCTTATGTCCATGGATAAACGTTCACATATATATGTATATATTCTCATTTTCAGTTCATAGTTTATCAGAAATCGTTTTTAATGTTAAAATGAGATTTATTAAAAGAGTAAAGACTCTGGACCCTCACATGCTGGATGGAAACTGTGACCGTCTCCATGGCAACCGGTGACGTAGGTGGCACTTTGTAGCACCCGCGGGCATTTGTGTGTCTCCCTCCGCCCTGAACGTCTGTTCGCGAAGTAGTTCCTCCTCCCGAAAAAGCGGACAACCGCAGACACAACACTGAAGCGTAAATAGGCGTGTAATTCTAATTTTATAATAGAAAAATAGTCTTTTATCGATATTTATATCGTGACGAGCTTTAAATCTCTAAATCTGAGTGCACACAAGGCTTCAGTCGAACCGGCGTTTGTTACTAAGGGTTAAAAATAGTTCCGATCGGGCGGATTGATACGCAGAGTGCGCGAGGTCCCTGATACCGGTCTCTGCTCTGCCGGCTAGCTCCGGCGCCATTTTTACCGAGTTTAAACCGGATCGGTCGGGAGAAAAGTCGACCTTTTGTGCCCTAAATCCTGATTTTCTCAGTTTTTCTGTCGTGTATAAGCTTTAAACATGCCTGGTTATTCAGACAGAGATCGTGGGAGAGATAGGGGGTGAGTTTATTTTTTAAAATTCCCTCATTTAAATCAGTGAGTCGAGCCGCAACGGGCTTTTTCCTACTATTTTTACTGTGTCTGGAGTAAATGTAATTATTATTTATGACGTAATGTTTCTTTGTATTCAATAAATAGGCCGTAAAAATGACTTTGGTGAGGAAATGTCGTGTTTGTGAGAGGTGTTTTTGGTGTGGAGAATGTTAGCTTGGTGGCTAGCCGTTACAGTGGAGAATCCCTCAATTTTCGTTTTTTTAAAAGTGTTTTTAAGCAGTTGCGGATGTTCCTATCTGCGTTTTCTGTTTGAGCATTTAGTGGTTTGTTTTTGACTTGAATTTGTCCAAAATGTCACCATGCGGCTCGGAGAAAGGGGAGAGGACTCAAAATGCCGGCTGCTTTTGTTCCTGAGAGCTAAAATGGCAGCGACGAGGCCACAAAACTGTGGCGCAGGAGAGTTTTTACTATATTTTAATATTGAACTGTGATATAAATTAAAAAAATCAAACCACCTTACGTTTGATGTCTTGCTCGATTTAGATGTTATCGTGTAGTTAAAAAGGCACATTTGGTCTCTGCGTCTCATGCATGGGTTGTAATTTCGGGGCTTTGGTTGGTTTATACTTGCTAATTTATAGCATTGACCGTTTTGTTCTGGTATATGATAAATGATTAGAGTGTCATAACATTACATCTCCGTTGCATCTTTGGGTATAGCTGTATGATACGGTATTAAGATTTTACTTCTACATATTGTGGTTGTGATGCCTTTCAAGATGTTAAAGGACCAATATCACTTTTCTGGAATTAAAGAGGCTGTAAATATTGTCAGATGGTACATTGACTCCACCCATCCCTAAGGTCCGTATATGGAAAGTAAGATACAAAAACAAGTGATGTCACAAAACCTACACATGTAAATGAATTCTATTCTGGATACAGCAGTTGAGCCCCACCCAGTCATGCACTAATGCAAAAACACCTTTAATGTTAAAATGAGTGTTTTCCCGTGTTACATAATCCAGAAGCACCGTGATTAGTTACAGGCATTTTTGCATGTTGCAGCCTTCTGTAATATCAGTAATGAAGAGAATGATATTGCTATAATGATTAAAGGTAGATAAATTGGGCAGCACTACTTTTTGCTACAATCTCTAGCCAAGCTAAGGCAAACTTCTCTTTGTGGGATCAGATACATTATGAGTATGGAGAAATGGAATAAATTCGTTTTTTCAGTTTTGTCCAATAATATTTGTGCTTTTCTTTTTTCTGTGTCTGTTTCTGCAGATATGGCAGCAGCGGGCCCCGGTTTGGCTCCGGCCGCAGCGGCCCTCCGCCGGGCAAATTTGGCAACCCTGGCGAGAGGCTTCGCAAGAGACACTGGAACTTGGACGAGCTTCCTAAATTTGAGAAGAATTTCTACAAGGAGCATCCTGATGTCACCAGAAGGTCTATGGTTAGTGACATCTCTGATCTTTTGTGCATTCAGAATGTGTTTGGAATGTCTGGAACCCAGTGGTTGATGTTTGGGGGTTTTTTGTGTTTTTTTTTTTCCCCTCAATACTTTTTCATGCAAAACAGCAAGAGGTGGAACAGTATCGGAGGGCCAAAGAAGTCACAGTGAAAGGCAGAGATTGCCCCAAACCCGTCATGAAGTTCCATGAAGCCACCTTCCCTAGTACGTAGACTTTTTGCACATTCTTTTAACATTTTCTTCAAGTGTATCCTTTTCTGTTGGTTATAAGAGGGTTAGGTACTAGCATAGTAGTGACCACCATCTACTGCACAGGACTGTGAACATGAGGTCTGTGACGATTCATTTTTTGACAGATTACGTGATGGAAGTTATCAACAAACAGTCATGGTCTGAGCCCACCCCTATCCAAGCTCAGGGCTGGCCACTTGCTCTTAGTGGAAAAGACATGGTTGGCATTGCCCAGACTGGTTCTGGAAAAACGCTTGCAGTAAGTTATTTTGATGCTTAATCTCTGTTGTTGCTTTTTAGTTCTTGTTACGTACTCATAGCTGTGAAGGTGTGTAGTTAAGATATAAGTGTGCTTTTTTGTCTTTACAGTACCTCTTGCCGGCTGTTGTACATATTAACCACCAGCCATTCCTTGAGCATGGAGATGGACCTATTGTAAGTTCAGCTGCACTTTCACATATTTAGGTCATTATAATGAGCATTTAGTTTATCGGCTTGTTGATGTTTGACTCTTCTTGCAGTGTCTGGTGCTGGCACCTACCCGTGAGCTGGCTCAGCAGGTGCAACAGGTCGCTGCGGAGTATGGAAGAGCCTCACGCTTGAAGTCCACCTGCATCTACGGAGGAGCTCCCAAAGGACCTCAGATCCGGGACCTCGAGAGAGGTGATGCTGACTTTCACGACTGTGTTTCACTTCCTAAAAATGTGCAAGTTGGAGTTGCTCTTCGTCACTGAGCTGCAGTTAATGCATGAACATACTTGTATATTCTGCCCTGTCAGAAGTATCGTAGTTTGATAAAGTTTTGTATTCGTTTTGTATGACACCTATTAAAACATCCTTTTTTTTTCCTCATTAGGTGTTGAGATCTGTATTGCCACTCCTGGACGTCTAATCGATTTCTTGGAGGCAGGAAAGACAAACCTGCGACGCTGCACCTACTTGGTGCTCGACGAGGCTGACCGTATGCTGGACATGGGCTTTGAGCCACAGATCCGCAAAATTGTAGATCAGATCCGGGTAAGTCTTCAGTGAATGTGTCTTAAAAGTACTATTTAAAGGGTTGACTATTTATTTTATTTTTTATTTATTTATTTTAAATATGCTTCAACTCCAACGTGATGTGTAGTATAGTGTAAAAAAAAAATAAAAATCAGGCATTGTAATGCTAAAATCATTTGTAAGGACAAGTAGTATTCAATGTGGATAAAAATTGTTACTTGATAGATTTTTCAACATTTTTGGATGTGGGATTTAATGGTGTATTGTGTATCCTTTTTTTTTTTTTTTTATTGACTGTTTCACAGCCAGACAGGCAAACGCTCATGTGGAGCGCAACCTGGCCCAAAGAGGTGCGTCAGCTGGCCGAGGATTTCCTGAAGGAGTATGTGCAGATCAACATTGGAGCTTTGCAGCTCAGTGCCAACCACAACATCCTGCAGATTGTTGATGTCTGCAATGATGGGGAGAAGGATGATAAGTAAGTTGCGTGACAGAAGGAAATGATGTTTGTACTCTTTAGACAGTGCAATTGTTATAATGGGAAACAGCTACTTTTGTGGTGTGTGGTCATGGTGGTAATATATTTGTTTGTTGTTTTTGTTTTCTTTCTCTCTCTTCCTTTCTCCCTTTCTCAGACTCATCCGCTTACTGGAGGAGATCATGAGTGAGAAGGAAAACAAGACCATCATCTTCGTGGAGACCAAGAGGAGATGTGATGAACTGACCCGGAGGATGAGGAGAGATGGGTAAGATCAGATATTTTGTACATTTTCGTGCTTTCCCCATCCTGACGATTCAAGCTTTTGCCTTGTTATAATTTGAAAACCTTTTTTGAAATTGTCAAACGTCTGTATAATTTTGTTTGATTTTACAGAAGTGTTTTGTTTATGTATTAACTTTTGTGATTGAGTCTTAATGTGGAAATGTCGTGTTACAGGTGGCCTGCCATGGGAATCCATGGAGACAAAAGCCAGCAGGAGAGAGACTGGGTTTTGAATGGTAAGGTTCTGCACATGGATCATTTCAGAAATTTGCACGATAACATGTGCAGGGCATCCTGTAATCATCATTTCCTTTTGTAGAGTTCAAATACGGCAAAGCCTGCATCCTCATCGCTACAGACGTGGCCTCCCGTGGACTAGGTCAGTATCTCCCAAGATGATCTTTCCCTTTGTCGTCTCTCTTGTTTTTTTTAATCCTTTAAACAAAGCCCCAACAGCAAAGAACAAAAGCAAAAACATTGTTTCACTTTTAAAGAAAGTGATATTGCTTTCTTTAACTTCTCTATGCATTCTCTGAGTTTTTCTCACCTAAAGGTGGAGTCTTTGTGGCAGGGCCTAGGCATGACAAGCCCCAAGGCCGGCAGAGGGGGAAGGAGGAGTGGAAGTGCGCGACTGGCGGCCACCCAGTCGCTTAGAGAGGTGAAATTTAAAAAACGTCCGAGCTCAGCTCTGTGTGCCAGTAACCTTCAATAAGGCAGTGTGGCTAAGCCTTTGCACTCATACTCGGTTGTAATGATACACATCTGTTCTCTGTCCATGGATTACATTACAAATACACCATATACACCTTTGGGTAACGCAGTTCATCCAGCCATGTTTCTCTAAATACCAGCGAAAAAAGAGGGTTTTACAGTTCTTTGCCTTGCATGCACTTTGGAAGAGCGCTGTATGGCAAATAGTCGCTTGATTGAGATTCCTTTACTTGCGAAGCTTGTTGAAGCATGGGAGTTTGCGAGCAATGATTTTAACAAAGCAATTCAGATTTTTTTTTTTCTTACTCAAAGCGCTGGTGTTCATGAAATGGAGAGAGCAGTTTTCCAACTTTTTTATTTTTTATTTTTCCTGTACCACAATTGGTGAGAACTGGCACATGTGTAAAGGGGCTCTGGGACACCTGTAAACAGTGGAGCAGAAAGTTCAAATCTTAAAAAAAAAAAAAAAAAAATCTCAAAACAAGTAAAAACGGCAAAAATCCAATTCCACGATTGAAGTTCCTCCCTCGCCTGCATTTTTTTAAAGTCATGTCGAGACCTGCCAACGAGAGACATTTTCTCAAGTGAACACTGGCTTCTGGGAAGATCTTGCCTAGACGAGGCTGTAATGAGGGATTTTGCTGACGCTCAGTAATAACTCAAACAGAGGGGGGAAGGACAACTAAGCGACAACTGTTGGTTTTTTCCCCTTTATTTTTGTACCTTTGACTCTTTTGGGTGCCCTCACGTTAACCACGGTCTGTTTGGTCTGGGCAAGACAGCAGTGTGGCCTTTATTAGCAAGCTTCTTATGAGTGTGCTGAAGGGAAAAAACAAAAGATAAAAGGACCTGTAGAGCCAAAAAGCCAGCTGAATGGTCCTGTGTCTGTCGGCACATGAGGAGGCAACAGTGCACATAGTGGCCCTACTGCGTTAGAAGCACCTGGATGTCACTTGACAATTTGTGGGGAGTTGGCTGCATTGGGAAAGGACTAGTGAATGCATACTCCTTAATGGTAAGCAGTTTATTCTCATGGTTTAATGAAGAAAGTGGGAGGGGGTCTCAGGTGTTCTAGGATCGTTTTGTTTTGTCTTTTTTTTTTTTTTTTCTGTCTGTCTTTTCTGTTATTTCGTTTTTTTGGGGGTTAAAGCAAACGGAGTGTGCATCCTTTCTCTCTTCCCATGGTAGTGATCCCACGGAGCTAGTGATGAGATTCTTTTCGATTACTGGATTCGTGCCTTAACCCTTCCTTGCCTTTTTTCCAGCGCAGCTCAGTCTCCAGTAATTGTTCGGTTTGTCTGCCGTGTTCCCTAACTTGTCTTTCTTTGGTGTGGCTGTTGTGGTGTGCAAAAAATGTCACCGCATTCCCCTTTTTTGCCACACTGCAACACTTTACAGATGTGGAGGATGTGAAATTTGTCATCAATTATGACTACCCTAACTCCTCTGAGGACTATATCCACCGAATCGGGCGTACGGCCCGCAGTCAGAAAACGGGCACAGCCTACACCTTCTTTACGCCGAACAACATGAAACAGGCCAACGACCTCATCTCTGTCCTCCGTGAGGCCAACCAAGCCATCAACCCCAAACTTCTTCAGATGGCCGAGGATAGAGGAGGTGAGGACAATTCTTCTGAATCTTTAGCAGCAATGGAAAATGTGTGGTTAGACCTAATAAAACCATATATATATATATGTGTGTGTGTGTGTGTGTGTGTATGT
>JBBJLS010000109.1:177007-189389 GCA_037577275.1 Bryconaethiops microstoma | reverse complement strand
ATCAGTATACTGGTGGTGCTGAATGCTGAGTGGTTGGAACTCCTTTATCTAGGCTCCTTGTGTCTTTAGGCACTTTGTGGCCTGTCACAGTAAAACATTTGCTCACATTTCATTTAATCTCCTCAGTATGAGAAAATAGTATTTTTGCACCAACAAAGAGATTCAAAGCAAAATATAAAGAAATGAGGCCTCAAGACTTTTACACAGTACTACAAGCTTTAAATCCAGGAGTGAATATTAAATGTGCTGTTACTCACGGCTCTCCTCTTCTTGATGAGCTCCAGCACATTTATTTCATACTGTGAAGAGAAGTTAACCAGTCAGTGAAAGAAAATTTAGCTTTATTACAGCCTCAGGTCTGATCATCACAGGGCTGAGGATATAAACTGAGTCAATTTATGTAACTGACTGAACCGCTTCCATATCTAGGTTAACCAAAAAATTCTGTCATTCAGTACAAAATCTGTGTAGTTAGTCTTATCAGCCTCACGCCTGTAAATCATGCCTTGTCTACAGGAGCCATTCGGTATCTAAACTGTACTGTGATAGTACTGAAGTTGTATCAGGTTTTGATGTTCCAGTGTATCTCAGTCCGGTAACCAAGTTTCTGACTCAATTCCCTCCACAGTTTATGGCCAGTTGTCCCAAAACTGCGTCCATGGATTCGAACCGGCAGACAGTTTTTCTGCCAGAGCTGCTTTTGTAATTGTGGTCTTCAATACATATAGGGTCGGTTTCCCGGACAGGGATTAAGTCTAGTCCTGGATTACGCAGTGCTGTGAATAGAGATTTTCCATTGAAAAGGAAAGGGTAGTCCAAGACTAGGCTTAAACCCTGATTGGAAAACCGACCCATGTTTCACACATTTAAGTGTTTAATGTATTTTAATTACACTTAATTCCAATACTATATTATATACATTTATAACAATGTAATTAGTTGTAATTTTACACACATACATATATAAGCACACAGAAATATATACTTGCATACATACACACATTTCAATGTATTTATATATAAAACCCATTACTGCATCATGTCTATTTTTATTTTACTACTAGTTACCATTTGATATAAAAGTTATGTTTGCAGTTAAAGGGTTTTAATCTAAAAAATAAATAAGTAAATAAACAGGTTATTTATGCTGATTTATTGATGCTCACCTGAATGTATGCAATGAAGTCCTCTTTATTCAGAATGCTCCTGTGAAGTTTATACTCCAGAGCCGTGGATCTTCTCAGCATGGATCTGAAACGAAAACACAAATTTAATGCAGTGTGACAGTTTGAACCTTCAGGAAAGGTTTTAGTTAATCAGTTAAATCACTTTAAAGTAGGGCTGCACAACATTATCATGATATCTGTCTCTGCAATAGTGACATCACAGAAGGTTGCGATATGCAAATTAGCCTCTAACCTATCACAGTGTTTCTGACAGGGTGTTACTGGGTGTTCTGATGAATCGAGGTCCTCGTGTAACCCAACAAGAGTCCAATTATTATAATCTTTAATTATTATAATCTTAATTAAAGACTCTGGTGTGTTTTTAAAGGACCCATATTCTACATTTTTCTTCTGTTTTATTTTATTCCATCACGTTTTTGCAACACACTCCTTAGAACTTCATCTTAAATGGGCGGGGGTAAACTGCTGTAGCCAGAATGAGATATATTTAAATGTGCTGGTTTTGTGACATGACAAAAACTAGGATTTTAAAACAAGTACACGTACTATTTGAAACATTTAGAGACTTTAAGATTTTTTTAAAATTCCAGATAAGAGATGGTCCCTTTAATATACTGAAAGCAATCACAATGACAATCTGTAGCAGTAAAATCACAATACTGATATTTTATCCATATCGTGCAGCCCTAGACTCTTAATGCAGTGTGTCGGTTTAATTAATTGGCTAAATCGCTTTAATCGATCTTTTTCTCCTCACTTCACTTCTTTCCCGGTGAAGAGTCCGACCCGCTCCAGCTGCTCCAGCCCGGGGACCCGCTCCTCCAGCCGCTGCTGCACCCGCTCCGCCATCCCAGCCGGGGATACACGCTGTTCGGAGTCGAGTCAGAGAAATAGATTAATTATTAGCCTTTAATTATTGGACCTTAATTATTGGTCCTTAATCCAGACTGTTTCCCCCTCTGTATATCCGACACACGTGGGGCTGTCCGGCTCTGTCTCGCGAACACTCCGGGCGGAAACACTTGCTGTGGTAAACAGGTCCTGTCTGGTCGGACCGTGCTTAATGTTAATTTGAAGATTAAACGTGATCTGAAAATAAACAAGAAACATTTTTTCGTGTTGCCGGTGGCGCCTTTGCTCGTTTCTTTGTTTGTCTGTTTACACTTTAGCTTTCATTAAACCCAAATCGGGAGACATTTGATTTAAAACAAATATTATAACAGTTTTTTTTTCAAATCTTCTTTATCTTATTAGGTTTCAATATTTGAACCAAATACGACCAAAGGTTTAATCCAGCGCGAGCAGAACTATTTTCCTATTTATTTATTTATTTTTATTTTGGGGTTTTTTTTTTTCATTCTTGGCGGCAACTCCAGACTTGAGCCGACCTTTATAGCGCGTCCATCAAATCCCATCTCGCCAATCAGATTCCGCGATCGCGGAGGCGGGGAGATTTGATTGGTGGAGACGGGAGATGTGGGCGGTCGCGAAGAAGCGCCACTGTCCGAGCTCGAGGGGAAAAAATCCTCAGAATGCGGCGATTTACCCGTTTATAAGGTTTTATCTCCCTTAAATAACTTTATTTTCCTTAAATTACTTTAATCTTCACCTTAAAGACGCGCTGATATGAGGCCGCAGCAGATCTCTACCGCAGGCCGGGCGCTGTGTGCGGTTTGAGGAGGGTTTTGGAAGGTTTTGGAGGGTCGGAGCTAGGTGGCTAACGGCGGTTTCCCTCAATCGAGTTTCACCAGGATCCAGAAATACTCACATTAATGAGATTAATGCCGTTTTTATTCAATTTAGCGAGGTTTTACTGGCCCAACGGGCCGGTTCTTGCCGTGGTCCGATGTCTGGGTCCGGTCACTCGGTTAGCTGCTGAGTTTTCTGTGTGAATTGGGCCCTTTTGTTCCAGTTTCACTGTTTCTGAGTCTTGACTGTGTTTCGATGGCGCCTCAGAAATACTCCACTCAGCTCCTGAACTCGGCCTCTCACGGCAAGGCCAACGGGGCTCTGTACCCTTCGTCCTCGTCCTCATCCTCCTCCTCATCCTCGGCTGGGAACGCTGTGAAGAAGCCCAAGATGGAGCAGCTCCAGGCGGACCACGAACTGTTCCTGCAGGCCTTCGAGAGTAAGAGCCCAGCGCAGCACTACAGTCACTTTATGTTTATTTATACAGATATTCACACAGAAAATAATATACTGACCTATAGGATATTCACACTGAAAATAAAACGGTCAATTTCTGTATAAATAAAACTCACTTTCGGATTATTCACACAGAAAATAAAACTCACTTTAAGGATAAATAAAAAGCTGATTTAATATGTATTTATACAGATATGCATACACAAAATAAAACTTGTTGCGTATTAACACAGCAAATCAGGATCAAATAAAGTAGTAGTAATGCTTACTTACTAGAGTAGTAATGCTTACTTAAAGGTTCAATAATCATTTTAATGTTGATGGGGTGCATTTTGCTTATTTGTATCTGGAGCCATGTATGTATATATGTGTATACTTACACGTGTAACGAAAGCTATATATATATATATACACACACACACACATATATATATACACACACACACACACAGAGACAGACATATATATCTATGTATATGTGTGTATGAGTTCACTTATATTCATATTAAGAATAATGGATTTTTTTCCCCACCAGAGCCCACACAAATATACAGATTTCTACGAACGCGGAACCTGATTGCAGTATGTACACCTCTATCAAATACCTCTCAAATTTTCATAGACAGGCCTTAAGCAGCACACCTATGTAGAGTAGTGTGGTACACTTGATTTACTGAAGTGGCACCCGACATTCCTGGCATTCTGTGTGTATGTGTGTGTGGTCTCTGCTTGTATTTAAGTCTGTTTCTCTATTGCAGCCTATTCTACTGCACAGATCCCTGACCTTCATGGCCCACAGAAATTCTCGAACAAATGCCAACAGGTATTTAAACACTTAAAATTAAAACCTTGCCTCGTTTGATGTTAGAGACTGTAATTACTCTTTTAGTTACCTGCAATTACTGCTTTATAACAAAGCATTCAGCAGTGCGTTGCCTGTGTCCTCAGGAAAACTTTCAAAGTTGACGATATGCTTGCCAAGGTGGAGCGAATGAAAGGGGATCAAGAGTCCCACAGGTACTGACACTAATAAATAAGCTTATGGACCTAAGTGGACCTGCAGCTCTGAAACAAGTGTTTTGGAGTTTTACTGGCCATCTAACATGCTGATTTTCCCGTTAAAATCAGTGTGTCCTTATTCACCTGGAATTACTTCTGACAAAATACTTTAGCAGGTGTTACGTTTTCTAGTTCAAGTTTATGTGGTCCTAAATTTTAGGATGGAGTTACTTTTCACAGGTGCATTGAATATTATGGGTTTTCCCTGTTATTGAACCTAGAGTGCGTAAACATATGGATACATGGGGGGCGTTTTTGAGACGTTGCAAATTTAGGCTTAAACCGTTTGTTAATTTCAACTTTTCCTGTGGAAATGATCTTGTTCTTGTCACTTTTTAAAGGGTTTATTCCATTACAAGATTATTATCGCTCATAATGGGGACATTTTAGATGACAAGAATGACAGAAAACCCGACACATCCAAATGTAGGACTTATGCACAAATACTTAGCAATTAAAGTGAATGTTTTTCAGTACACTGATCCTAAACACTGTCCTTCATGTTTTCAGCTTATCGTCGCACCTGCAGCTGACCTTCACTGGATTCTTTTATAAAAATGGTAAGATCAGATTTATTAAACCTGTTTGTTTAAAGCAGAAATGTGCCACTGTGAAAGATGTTGATTGTTTTGACAGGGGTTGTTTGTCTCATAGATAAGCCATGTCAAAACTCAGAAAATGAACAAAACTCAGTTTCTCTTGAGGTGCTACTCGTCAAAGTCTGCCATAAAAAGCGTAAGGTAATTTTTCTTTTTAAAATCCCTGAATTACTTTTCTCGTCATTAAGTAGCTTCTTTTCAACAGAATTTACCTTTTCATGTGTTTTCTCACAGCTGCTGTTCTGAGGTTGGAGGTTGCTTGGGATGGGTATTGGTAGGATTTACTGATATTGCTTATCAGTACAGATTCTTATCAATACTGATCCCACAATAAAATCTCATGCAAAGCTGTAGAAGATTCAGCAGTTATTTCATTGTGATGTTTTGGAGAAATAATACTAAACTGCGTCCTGAGTTTCTGTTTCTATAATGAGGGAGGAGAGTTGCTACAAATGTTCTGATCAACAGAGCACCGCTCTGTCCCTCCTTTGATCCAATCCAACATCCACTGTTTGGAAACGCAGCTGTGTGAGAAAGTATTAACACTGCAGAAACACCCACAGCAGCACCATCAGAATAGGAGACTCTCCAGATTTCGGCTTTGACCAGTCAGGAACTGGGACCAGTTTAGCAACAGTTCTCCATACACATCCATACAGAACGCTGGTAAAACTCCATTCAGCCTAATGAAAAACTGTAGCACACACCTCAGTTACATGAAGTAATCCAATCATACGACTACAACTTTTGTGTTGTGTTTCCAGACTAAAATGCTACACAGCCAAGATGGAATGTTGTGTTATCCAATCCAAACCAGGCAGGATGGAGACAACAGCAACACTAGTTCTGTCCCACAGCTAAACAAACTAAACCCAACCTATCCACAGATTTAAAACTAAATTAATGCGTGTTGTCAATTGTGTGCTAGACTGAATGGGATTTCTGTACCAGCTATCTGTAAAAGATTGTCCAACTTTCATACAGTAGCTGTGAGCAAACAGAGCATGAAGAGAACAACTGGACGACCAATAGGGCTGCACGATATGGACAAAATATCAGTATTGCGATTTTACTGCTATAAATTTCTATTGTGATGCGTTTCAGGATATTAAAGGGCCCATAGCATCACTTTTCTGGAATTTGTTTTTTAAAAATTGTAAGTTGTTTCCTATAGTATGTTTACTCTCCCCATCGATACAGTTCATGAATGGAAAATAAGCTGCAAAAAAACAATTTTCAAATCATAGTTTTTGTGATGTTACAAAACCAATACATTTAATAAATATATCTTCTTTTCCAGACTGCTGCAGTTTAGCCCCACCCATTCATGAACCAATTTGCCTACAAAATCTCTAGTAATTAGACTTTTGTGGAATTATGTGAAGAGCTCAATTCATCTGAATACCCAGTAACTCATCTGGAGCTGTAATTGGTCATCCTGTCAGAACCACTGATTGGTTTGAGGCTTATTTGTGTAGTGCAGCCTTCAGTAGAGACTGGTATTACTAGAACGAATAACAGATAATATATTGTGCAGCCCTAGTGACTAGCGTATTCAATGACTTGAAAATTTGCTCAGTTCAGGTAAACCAGTGGTGTTTATTTGTTTTGGCAGGATGTCAGTTGTCCCATAAAGCAAGTGCCTACGGGGAAAAAGCAGGTGCCTTTGAACCCAGATCTCAGCCAAACCAAGCCTGGTGCCTTTCCATCATTGCTGGTGTCCAGCAGTGAGTTCGAGCCCAGTAACAGCCACATCGTGAAGTCCTACTCTCTCCTCTTCCGAGTGTCGCGCTCGGGGAAGAGAGACTCCAACAGCTTCATGAACGGAGAGGCTGATGAAAACATAGGTTAGTGTCAATGACAGTGAAATGTCTGTTTGTGTGCATGGTACCTAACAGGTGAGATTAAAATGACCTTTAAACATAAATTATTTTCTGACATACAATTACACCAGGATTCAGGATTCCTGCTGGGCCTTAAAAAGTCTTACAGAGCTGCTTTCTTGGGCAGGAACTGAGTCTTGTGCTGGGCTACACGGGATTTTGAAGGAAAATTTTCCATTGTAAGGGAAATATTGTCCATAGTTTTGCTTAATCCTTGTGAGGGACACTGTCCCATTAAGTCTTAATTACTTTAATTTATATACCATAATTTCATTTGTCAGTTGTCTTGCGATAGAAATGGTATTTTTTTCTTTTTTTGGGACTTTAAAAAGATATTTAAGGGTGATGAATTTGTGAACTAAACCTGTTATTGTACTGGAACTGTTGGGAGAGTTGATCCTCATCAGAGAGGGAGCTCCCTTGTGGCACTTTTTTGCTGGCACAAGGAACTGTGCCGTACGGTGGACAAATGTTTTTCAGTTGCAAACAAAGTGACCCAAACCTGTGCTGCTCAACAGCAGAGCCAAAAGCGGACCACTGCCATGCTTACTGCATCACTGCTTTCTGATTTATGGAAATGTCATCACAACACGGAAAGAGGCCGTTGTTTTTTTTTTTACTAAGGACACAAACTAACGACTAGGAAGTCAACGAAGTACAAGCACGACTGTTTGGGCTGAAGATAAATTTCAGTGGGAGTTTTCTATGACACTAACAAATTTGTCTTTAACGCTGTAAGGTGATTCAGGGCATCACTAACAAGTTTGCTGTGTTAGGTTTTCATCACACAGATAAAGAATGCAGAGAAAAAATTAAACACTCAAACAAGACTATAAACAATAAATGACCACAATAGCAAAAGAAGCTCTGACAGAAAAACTTGTCTGCTGGTTTGACTCCATAGAGGCGGTTTTGCCATTGCAGTACTGTTTAGGTACGGCACAGTTCCTGTATGCCTGTGGAAAAGTGATTTTAGTGGACTGTAAATAACAGTTATTAAAAAGTAACTGCATAGTAACAAGTATTGGACTGGATGAGAAGGTTCTTTGCCTTTTCCTGCTTCTCAAACCTAATCAATGTGAAACACATTGGCAGACACATTGTGGTGTTAATTTTGTCCATGACCCACACTTACCGCACTGGACTCTCAGATTATGGAGAGACGTGGTCTCTACATTGATACTCTTATACTCAGCAGATGTGAAGGAAGAGCTGCCGAGCAGGAAGAAGAGAAGCGCATCTCACCGCGACGATGGAGATGCTACTGAGACATTTGTTGCGCAGATGACAGTCTTTGATAAAAACAGGTAACTTGACTAAGAACTGCTCCATCTTTAACGGACGAAAAACAAAGTTTCTAAACATTTCATGCTTAGCTGTTGGTAAAATAGCCCCATTTTTATCGGATTTAGATGTGATGTGTGTCAACCAGGGCTTCACGATATAGACAAAATATCAGTATTACAGTTCTGTGAAACAATTGTGATTGCAATGCCTTGCAGTACATTAAAGAGTCCACATCATAACTTTTCTGGAATTAGAAAGGCTTAAAGTCTGTAAATATTTTCTAATTTTACATTCACTCCTTGTAGGGTCAAACTGTCTGAAAAACAACTAAACTACAAAGCGTTTTTAAATCATGGTTTTGTGATCTCACAGAACAAACACATTTAATTATATCCCATTGTTCTGGCTACACCAGTTTAGCTCTGCCCATTCATGCTCCAATTTTTTTGATTAGCTCACCTGGAGCTGTGATTGTTCACACTGTCAGAAACACTGTGATTGGTTAGAGGCTCGATTGCGTATTGCAACCTTCTGTGATCAGTATTACAGAGGCCAATATTGCAATAACGGTTAACAGATGATAAGTAGTCCTTAATCAGTTTGCTTAGATTAAAAAAATGTTTCCTGAAATCTGTGTGGAAACACCTTGTCTGAGTCCCCTGTAGATCTGTGCTCTCATGTTTTCTGTTTTGTACTGATAGGCGGCTGCAGCTGCTGGATGGGGAGTATGAGGTGTCCATGCAGCAGATAGAAGACTGTCCAGTCAGCAAGAAAAGGGCCACATGGGAAACCATTCTGGACGGAAAAGTAAGTTTTGCCTCAAAGTTATGCTGTGGAACAGATTACACACAGATTTGTTTGCAATTACTGCTTTTACTTCTTTAACATGAGATGTTGATCACATAATGTATGAATGTATAGCTGGCTGTAGTACTCTTCAGCCAGTTTCAGAACCACAAAACTTTATTGATCCCAGAAGAAACTGCTTTTGTAACAACTGCACAGACACACAAAGACAGAAAGACAAGAACAGTATAAAATATATAAAATGATAAATTAAAAGTGAAAATAAACTTTCCAGAAATACTCAGAAAATACTCAGTACTAAGTACATTGTACTATATACACAAAATGTTGTGGTCAGTAAGAGAAGTGGATATAAACACTATAAATAAATAAACATTGCTGAAAAGTAATAGACCGTTAGAATGTAAAAACTCTAAGCTTAATATCAGTCAACGTTTAATGCAACAAACTAAACTTAAATCTGTCTATCCAGTGTACAAACAATTTTTCCTAACCAGTGTGGGGTAATTATGCTTAAGTTACTGCTTAATGTACTTAAACAAAATGAGCTGTTTGTAAGTTGAGAAGAGAAAGATTAAAGAATTTTTATGTGATATTTGTTTTTTGCAGAGACTGCCCCCGTTTGAAACTTTCTCTCAGGGACCCACCCTACAGTTCACACTGCGCTGGACAGGTGACCCCAATGACCCTTCTACAGCGCCTGTGGCCAAGCCGCTGTCCACACGCAACTCTGACACCACCACGCCAGAGAGCCGCGCCCCCACCCTCAGATCCGCCCCCGCGGGTACGGTTCTTACTGAACCGCAGTCACCAAACCCTTAGAACCCTGAGGGTGGTTTTCTTTTTTCTGCGATACTTGTCATATCCTTTTTTTTTTCAGCACAACCAGTCAATCTGATAAAAAGCTCATTTTTTAAATAATTTAGCCGCCCCCTCCCCCCCTTTTTTAAAAAATGTATCTCGTTTTTTTACTGCAAAAATCCACAAACATGCATATTAAAGCATTTGGAGATCTTCACCTTATACACACATTAGTGTTTTAATAAGAGATGTTGAAAAACCTTTAAAATTGAACTATGTAAATATATACAGTCACAAGTAAATCGTTTTTTAAAAGTGTTTATGGTTACTGTCAGTACAGTAAAAAGCGTCACTTATGCCCAGCCCCACCCTCAAACACACGCACACACATGCACATCCCTCCCTCACACGCCATGTTGGTAGTCTAGTGGGTAAAACACTTACCTGTGAACCCAATGACCACAAATTTGCAGTTTCAAACCCCCCACTGTCTACCATTGTGTCATTGAGCAAGACACTTAAACCTCATTGTCTCCAGGGGAACTGTCCCTGTAACTAATGACTGTAATTCTGTCTCTGTAACTAATGACTGTAATTCTGTCCCTGTAACTAATGACTGTAAGACTGTCCCTATAACTACTGATTGTAAGTCGTTCTGGATAAGGGCATTGCCAAATGCTACTTTAGAAACATTTAGAAACACTAGACTCATACACAGACTCACCTCTCTTTTACACACCTAACTCAAACACACATGATTGGGCTTCTCACACCATGGTTTTTCTGCTTTTTATTGAGCAGAAATAAAAAATATTCAGTTATTACGACTTTCAAATTGTCATTTATAAAAAATTGTCACGTTCCAAAAACTGTAATGATTAAAAGTTTGAGATCTCTGGTTCTACACAACATAATCACGAAACAAAGCTTCAGAAGTATGGAGCCTCCACTGTTGACCCAAACAGATGGAAGCTAAAAATAAGGGTGTACATTTGTGTAAAACAGCGTTTTAGCTGCAAAGCGCCTATGACACGTCGCGGCATCAACCATTTTCTGAGGGTTTATTTTGTCCTCCTGTTTCTGTGCATTAGCTATGAAAGACTCCATGAGCAGCAGCAGCAGCAGCGGTGGCGGCGGCAGTGGTGGTGGTTTACAAACTAGGAGAGAACAGTCCATCTGTGAGCCCAGACAGAAACTCCGGATCTTCTACCAGGTGCCCTTTCAGCCTCTTCATTGCCCTTAAAACTAGCAGTGACCACCTGCAGACATGGACCACCTCACTGCAGTGTTTCTGATACCCTTCTTCTCAAACACGCCTGATTCAGCCCACGAAGAGCTTGATAGCGAGATGAAGAGCTGATTCAGGTAGCAGGCAGAAGTCCTGAGAGAGCAGAGCACAGCTTACCGTTGGAAGTGTTTAGTACTCAACATCATTACAGTTCCAACCTCACTAACAAGAAATTGGAGTCGAATAATTTCCATTAGAGCTGTGACAACACAAATACATGCAAAGCAGGGGGATAGAAACTGTAAAGGTACATGCATTTATATGTTTTGAAAAATTAGTGTATGTAAAATGTTTTTAAAATTTTTTTTTTAAGCTTTTATGTTTACAGTATTTAGCAGTTGCTGTTATCCAGAGTGACGTACATCAGTGCTTAAGTAGTCTGCGTCTGTTCTTTATACCTGTAAAGCTACACTAAGATCAACACATGCTTTTTACCAAGTTACTGCCAGCTAAGTTTAACAAACTCTGTCAAAAGAAAAAAATGAACACATTTGTAGCACTAAACGCATCCCCCTCTCTCTCTCTCTCTCTCTCTCTGTCTCTGTCTGTCTGTGTGTGTCTATCTCTTGCTCTTCCTCCCTAGTTTCTGTATAATAATAACACACGGCAGCAAACGGAGGCTCGGGACGACCTGCACTGCCCTTGGTGCACACTGAACTGCCGGAAACTCTACAGCCTCCTCAAACACCTCAAACTCTCCCACAGCCGCTTCATCTTCAACTATGTGGTGTGTGGGATACCTGACTAATTACGTGATCTGTCTTTCCCATTATGGAGCTGTTGGTCACAAATTTGTGGGGGATTTTTTCTACCTGAATGTACTGAATTATAAACGTATTTTTATTATACGTTAATGTGTAATACCTGTTCTGTTTTTCACGGCAGCCACATCCTAAAGGGGCCAGGATAGATGTGTCTATAAACGAGTGCTACGATGGGTCCTATGTGGGAAATCCACAGGATATCCACAGCCAGCCTGGCTTCGCCTTCAGCCGCAATGGTCCCGTCAAAAGAACAGCAGTCACTCATATCCTGGTCTGCAGGTAAGATTCAGTGAGGGTGGACCATCAATGAGGACAGTCCTGGAGAGCTTGAAATACTTGTCTGAACCCGATGGAGCTGTTCCCATATGGGTTTCTGCTCTTGTGTTGCTCCATGGTCCTGGAGGCAAACTATTTCATTTTACTGTGTTGTGTATACAGCCATGGAAAAAAATGGAGACCACTTTTCCCATTTTTTTCTGTTCACTGTTTGTACAATTTGCAGGTGTGTGTGTGTGTGTGTGTGTGTGTGTGTGTGTGTGTGTGTGTGTGTGTGTGTGTGTGT
>JBBJLS010000109.1:163740-176907 GCA_037577275.1 Bryconaethiops microstoma | reverse complement strand
AAATATGAACGTAAATTATATATATATATATATATATATATAAATATATATACACACACACGCACAAACACGGACTGTCAAAACTGTAGGTTTTAATTGCAGATAAAGGCATTAATCGTGGACCTGTTAATCCAAATTTTAACATGAAATGATTTAAAACTAAATTTATCCTTTATGGGCTTTAAACAACTGTATTGGTGCAACACACCCTTACATATGCAAAAAAAAAATCTGAAAAGCAGGAGACACGACACAGTTCATAAACATTTAGTGACTGGTGGTGGTTTTCTTGGACCACAACCACAGACAGACGAGGAAAGATGTTCCCTTCACTACAGACCAAACCCCTGAAAGTCTACCAGTTTTATGGAGCACAAAGACTGGCTGTGATAAGCCTGTAACTGTGTTGACCCCCAAAGTGATTATAACTGCCATGCCGAAATCATATTGAGACAACGTATTACTGAGGCTAAATGCCAAAGCAATTGGGAGGTTTTGTGTCAGAAATAACAGTAGGTTGATTGACACAATCTGAAAGGCTTTCCTTTTGGCTGCACTGTTCTCCATTACTTCGCTCTCCCTGTCCCTCGGACCTGGATGCCTCAGCTTCTTCAGGACTGACAAGCAGCAGAAGGCGTTCAGGGTCAACATGAGGACATACATGACTGACAAAGCGGTGTAGGGAATGAAAGGAAACATGAATGCGCAAAAAATCCCTGCCGCTAATGCATTCGTCCAGTTTATGATGGACCACACAACCCGGTAACGGGGTGGCTTGTACCTGAAGTAGATCACGGGGTGGACCACGGCCAGGTAACGCTCCAAGCTCACACAGCACTGGAACAGACAGCGAGAGGACATGCTGATGCCTAAGAAAAACCCCAAAGGCTTGAGCAAACACTTCGTCATGCTTATGCTACACAGGCTGTGAAATGGCGCTAAGAACACAAAGAACATCTCGACCAGAGCCTGGTTCAGGCTGAAGACATCAGAGGCTTCAATCACACCATGTCTGGGGAAGAGAAGGATGATGATGTAGATGTTCAGAGGAAAGCCCAGAAATAAATTGACAATGTGGGTGGATATGATGAGGGAGGGCTGGACTGTAAATTTCCATGGAAGTTCATAAAACGATGAGTTAGTGAGGGTTGCGTTCATTTTTCTGTCCTACAGAGAGAAAATAGAGAAGACAAGCAAAGTGGGAGCCACAATGACATCAAAACAAAGCAGCAGGGAGCCAATACACCGTCTCCTAAGGAGACCCACCTGCTTCAATAGATATCAGTTAGCACAATACATTAGAAATAACGAGAAAACATACACTGATCAACTATAACTTTAAAACCACCTGCCTAATATTGCTGGTCCCCTTGTTCTCCTGGAACAGCTCTGACCCTGACCCATTGAGGTCTGGATTCCACAAGACCTCTGAAGGTGCACCAGCAGATCTTTTAAGTCCTGTAAGTTGTGAGGTGGGGCCTCCATGGATTGGACGAGTTTGTCCAGCACATCCCACAGACCCTGGGATCTGGGGGATCTGGGGAATCTGGAGGAACCTTGAACTTTTTATGATGTTCCAGGCCTTCCACATAATGTAGAAGAAAATGTGATCCATCAGACCAGCCCACCTTCTTCCATCACTCCATTGTCCAGGTCTGATGATCATGGTTGGAACTTTCAGTGGTGGACAGGGATCAGCATGGGCACTCTGAACGGTCTGCAGCTACACAGCCCATACACAGCAGGGGGCACTGCACTGTGTTCTGACCCCTTTCTATCAGATGATCATGAACTTCAGCAGTTTGTTCTACAGCAGATCTTCTGTAGGATCAGAAGAACCAGACAGGTCTTCACTCTCCACGACCATCAGTGAACCTCAGGTGCCCATGATACTGTTGCCAATTCTCCAGTTCTCCTTCCTTGGAGCACTTTTGGTAGGCTCTGACCACTGACCACCAGGAGCCCCCACAAGACCTGCTGTGTTGGAAATGTTCAGACATTGCCTCGCTGCCTAACATAAATACCCCCAACCCCCAGATCAACAGAATCAAAGTTCTCCACTTCACCTGCAGTGGCTTTAATGTTGTGGCTGATCAGTGTTTACAGATGCAGAGAAAAGAAACACTAAAAATTATACTTCCCTGGCAATAATCAAGTAAATGAATGAAAAAGCTGCATTTGATTGTGGCTGAAATTTGTAACTCATCAGTTAACTATGCACCATAATTATCATTTTAATTAAACAACACAAAATCCAGACCAAAAAGATAAAAGTGATTCTTACAAATACAGTGACCCGTCTTTCCTCAACTGGCTTTGGGCAGGTGTGTGTGGTACCTTGAAACAAAATCCCCAACATTGTTTACACTGTCTTGTCACATCAATCATCATGAAGCTTTGTCTCTCATGCAAATCCATTTGTCTTCACATGGAAACAGCCTTTCACCTTATCTACCTATACTGAGGCACTGAAACAACTATTTAATAATTGTTACTCAGAAAATGCACCTTATTTTGAATCTATGGCTGAAAACCAGCATAAAGAAGAATTGATTGTGTAATTCTTACTACTACTATTATGATTGTCAATTGATTTTCACTTCTTTCAAGAATTTGCCTCCTCTTGTGAGGATTTCAAGAAGGCACTTAATGTCATTTAAAAGCTTTTGCGGTGTTTCATTTATAGTCCAACAGTAAAGGACAATTTAAAATAACATCTCTTTCCAGCCGGTTACTCCTGGACATAACAAAGCTCAGTTTAACATCAATATGAGATTCTGACCATTTTCTCACTTCTTAAATTCAGCTCCAGGGAAAGAGCCTTCCTCTAATCTCAACTCGATCCCAATTTAAGATCTTAAAATGTTCTTTCTTTTCTCTCTCTGCTCTGATCTTTGTCTCAGATTATCAAATCTTTAGATAAACCATAAGAGTCAATTGAAAACTAGGTTGCCTTATGTTTTCTTAAATGTTCTAACTTAAGGTCACAGTCAGTGGTGGTCCAGTAAAACCATGCAAATAATGATATGAAGCCACAAGTTGTCGGCTCAGTAAGCAAAGTGGGCCCAAACATATGACCCTCTGACCATCAAACATCAATTCCGTTAAAACACAACACTGATCCAGATCCTTCTTACTGTTTACACACAAAGCTGATCTCAATCCACTGTTTATGCACAAAACTGATCTGGATCTTTTTACTGTTTACACACAAAACTGATCGGGACATAACATATAAACTCACCCACTTAAGCAGGACAAATGTCTTTGATCTGGATGTGCATTAGTGTCCCCTAGTGGGTAAAAGGAAAGCTACAATCCAACACACTTACCACACCTGACCTGCCCAGGTGACCTGCTCCACTTATTCACCCATCTGTAATTGAAGAGCCAATTTCCAAAACTCACTCAGTCCAAAAGCTTTTTTTTTTTATGGAAAATCGCGTTTTACTTGTTTTACCTATTGGAAAGCAATTCTTACAGGAAATAATTTTTTAATTGAAATTGTGCAGTTACTTGTCATTTTTCAGTGCCTGTTTCTAAAGTGCAACTCCTGCACATTTTAGTATGGGCAAATTTGTTTAAAAAATATATAATGAAAACAATTTTTAAGTAAATCGATATTCAGTATCACAAAATTATGTACATGTTTAATTTTTCTATCCTACTACATGACACAGCATAAAGCCATCTTTGTTTATGATCTACCACCTGGGAGACCTGGGTAAGTATCACTCACGACTGTACAAGTGGAATGAGTGAGTTTTGGAAATTCACCTAATCTTGTGCCGTGTATTATGCATGGACTGAGTGAGTTTTGGTCAGTTATACTATTGCACATAAAGAGGGAATGTAAAAATATGCCAATAGTAGTGTTAACTAAAAATGGACTGAGTGAGTTTTGGAAATTTGCTCTTCAATTAGGCAGGCTGTATAGTATCTTAAGACAAAAAGTCCCTGCAAGCTGTTCTCAGGAATTCCATATTTCAGAGTAGGTAGACATTGGAAAATATAGCTAAACAACAAAAATACATTCATAGTAAATATGTAATAATAATTATTTATATTACATCTATATAATGACATTTATTTATCAAAATTTACATTCACAAAAATGAACAGACTAATCAATACACAATGCATATTCAGACTCATATCTAGTACAAATGAGTGACGTATTTCATTAAATTAATAATTCCAATTTCTCTCCGTTTTTCAGTGGAAGTGTGTGGGGAATTCCACGTAAAAGTCCCCATAATTAAGACATGAACAGAGGGGTTCAGAGTTGGTTTAGTTTGAAAAGCTCCGTTCTGGAGAAACTCACTGAGTCAGAACTGTTCACAGTGGAGGTGAATGGAACCAGACATTAGCCTGTAAAGCTCAATCACAGAAAGTTATTAGATCAAATGGTTATGGTTGTGCCACCTGAGACATTGTCCTACCAGAGTTTTGAGAAGCTTTTGGTCCTTAAACTAAACCCATTTATGGTGGAGGGATACGTGCAGGATGTTGTAAGGCCAAACAGTCTTCAAAGAAAACTGATATAATTCAATTTTGCCACTATTTTACCATCATTAACATCCATATATACACTCAAAACACACGTGGAGTTTCACTAAGCATTGATAGTGAATAATACGGCTGTTTTTGTGTTGGAGATGGAGATTTCCTTTTGCCACCACTGTAAAGAAATTGTCTCTAAACCGTCTCTAAACTGTTTTACACCAATCACACTATAAATTGTAGAGATTTTTTTGAAACTACAAATAAAAATAATAAAACTTAAAAAAGTAACAATAAAAACAGTCTTTAGTTTATCAAAACTAAATCAACCTTCACTGTAGTGAAGCAACAATAGTTTTTATTGAACATCAGACACAAATATGACAAATTTGAATATTACAACAATCCACCAACACAAACATCACTGAATAAGTAGTAATGAAATCACACAGACCAGTTTTTCACTTTTTGCCACGTTGTGCCATTGCGTCCAACTACAGACTAATTGATGGACGGAGTCCTGCCACAGACTCTCTTGCTGCCCTCTGTGGAAATAGTGGCGAAAGGCGGAATGAAAAAGAAGCAGGTTATATAAGCATAAAGATACATTAACTGGTTATAAAAAATGTGGAGGATGGAGGAGCGTGACCAGCTGCCGAGAAGATGCTGAAGCTGGCTTCAGAAACGGCACGTGCCATCATGTGGATGGGGTAGGGATCTACACTACTGGACTAATGAGCTGGGACCCAGTTCCTGGCCCAACCGCTATCTGAAGTCTTAGGTCCATTTGAATCCATGTGGCTGGGCAAACACCCTCCGTCCTCCCAGTGAACAGAAATGACTTCTTGTGACATCCGCTAAGCACGTCCTCCACAAAGTTCCCCTGCCACATCCTTCAGAGAGCACCACATGCTGTTTTAAAGTTCCCCAAGTGGAAAACACAGTAAAAAAAAAACCAAACAAAATAAACAAGGTAATAGAAAATCCTTCATACTTTGTGGGTGCCGTCTCTCTTTTGCGCCATGATGCGGTTGTAGACATAGAACTTGACACTCTGCCAGTCTCGGTTCTTGAGGGCCAGGGGTTCAGCCCGGATGCAGTTTTCGCAAGGCGTTTTGCCCGGGACGCGGCACGAAGTAATGAAGTCCTTCATATGCCGCTCCACGGCCTGCACCTCGATCATGCTCCAGGTTTTTCTCTTTTTCTGTTCCTTCCTTTTTGGCCCTGGAGGAGAGGTCGTAAACGCACCTGCATTATTGAGAAAAAAAATCCAGGAGTTTCGGTTAATAAACAGTTAATAAGAGTAATATAGTTCATTGCAAAACTATTTAGGCACCGCTTATTCTTTATACATCTCCAGCATCTGTGGCATATTGAGTAAATTAATTAACAGAAATGGGAGCAAACTTTTTACTGCCTCAGGCTGCAAAGTGCCTAAGATACAAGGTGCGTAGATAAAGGTGTTCCAACCACTCAATGTTCATCACCACCAGTATACTGATCACCGCCTGATCATCTGGAATCATCTGCACCTCTTTCTTCACTGGTTCAGGCCTTTAGTTAGATGTGCTTTGTTTTACTTTAACAATTCATACACAGGTTACTATGTGACTTAACAAACAAAAAAAATTCCTCTGAAACTGGTCAGGTTCAGGGGCTGAACTGAAAACGAAAGCTTTTGAAAGTCCTTCAGGAAGCCAGAAGACCTGTTCCTCCAAAATACATTAAAAGCCTGGATCTTTGAAAGCAAATTATGAAGAAATGAGAGGTGGCTCAAGACTTTTGCCTAGTACTGTATATCAGTCCAAAAAGCTGGCAAATGTTACTGTACACAGGTAAGAGCATCTCTTGTTTCAGAAATTATTCTTTTAATATTCATGAAATGGTTTCTAAATTTACGATAAAATTTTAAACAAATGTATATAAAGTAAAAAATATTCTGACAATCCAAATGTTTGAATGGCTGTTTACAAAGTTTTTTTTTCTTCATCTGTATGCTGCAAGTGTTACAAATGTGGCTGACTCACTTGAACCCGTGACATTGCACAGCACAGTCTCTTCTACCGCACTTTCGTTTACACTGTGTGTACCTCCGCCAGGGGCTGAGCTTTCCCAGTTTTTCCTCCCTCTATCGTTGCAGAGCTCAAGCTCCTCTACAGAAGACAGAACAGAGGCAGGTTTAGGGTCTGTCAGGCAGTACTGGATTTAGTTTGGGTGGTTTCCTGGAAAATTAAGGAATTTTCCATTGTTCCTAGACAGTAACACATAAAAAACCTGACACAAATGACACTGAACTCCGACATGGACAACATGCAAGAAGCAATCAAGAAAGTAGGACTGCCCAAGACCAAAGATTTTACTTGAATAGTAGCTGTTGGTTTAAGCTGTTGGTCAACTAGCTGTGGCACATTTATGATATTAAAGTAAATACTGAAATATATTTTAAGGTATCAAAAAGTCACAGGGCTGAGCAAGAATGTTATCTCGGCCAGCAGCTGCAAGGCATGAAGCATTCTGAGGGTCAGCTAGATAGGGACCGGGTGGGTGCCATCGGGCCTGATGACTATTTTGTTGAAGTGTCAGCACAGCTGTTTCTCGTACTTGGTGAAGGCCCAGTCTAGGTCTGAGGGGGGGGGTCAGCAGAGTCCCTGGACAAAAACATGGTAAGGCTCATGCTGGATGCTACCCATTCTCAGTTGAACACAAATCCCTAATAATGATCCATGAAGCGAGCTGCCAGTTAGCGACAGAATGTGAATGTGAGGAAAGGACCAGACATCTCTGAACATTTGGTTAATTGAAGTGTTTAAGGTCAGCGAATGCTGGGTGTTTGCATGTCACCTGCTTGATGTTGTCCAAATGATCCCAGGATTTCCTAACCATCGAGAGTCTAATAAGTTAGTAATTAGTTACTTTTTTAACTAAGGGTTCTCTTGGGGTTCTCTTTGAGGACTCTGCAAACCCCTCACTTCTCAGCCAGCAGCTTAAAGGCATTAAGCATTTTGAGGGTCAGCAGGATGGGCACTGGGTGGGCACTGTCAGGCCTGATGACCATTTTGTAGAAGATTCAGCACAGCTGTTTCTTGATCTTGGTGAGGGCCCAGTCTAAGGTGGCATTCAGCAGAGTGCCTGGACAAGAACATGGTCAGGGTTCTGGTGGACCTTTCCCCTCCTCTGCTGTGGTTAAACACAAAACCCTTATGACCCATGAAGTGAGTGGTCTGTGAACGACAGTGTGGATGTGTCGGAACAACCAACAAGGACTGTGAACATCTGGTTCATTTGTGAATGATGTGTGAATCTTGCACGCTGAGTTTGCACGTCACCTGCTTGGGGTCAAACAACTCAAAATGATCCCATACTCTGCACCAGAGTCAAATTAGTAATAACTTTTGAACAAAGAAAAAGATTCTTCTCATTTTCTAATGATTTAGATTACTATTAGGGGGCAGCCCTACAGGCAAGAGACAACAGTAAATAAATGCACAAAAACAGCATGCAGAGCATACAGGGTCAGAAACCATGAGTCTAGTAGAGATTACTGAACAAATTCACACATTTTAGGGTGAGGTGTAATGGTTTAGGCATGTAGTTAGTACCATGATAAGTGGTAGGGCCTACACCACTCCCATTGCTTGAAAGCTAAACAAGCCAACACTGTGTCTTGAATGAAGAGACAATTACATAAATTTGCTTTTTTTGCCAAAACATCACTTTAAAACACAGATGGAAATACTGAAAAATCCTCAAATGTGGGATGACACATGCTCTCATTACTGACCTTGTAAGTTAGCAACATAAATAAGTGAGTGAGGGAGTGAGTGAATGAAGGAAACGGCAAGAGGGATACAAGCAGAGAGACGTATATACCATTAGGTTGAACACTGATGTCAGAGAAATTCTTGCCCAAGAACTCCATCATTCTCCCTTGTTCCATAGCTGTAAGAACTTTGTAGACCTTTGCAAGCTGCAGGGTCCGCTCAGGAAGAGGATAGTATTCTTCGTGCACTATCAGCTCATGCCCAAGAAAGTTTGCCAGCTGGTTTATCTCTGGGTCTCCCAGGTTCAAGACTGTGGACAGAGTTGCAATTCGTTTCCTCAGCTTTCCACACGTAAGAGCGTAAGCGTCCTTTGCACCACAGGCTGTCGCGGCCACTCTGACACAATCAGAACTTCTGTAGTGTGTGTTAGATGAAGGCCGGGCAAACACGTAAGGGTTCTCTTTGAGGACTCCACAAACCTCTCGCTTCTCAGCCAGCAGCTGCAAGGCACGAAGCATTTTGAGGGTTAGCAGGATGGGCACTGGACGGGCACCGTCAGGCCTGATGACTATTTTGTAGAAGTGTCGGCACAGCTGTTTCTCCACCTCGGTGAGGGCCCAGTCTATGTCTGTGGGGGGATCAGCAGAGTCCCTGGACAAGAATGTGGCCAAGGTCATGCTGGACACTTCCCCTTCTCTGCTGCGGTTGAACAGGACAACTTGAGTCAGACACACCTTCGCCAGATCAGACCAGTATTTAGTAGAAGGGTCCGATGACAGCTGAGTCATGCGCTCGTCTTGTGTCTTGTTCAGGAATGCGTGGAGTTTCTGCACATCTTCTGTGAATGCTAACAACATGGGCGTCTTAAACTTCACATCTTCTGTGTTCTTTGACACTGACGTCCAGAGCAAATCGTTCCATCTGTCTTCATGAATTTTTTGAAAGTCCCGCAGCTTCTGTGCCAAGCTGCTGTCTTTTGGGACCACAACTTTGGCCCTCACGAGTCGGCTAAGCTGCACGAGCCAGATGGAGAGTTTTTTTGCCAGGGATGGGATTTTATAAGTGTTCGTTTCACTGTTGTATTCACAAGCCTGCCTCACAGCTTCCACCACCTGCATGCAGTTATATGGATCAAGGAAGTCCTCCAGCTTCTTCAGTGAGGCTACTTTCCTTCCGGTCACCAGCAGTTTACCCAGCTCTCGTAACTTTTGTCGGATGATGCAGCCCTGGTTCTGTTGAGGTGCTCCACTTTTGTTGAGCCAATATTCCCCCATCTGAAGTATGCAACTGTCGCTCTTGACTGCATCTGTGACTTCATCTGGAACCATGAAACTTAATATAGTCCATAACGCCGGGCTTATGTTAGCAGGTACAGGCTGTGAGGCTGCAACAATGGACAAGGTGCGGTTCTTGCCAGGTTTTGGGATATATGTTTTATTAGGGCTTAGTTTACAGACCTTCATATGCCTCCAAAGGACCCTTTTATTGAAAAGTCCTTGGCAATGTGCGCAATGCATGAAGTCACTGGCCTTGACTACCCCCCGTGGACGTTTGCAAGGAACCAGGTCACCTTTGCCTGACTTCAGCACGGCTATGTTATGTTTGTAGTTCCCTCGGAGACGCAGTTCGTCCAGCTGCAGTCTTCGCTCCTTTGAGCCTTTTGGAAACCCACGGGCCTTCGCAACTTCTTCCTCTTTGGCGTGCACATCTTCCAGATGTCTCGCCATCTTGCTAAAAGGTTTTGAACAAAAAAGGCAATAATGCTTTTTGTTATACACTCTTTTCCCATCAACCTTTCTTTGGCTTCTGTTGACTGCCACCGCTCCTCTGGTTCTGATGTTGTTGCTACGTCCATTGGTCTTTGGCTTCTTTGAGCTGGAACTGGGTTTAGGCGACTTGGAAGTTTCTGAACAGCTTTCATGAGTTTCATCTTTGGAGTTTGAGGGAAGTTCTTTTCCACTGTCTGAAGCAGAATCCAAGAGTTCATTCGAATCCTCAGAAAATAACTCTTCCAGCTAAAAATCAGAGTTGATAACAGATCAGTTATATATGTACTAGATGAAGAACAAATAAGCTAGACATCTAAACTCGGTTTGAATCATTTATCAAACACAGAACCATGAGAAACTTGCGTTGCTTTATAGACTGTCTGGTGCATTTTACTATTGGAGTTTACATGGAAAAGTTTGCCTGAAAAATGTGAGATAATAATTGCCCTTTTAAACTTGCCCTTTGAAACACCCAAACAAAAATCTGGTGTATCACATTTTCACTCATTCTTGGCACGCCCTAAGAGCATTTGTTCTGTCAGGTAAGGATTACAACAGTCTCTTGATTTAGTTCCTGTCCATTCCAGCCCACTCTTTGTGCTTTTTGTCCAAGCAGAACACGATACGGACATCCCCACATTTCAGATGGTGCATCACATTCCAAAAGTATAAAAGCTGTGCGAGACATGATGGAACCCCTGTGACACTTTGACTGAACAGGCAGCAGAGTGGGGAAGTGGTTAGCGCACAACAAAAAGGACCTTCTGTGTTTGTTTACTCTAGGTGCTTCAGCTTCCTCCCACAACAAGGACTATGATTAGAATGAAAAAATATCTGGATTTGCTCACCCCCTGGACCTGAAACAGAGATGGCTCACTGCTCCTGGCTCATAGTGAGCACTCACTGCTCTAGAGTGTGTGTGTGTGTGTGTGTGTGTGTGTGTGTGTGTGTGTGTGTACTCACTAGTGTCAGGACTAGTAACCATAATCTACTGGTGTGTGACCATAATCTACTTCTACCTGTAAAACCACAAACTGCTTGGTCATCTTTAACTTGGTCAGTAGGTGAAATGCTGTCACAGGAACACTAACTGAACTGTGCATTAATATTGGGATAATGGACAGGAAGGAAGAGACTGATGCCATCCTGACCTGACAGGATTAACGATGTTATTGAGGCAGTGGTGTAAAACAGTCTAAAACCGGTGTTTGCTCTCTACACGCTTGCTTTTCGCTGTACTTTTCCTAGGAGCGACACCACTTGGTTACTCTCCGGGCCACCTCTCTCTGAGTTTTCCCCACCCGCTTGTGGGAGGAAACTATCCTGAAAGTTGGGTTTTTTCAGTTCATTTCTATAACCTAAAATAAAAGCAATTTGGGTACTTTTGTTTGTTATGGGCATTTGTGTGTGATGCCATTTTTTAAAAACCTCAGTAGCGGTAATTATTACAGTTTTTTAAATTACAGTAACTTTTTAAAATTACAGTACAGTATTTTAAATTACTGGTTCTATGTGACATAGGAACACCAAACTAAGCTCAGCATGAGGTCTGACACCTTGAGCATCACAAATAGGGGTAACTTCCATATAAGGAGTTGTATTGCAGAATGACAACGTACCATTTGTTGCGCTTCTGGTACGGATCCGTACCACTTGCTTTATAAGCTTTTAAAATAAATATTGAACAAGAAGGTCAAGGTCAGCGCATCATCTGTTCGGGAAGTTATAGCATAAAGCTGTGGACGAAAAACTTACAATGCTTCTAGTCTTCTTCAGTCTTGATGTACATATGTCTTCATCACTGTCCTCAGAGGAGTAAATGTTCAGCCCTGAATAGGGGTTCTGGGCGTTTCTTACATTCTATAAAAATAAAGCAGTTATTAAATTTACAACACAATTCAGAAAAAAATAAATTAAAAAAATCAGCAAGGCTCTAGGATTGGGTGATGTCTGCTGAACTCATATAATGAAACAATGTGATGGACATTGACCTCAGGGTGTGGACAGGTATTCATAGCCCATCCTCAGCTACTCATGCTAGGCTTGTGATGACAATCTGCAGATAGGAACTGTTGATATTGCCACTATAGAGTGCTATCCAGAACAGGGCTGCGCAACATGGACAACATGTATGGCGATCGTGATGCCTTTCTATACACTGAATGACCCATATCACCACTTTTCTGGAATTAAAAACGCTTGAAGTCTGTAAATATTGTTAGTTTCTAAATGTATGTTCTCTCCCGCATCCATAAAGGCAATATAGGGAAATAAAGCTGCAAAAACCCACCTAATTACAAATCAGTTTTTGTGATGTTACAAAAGCAACACATTTCCCTATATCTTCTTATTAAGCCTACAACAATTTAGGCCCACCTATTCATGCCGAAGTTCTAAGAAATGTTTCGGCGCTGTGCTGCCTTACAAGGCAGCCGATCAGAACAGAGCTCATTTGCTTATAACAGCCTTCTACGGGTATCAGACCGATATGGCGACTAAATGTGTATGAGTTATACTTTGACTAATAAATTTTAAACTTATTAAAAACTAAATAAACTTAATAAACATATAAAAAAATACTATAGGTTAAAACATACCTGTTCATTAGATTCTGCATCGGCAGGCTGGGCACTGTCTACCCCAGGCTTCGACTGGCATGGCGGAAATCTGTCCCCTTCGGTCATCCCGGTGGGAGCGCTGTTCTCTGTTGTCTGCAAATTAATTTGCTGTTTGATTAATTGATTTTGGATGTAGAATTTTTTTAAAAATGAAAAAACAAGCCATAAATAGAAATAAAAAACAAGCATCACTTGTGTTTACATCACAGCCTCCCAGCTGGAGTAGCCAAATAAATAAACACAACCCTCACATGGTCCTCACTACTAAAAATTTAAAGCAGAAATCAGACCTTGCAGTGTCCTTCCAAGATTCTAACAGTCTGCTTTTCTTTTTTCCCTTTCTTTTTTAATTTTGCAAGTTTTTCATAGGGAATATGGATTACTATCTAGTAAAGAACACAAAGCAAAACAAACAACAAGACAAAAAAACAACCAGTGTCATTCAACAATATATCTGAAATGCACTCAACAGTCAGTTCAATAACTGAAATGATAAATAGGATTTTGACAATCCTG
>JBBJLS010000109.1:123600-163640 GCA_037577275.1 Bryconaethiops microstoma | reverse complement strand
ACACCATAGCAACTACCTGGAAACTACATAGCAACAACCTCCTACACCATAGCAACCACCTTTTATACCATAGCAACTATCTGGAAGCTCCCAAGCAACCAGCTCCAACACCTGCCTAGAAACTACTTAGCAACCACCTCCTACACCATGGCAAGCACCTAGCAACACTCTAGCAACCACTTTGTATACCATAGCAAAAATCCAGAAACTCTTTAGCAACCACCTCTTACAAATAGGAGCTGCCTAGAAACTGCTTAGCAACCAACTCCTACACCAAAGCAAGCACCTAGCAACACCCTAGCAACCACTTCGTATACCATAGCAACCACCTAAAACCTCCCTAGCAACCACCTCATTCACCGTAGCAACTGCATAGAAACTACTTAGCAAGCACCTCCTATGCCAAAGCAACCATCTAGAAAAATCTTAGCAACCACATTGTAGACCATAGCAACCATATAGAACCACACAGCCACAACCTCCTACACACAGCAACTTTCTAAAAACTACTTAGAAACCACCTGCTAAACCATAGCAACCACGTAAAAACTACTTAGCAACCCACTCGGACACTATAACAGCCACCTTTTATACCTTAGCAACCACAAAAAGTTTGTCTTTTGTCTTTACTAAATAAATCATTCTGGTATGTTATGTTGTGCCACTTTCTAAAATATTTAAATAGTTTAAAAACAGTGTCCTTAGTAAACATTGAAATTAGGTACTCTGTGATAAACAGTACAAACTGTTTCATTTTAGTATGTAGTACAGTCAAAATAATATCTCTATAGTATTTTTTTCTTACAAAAATGAGTTGTATGACCTTTGGTGAATGAGGCCCACAAGCCATAAATAGCAAATGGAAGTTCAAAACTTGTAACGTTCTGTCACATTCTGCTGTGTCCTGTCCAAGGAGGTGCAGGCACAGACTTCCATTTTACTATGAGTCTTCATTAATAAACCATAACAAAACCAAACCAGGCACGAGGGCCGATACTCTTTACAAAACCCAAACTAAGGACAGGCACACAACAAAGGGTAACGTGAGGGACAACAGACAACTAAAACATGACACAAAGGTGACCTAAATCCCAAAACCCACACATAACTGAACCAATAAAACTAATCACTTTTTCTACCCACACCGATCAGCTGAAACTAATAATAAACAAACCCAAAACCAGTGTGCTCAGAACATGTCAAAATACAAGAACTCACATTTTTGTCACTTTTGACAGGGAATTAAAAGGTCCTAAATTAACACAATAGGTGGGTTAATAATCTCCATGGGCCTCCTCCCTGCCCTTTCCACACCCACCTACAGAAGCTCATGTTTGATTCTTGCCACTTTTAATGAGCTGAGATCTGGCTAATTACTGTGCTCTTTCAAAACGAAGTCCATAAACATTTTCATTAGTCACGGTGTCGTTAGCACAACAGTGAGGCATCTGGGGGATTGATAAAGGGTCCTGGTGGGTATGAAGGGATAGCCCCACCCGCTGGTTTCTGTATCCTCAGCGCCTAATGAATGGTTGATATCTTGGCCCTTTGCTGTGCTCCTCTGCTGCAGTCTCAAAGAGTTTAAGGCAGATGCTCACATGGGGTTCAGCAGTAAAGGAGTTATGCATACATGCTGTAGGCTTGTTCCTCTCTGGCTTGGTACATCTGCTAAAGAATTCTTCACCACATCCTTCTAGCACTTACACAGTCGTCATCTCCATGAAGTTGCAAATGGGATATACACTCCAATGAGCCATCATAAAATATCTTTTTTTCTTCAGAGTTAACTCTCATTGCTGAGCACTGCTTTGGCCTGCTGTTGTTGGTTTTTGTTTATGCTGAGTGACCAGGCTCTCTGGCCTTAGTGACAACTCAGTTCTCTCAGGGGTTTCTAGGCCTTTAGCGAAGGTATAATTATTTCTGGGGACTAAAAATATCTACATTTTGTTTGGAGATAATAGAGATAAACTCAACTAACATAAAAAGGAAGAGGAATCAACAAATCACATTCTGATTTTCAATTGGTGAATACAGCTTTGAGATTTGTTTTCTGGAAGTTCTAGATCCATTACTGACTGAATACAATCCGCAGTCTAAAAAGGTTGTGTGTGTCAGATGGTGAACAGCAATAGCTCTGTGGCAGGACTGACTGAATGAGTCACTGTAGAAATGCACACAAACTCACATATGTTCTTATGTCTGTTACAAACTTCACATACAGCATTGAATGTAAAGCTAAAATGTGTGTTCATATGCATTGCTGTTAGCTTAGCACTGACATGACTTATTATTGCAGAGGTGTGTTTTTTTTCTGTTTAGATATTTATTGCCTTAGCCTAAATAGTAACAGTTCACCACTGGTTCCTAAATTTTAGAACACTAATTTGAGCCAGTAATATGAGTCTGGAGTCCTATTTCGTTTCAAATAGGGTTGGATTGCTAGCTAGATAAAAAACAAGACTAAAATTTGTCACGCGCACCAGACCACGTGACGTCAATCGGCACCGGACGTGACGTCACGCAGGGGGTATAAATACAGGAAGAAGAGGTGTATCTGCACACAGACATTTGAGTCCCTACTCAGACCGTGTCGCCTTCCTTGTACTGGTACCGTGAGTACTCTGGGTTTCCTAACCTGCCTTTCTCTATACCCTCTCTGTGTGCGTGTAAGAACGAGAGTTCCTTTGGTGGGAACTCTTACTCCTCTGGAGCGTTCTTATATCAAAGCGCGTGAGTTACCAGCTCTCTTGTTTATATCTGCGATTGGGCCCTTCCCTCACGCTACAACTGGTCTCCACAGTTGATCGTCATTCTAGTCCTGACAAAATTTATGCAGTGGTACAACGTAGCAAATCAGTCATGAAAGTGAAGCACATCTTTTCCTATGCTTATGTTGTTACGTCGGGTGCATCTTGGCCACACCTCCAAAGGGGCCCGTCACCAGAATATTAGGTGGCACTTACCCTGGGCATGCAGGTGCAGGTATGCGCGGTCGTTAGTAGCCTAGGCAACCTAGGTTATAGGAGGAGCTTCATAGCTCATCAGCGGAGGTTGCTCGGCACCTAATGACAAGTCCACCTGTCTTATGTTTAGTGTTACATCTTTGGCATTGTGTGATTGGTTGTAGACCATCCAGATAAGCTTTGCGTGTTCACCCAAACTGTGCTGTGCAAGTCCTGATTCTGGAATTTCATACAAACAGAAAGGTGCTGGAAACCTCGGCATGCTTGTGCCAAGGAGGGGACTTTCACATAGTGCAAGGAGGAGGTTCCACTACAGGGATCTTCATTGGCTGTGAAGTCCAGTTGAGCCTTGTCCTCTAAACTTTCTGTGCTTGCTTCTCTTCTCCCTTGTTTACAGGCAGGACTTTGAGAGACGCTGCTGTGCAGCGTGTAAACTCCACTGAATGTGGAGCTACTAAGGTGAGCCTCTGAAGGCAGAGGGCTCCTTACACGAAACAGGGTTGTCATCTAGGAGTGTGAATTCCCCAAGGAGAAGGTCCTCTGGGATTCAGAACTCTGAACGGAATATGTCCGTACGCGCCAGCCTGGCATACCAAGATAATTTGATAAACTTATTAAAGGACCTTTTCTGTTCAATTCTTGCTATCTGCCTGTGCGTCCTTCCCCATACACAGCATGACATGAATATTCCAGTATTCCTGATTGTAAATAAAATGAATATATTTCATAACAGCAAGATGGCTGAAGCTATAATTGTCAGCTTACTCATTGGTTTGTGTGAGGGCATTCAAGTTTAAGGGCTTGTCAAAATGAAAAAATAGTAAAAAAAATGCAATCTGTTTTTCTTTTTCTCACACACTTTCCTTGACCTTGTTTGAGAAAATAAGAAATGGAGTTTGTAAGAACTAAGACAATTTTAAAGTGCTTACAAGCAAAATCAAATTTTCTTGCCCAACAGACATGAATATTGAACAGCAGTCATTCGTCCAAAGAGCTACTACAAAAACAAGGCTATTTTACTCTGTTTTTGTTTGTATGGCTTTCCTGCATCAATATGAAGTCATAGTTTAAAATGAAAGCTCCTAGATAATGCTTATGTTGTTTTCACAAATCAAAACAGCAATGTAACAAAGTTCATAAACCTTGGGTTTACCAAGGAAATGTGTTCAACTGTGATGCTACATGAAAGGCTGCCTTTCTAGATATCCCAGACAGCCGCTTTTGCCAACTTACCACAAGCAAACAAACATATGCAAAGACTTCAGTGAGAGGGAATTACAGGCCATCTTTTTACAAAAGATGCCCATGTGTGTCTTTGGTGAGAGGGTGTGTTAAGGAGGTAAGACATCGCAGGTTATGCTACTAAGAAATTTAAATGGATCTTAATACAATTGCACTTAAGGAATCTTCCTCACTCATTACTCACTCATCCTGTGTCACCCATTATGATGCAAATTGGCAAGCTTAGCTTTGATGTTGAGTCTACAGTGCCAGTAAGTCCTTGATTTGATGAGCATTTTAGCCTTCCTCCATCATATGCTTCATCCTTCCATTCCTTCTTCTCACCTGGATGTCAGAGGAGATTCACCTCCACTTATGTAACTGTGTACTGATATCGAAAACACCACTCATGATGGACGTGATAAAGATCTGTTTCTGACCACCTATGAACGTGGCTTGATTAAATCCCAATGGCTTTTCATGCTGTCAATCAAAATCCAAATGTAATCTGATCACAAGAATGTTGATGCAAGTTCTCTCATGAGAAGATGATTTGTGGTACTGTTTTTATACGAAGGCCATGATTCACAAGTTCAAAGCCAATGCTGATGGAGTTTGAAAGAAAGGTTTGAGTGTGAAAGCTTTGCTGAAAGGAAACCGGACGTTTACCAAATTCTTGGGGATGCTTAATAAGGTCTGTGGTGAGTCTGTAATCTACATTGATTGTGTGCTTGTGCCTGTTGTTAGCCTGATTGTTCAGCTCTTTGTGAGTGCTGTGATCAGTCTTTAATCAGAACTTCATCAAAATTCCCTCCAGTGTATTTGAATTGCTTAATATATAGAGATTTTTTTACTAATTCCAATCAGTGAACACTGGAAAGAAGTGGAATGAAAAAATACATTTGGCTGAAAGTCTGGGCCAGCTAACACAAGTACATGGTTTTTGAAAGTCTGAAGATCCTTTTGTTTTGGCCACCCTCATGCCCTGTTTTGTTACCCGTACTGATTTACAGTGCACAAGATCATAATTTGTTTGTGGAAAACATTACCCGTATGCTCAGCTGCTTTGTTAGACATACTAGGGCCTCATCATCTGGCTTTTGAACAACTTGTTTTAAATAAGGCTCTAACCTGAATTCATTACTTTCAGCCAAGGTCAAAAGACAAGCCTTCATGATTTGTCCCTAATTAGCTTGAGTGTTGGTATATTTGGAATTTCTCAGCATTGCAAATTTGAAATCACAAATATCACAGCTACTGGCACATGTGTAGACATGATCATTTTTAAAATGATGCTGAATGGCCTCCAGTCAGACAGCCTTTCACAGCCTTGCATTACACAGTTCTCCTTGTTACACTACACCTGATTCAGCCGATGAAGGCCTTGGTGGTCAGCACTTGAGTTGAATCAGGTACATTCTAACTGAGAAAAAACTGTGTGAGTTTGCTGTTTGAGGCTAGGATTAGGAATTAACTCCGTAATAATCTATCCCTTTGGCCCAAAGTATTAGTAGCCAGTCCAGGAGATCGACCTTCCTGGTATTCCTGATGTTAGATCGGAGGCAAACATGGTAGGAACGTGAATCCTTAGGAGGCGGGTTTGTGACCACTGTTTTAGACCATTGCTTTGGTGACATCTAGTTGTCCTGTTGCCTATTTTTTTCAAGCTCATTGTCATTTTGGAATGTGGCCTCCAGCTGTCAAATTAAAGGCTGGCTTTCCTCTGTCATGGTCCTGCTCACAGCACTTGGCAGTGGCTAATGACGCCACAGGCTTTTCATTAAAATCTGATCAGACAGCCACGCTCCACACTATCTGAGTGAGAATAGTAGAGTGAATCTGGGTCTGAGTGACCAGGATGGGAGCACAACATGATGAAAAGCCTGGACATTACATAGTACTACCATAGCTTTGTCTGGAGTGAGAAGTTTGGACTTTGCATTTACTAATGTGGAGCCAAATGATTTATTTGTCCAGAATGGTCATCAAGATGTATGCACAGTCTTGAGAGGTAGTTTTGGGGGTAGATATGAGGTTGTCGGGGTCTATTTAGCATAAGGTGTTTTTCATAGTGTTAACTGGTCTGTACTAGTGACCATTCATTGTATATTTAGTATCAACTTTAGCATGGTGTCTGCTTTACATGCATGCAAGTACATTTTTTTAAATCTTTGTCTTTATTTTTAAAGTCATTGTGAAGACAGTTTATTATGAAGACACATTTTACAGAACCAATGAAATCTACTTGATTTATTGTTTAATAAAAATACTATGCACTATTATAAACCATTTTCACATACATTTTTGACTAAATCTATCATAAAATCCATCGGTAAGAAGTCTATTAGGAAATCCAGTCCTGCTTTGTATCAAATGTGTGTAATAACTGGGTAATAATACATGAATAATGGATGTAACATCAGTGTAACTACTGGTGGTATATTCACTGTTACAGCTGGATTACACAAGTGCAGATTATGTATTTACACATGTTTATCAACATCTGTATCAGATGCATTGCTGTAATCCAGCTGTAACAGTGAATATAACACCAGACGTTATATCGTTGTTACATTAATGTGTAATTACACAGTTATTAGGGACACTAAAAAAAAAAAAAGTTGGACTGGAAATCCTTTTTTATAAAATTCTTCAGTATATGGTCAGGATTTGTCATATTTGATTAATGGTTTTCACGTTTTCTGTGTTGGTAGAGAAATGCTTATTTTGAGAGAAAATATTAGAACTGCATTACCCAGGTATAAATGTTATTATTAATATGTAAGGAAATACATATTTTGATTGTGTAGTAATGTTCTACATTATAATTTAAAAGCAAAACAGTTGTGAGCAGACCGAAAACAGCCTTGAACCATTGGCATGGACTCCACAAGACCGAAGGTGTGCTGCAGTGTCTGCATCACGATGTTATCAGCAGGTCCCTAAGTCCTGTAAGTTGTGAAGTGGGGCCTCCATAGATTCGACTAGTTTCTCCAGCCCATCCACAAGAGACCTGGAGAATCTGGTGGTGGACGGGGTCAGCATAGGCACTTTGACTGGTCTGCAACTACACAGCTCCATATGCAGCAGGGGGTGCTGCACTGCGTGTCTGACATTTTTCTGACAGAGCCAGCATGAACTTTGATAGCAGATTGCACTACAGTAGCTATTGTGTGGGATTGGAGCAGATTCACTCGTCTTCTTTCCCCATCCGCATCAGTGAGCCTTAGGGTCCCTATAACCCTGCCACTACTTCAACAGTTGTTGTTCCATAGACCAGTTTTGGTAGGTACTTACCATTGCATGCTGGGAACACCTCACATGACCTGCTGTTTGTATAGCCATCACAGTTTGGCCCTCAGATCCTCAAGTTCGCTTATTATTTCTGCTTCAAATGCATCAATTTCAAGAACTGACTGTTCACTCACTGCCTAATAAACCCATATCTATTATAGTATATAAATACATGACAATATATTTATTGCCTAATGCATTGGAGCCAAAGAAGAAACCATGTAGACGGTAACTTAATGGGGTTGGTATTCCTCTCAGGATGCACCCTAACTGAAATCACACTTCCATCATAAAGCTAGAGGTGTTATGGGGTTTTTATTTTTTTTTAAATCTCTGTTGCCGTGAGAAAAAAATTAAAATAAACAAACAACAGTTCGCCTCCTGTACCCTCCCCATCTCTCTCTCGCTCTCAGAGACCAAAGGCAGTGCAGCATGTAACCTTTGCATCTGAGAGGCTTTTTGCTCTTCATCCAGCTCAGCTTCCTCCCACCCAGTTTTCCACTTTCCTGCAAAGGAAAGGCTCCATCATCCATCCATCCATCTATCCAGCTCCCCCAGCACTTCCGACATGTTGGTGTGGAGAGCACTGTGTCCGGTGCTGAAGTGTCCACACCTCATTGGTTGCTTCCTCTTTAGAGGTGCGGTTTCTGCTGATGCATCGAGAACACAAGACGGAGTGCCAGTGGAGCCCACACAGCTCCGAAAATGCCTCGACAGTGCAGCCACACACAAGTCCCCTCTGCAGGTCAGCTGCTGACATTCTCCACCAGTGCTGCCGGTCCAGGAGCTTTTTGAAAAGACAGAGCTGGGAAAGTGAAAAGTTAATCTATCACACACACACACACACACACACACACACACACACATACAGATGAATGACAGCAGTCTCAGGCTGACATTAAAAGAGAAGGATGGGTTGGGGAGAGAGCTTATCACAGGGGAGCATAAGCCTGCAATAGATGACAGAGAGAGAGAGAGAGAGAGACTTTTTCAAACTTCTGACCAACATTCAAAGCCCCTAACTCTCACTGTATACTGGGGCGCAGATGGTGGTGCAGCCAGGATGTATGATGGGAGGTAATCAAGTTAAATTACCAGTGGCTACAACTGCATACAGAAGTTTTAGTGGCCTTGTCTTTGTTCGCTATCCAAGTGTAGATGAAGCACGCCTCACACTCCCATGTTTAATATGCAAAATGTGCTAAATGCAATTTTGGAAAACCTAAAGAATGAATTCAAAATTAAATTTACTGAAGTTATGGCACTTGTGGCATATTTGATGGTTTTTTGCCCTATTTGTTAAACTCAAAAATAACCACAAATGCAAAATATTACACACACACACACACACACACACACACACACACACACACACACACACATCTATATATATGTATATGGTAAACCCCCACTTAATCGTAGTTCAGCAGTCTCGACTTCAGTATAATTTTTTCAGAGAACCAAATTATAATTTTTCACGGAAACCCCCGCACCTACGCAGAAACTGCAGATATCCTCCGCATTTTTTTGCTTTTGTGAAGTCCGGACTTCGTCCACCATGCCCCCTCGTCCTTGTGCTGGTTGTTTATGTTTGGGCGCGGCACTTAGCAAGGCAATCAGATGCATGTGAAAGCAATGAGCCTTCGCTGCTCAGCACCGCACCCAAACATAAACAACCAGCACGAGGACAAGGGTGCGTGGCGGACAAGGCCTGGACGTCACAGCCACCTGTACTCAGAGGCGGGAGGTTTGAAAGTATTCCTGAATCTGAGAACATAATTTATTTCTCCTTGCTGCTGATAGGCTGCTGCCCTTTGACACAGCTTCAGTCCAGAATTTCCCACGTGGAACATCTACAGTGTTTTTCATTTTGTTCTTCTTAAAGCCCTGTATTTTTATTAGTGTAAATTAAATATATTTATTACTGTATTTACCCTGCTTATACCAAATAAAATGACAGCTCATACTAAAGAAAACGGGCATGTATGAATTACTGTATAGTCTATATATATATGAATTAGTCGTCAAACCAAACTATACTGAAATTGTGGTACCAGGACACAAGGACACACTTCTACACCTGTAATGCACAATTGCTGTTTATTAGCTTAATAAACAAAATAAAAAATAAGGCACAACCGATCTCCTTTCGCATATATAATCAAACATTTATAGGCATTATTCTTATTACTACTACCATTCTTGATAATGACAGTGGCAGCCCTGGCCATTATTACAGAACAGGCCAGATCTATTCACATATAAAACTGACAGTATGTGTCAACAACTCCTTCTTCCCCATTGCCATCAGACTCCTTAACAGATGACCTACCAACACTGTAATTTTGCACATTGAGCTCATTTTTTGCACACTGAGCTCATTGCGCATCCATTTTCCTCATCCTCTAATTTATTTCCTCTCTGCTCCTTTGCACATTTCTTCATTACAAATGCACAGTTTATTCTTCACTTACTTATTTGTATTTCTTATCTTGTTCTATTTTTTATATATATATATTTCTTTATTATTATTTTTTTTTTTAAATATTTATTTATTTATTTTTTCCTTATATTCTTTATTTATTTTTATTTTTTAGTTATTAACTCTTTACCTAACTTGGCATTTGTGTGTTGACAGCAAAGAAAGAATTTCATTGCACAGAGAAAATGCCACTTTTCTGTACATATGACAATAAACGGTTTGAATCTTGAATCTTGAATCTTGAATCTTGATTTAAGGTTAAGGCTAGGTTCAGGGTTAGCTTTATGGTTAGAATTTGGGTTAGGGTTAAGCAAAACTGTGGCAAAATCACTTTGCCATGGTAAGCGGGCATGTATTTTAATTCTTGAGCTCCAGCGGTAGGAAGAGAGAAAAATTCCAGATAGAGTTTTTATCTGATTTCTCCTAAACAAATACACGTGATATTTTATGTAAATTCTTGCAATGTTAGCCATATTTAAATCAACAGCCAGATCAGCTCTCATTGAAAAATGATACATATTAATATCAGGTTGCATTTTGAATGTCAGGGCTGGACACTTAGATCAGGATTATTCTGCATGCTGTGATTCAAGGTTTATACACTTCAAGGTTCAAGCCCTTCTTGTCTTACTTGAATGAACAAACTACAGGCAATTAATGTTAGACACAATTAACATTTCAATACAATAAATACAATACCTGGGGGAGGTTCTCTCTCTTCAGACCCCTCAGGAAGTGCAGCTGGGCCTTCTTGGTGGGGGATCTGGTATTGAGGGTCCACATGAAGTGGCGCAAGACCTTGTTCTTCTCTTGTGGTAATGGGAAAGAAGGTCAGACTGCTTGAAACGCTGCAGAGACTTCTATACGGAATGTCTGCATTACAGAGAAAGAACCAATAATATTGTATCGTGGGACAAATATAATGAGAATATCATGTAGCGAAATAAATACTGCAATATCGTATCATCATCTCCATGGCAACTAACTCCCCAGTACATATGCTTTGTTTTTAAAAGCCGATGCCTAACTAGAAAACTTCTACAAGGGATTTTGTACACTGTATCAGTGGAAAGGGTGTTAAAATCGCCCTGATAGTAAGACTATATTCTTACATATTTTGGTGAGTTTTGGGTTTAATTTATGGGTTTAATATTCCAATTATATCTATAAAAATAAAGGTATTTTTAAATGTATCTAAAACATTTGTTTAGAGCCCTTTGGAGCAACATTCAGAACTGTTTTTTGTCAGGTAAAGTTGCAATATTTTCAATAAAAAAAACAAAGTGGAGGCAATTTGTGTCTGATTTGAGTGAGTTGGTATGAAAATTATACACATTTGAGAACGGTCCAAAGTGTACATGATGGTAAGATTATAGCCTTATTTAGTTTAGACATTTTAGTTCAAAAACACAAGATCAGTTTCTTGTTTAATTTGGATGGTAAATGCTTCACTGGAGTGTCCTGTGACATTTTCTATTGATATCTAGATAAAGATGATACATAAACCTATACATTTTAGTTGGAATCTGTTTGGCACAGTTTTCAAAACAATGAAGGGTTATTTTAATGATAGCTCAACCTATGGAGCAGCTGGTGGCCTAGTGTTACCCTTGCGATCAGAATGTCATGGGTTTGAATCCCAGGACTGCTATTGGCACTACTGAGGTACCTTTGAGTCTCCATACACAGCTTCCTGGGCGCCAAACCGGTGGCTGCCCACTGAATCACTTGGGGAATTAGTTAAATGCAGAGTAAGAATTTCACATCGTTCACACTTTGTGTTGTGCAGTGTTCACATGTAACTGTAAGGGTCACTTTACAATATAAATTTGAGGCTTGTTTGGATTTCCAGGTGAATTTGCAATATTTTCAATAAAAACTGTTTTTGGCATTTGCCCAAACATGTGGGGAAGGTGAGCAGTGGACAACATATTTAATATTGTTATGATTGTTATAAACATTTTATTTTACTATTCCACCAGTCCTTAGCTGGCACAACACTGCAATTAAAACAACAACAACTCTCCAACATACATGTATACATTTAATTATATTTATTTATACATTTCTCCAGTAAAAAGAACTGATAATGACTCAGAAACAAATTTTTTTATTTAGGTTAACTCTTTATTTCACACAGTTTACAAACCCAGAGGTGCACAAGCACAACGCTGACTTCTAAGAAAAAGGAAAAGAAATACAGAGCAAAATTGACCATTTACCATAACTAACTAAATACACATACATGAAATATTACACAGTTAAAGTTAAGGCTAGTTAAGAAAGTCAAAAAAAGGATCTCGCTTTTTAGTATTTTTGAGAAATATTGGTAATTATAAGGCTGAGTTGCCTCCGCGTTTAATGTGTTGGTATGAAAATCAAGGAAATTTAAGAACAGCCTGAAAAATGCACATGATGGTAAGACAATAGCTGTACATGTTTTGGCAATTTTGGTGCAAAAACACAAGGTGAGTTTAAGGATTAATTTGGATCAGGTTTTCATGCGTTGATTTTACATTTAAGGAAATGTAATAATGGGAGTTATTGGTTATTCTAAGGCCTGGGTTGCCTCCTTATTCAGGTACACCCAGTAAATGAGAGCTTACCAGCCTTGTGGAGGATGAAGATTGGATGGACAAACCCTGCAGCGTTATTGATCATCATACCGATTGCTACACCCAGTTGGAACTCTCCAATGGGCAAAGCATCCAGAAGGCCAAAGGAGACAGTCACTGGTATGATTTGAACTAGAAAGGTCACAAGGTTCATGCAAACTACCTTAAAGGCCTTCTTTTTGGCCACATTCATCTCCCCGTCCTTCCCGTCCCCGTCTCCGGGCCCGGGTCGCAGCAAGCCCTTGAGAATTGAGAAGCAGCAGAAGGAGTCTAGAAGGAAAATGAAGAGATACAGAGCTCCAAACGCATTATAGGGCATTAAGGGAAATGTGAACATGGATGTGAGGCCTAAGCACAGCGAGCATGCCCAGGCCACACCCGAGGATGCCACCCGGTACCGCAGCGGCTTGAACCTCAGGAAGATCACAGGGTGGATCACGGCCAGGTAGCGCTCCAGGCACACCCAGCACTGGAACAGGTAACGAGCAGGCATAGAGATGCCGAGCCAAAAACCCAGCAGTTTACCAACACAGAGATCTAAGCTTATAATGCACACGGTGTACAGAGGCGCCACGAGGGCGTAGAGGATCTCTGCCGCCGTGTGGTTCAGAGCAAACACCACCGACACATCCACCCCTCCACCCTTGGAAAGAAGAAGTCTGATGATGTAGCAGTTTAGGGGCAGACCCACAGAGAAATTAATGACCTGGGTTGTAATCACACAGGCCACTGTGGCAATGTAAAGCCCACTGTTCATGACAGGCACAGTTGAGTTTGTTGTGTTCATCTTCTTCTGCTGCAAAATATGAAGGGCACATATATTGACATTCTCGGAGCAACAACCAGCAGGACACATAAAGAAAATAAACCAAATTAAAGAACCATACCCAATATCACCTAATTTTTCAGTACGGATTTAAAAGAACACAGACCCAAAGGCTAGAACCATCACCAGACAACAAACCTCTCTTGTGTACCTTCTCTCCCACCTTGAAGCAAATTTTCCTCTGCATTTGTGCAGTTTTTATCTTGTCATATCATACACAAGGTCATATTTCATGCAAATCTGATACATTTGTAAGACCATCCTTCTCTCGCTGGGAGAGTCCTAAGGCATGGCCTAATGAGCTCAGTACTCAAGATGCAATACACAATACTGTGGGCTCAATAATCCGATACTGAAAGAATCAGTCCTCACAAGCAAATATCAGTGCCAAAAAGTAAATGGAATATCTCAGAAGATTTTTTTTTTGCTCACAACAGTATTGACTTTGTCTTATCAGAAATAAATCATCTTTTTATTTAGAGGTTATTGAACTTGTTTCTTCTAAACCTCCCTTAATAAAAAGCAAAAGAAAAAAGCAACTTAAGACAGAGGTTCTTTTGCTGTTCTCATTGGCTTCTCAGTTTTCTTCTGTTTAACAACCTTATGGAACTCAAAATTGTCCGACTTTGGTAGTTAAGACTTAAATTTGATCACTAAGACAAATTTCAGATGTTGTACAGGCTCATTTATAAGTTTTCTTTTTGGATCTTATGGTGTAATTTGCTCTTTAATTACGGATCATATGCATCTCCTTTAAAGTCAGTTTCAAACATCATCATTTCAAATAGACATTACTGATGAAGCCACCTGCGCCACACAGTTATATATTTATTTATTTTACGTCCTTATTTAGAACAAGTATTTTAAAAGTAAAATCAGTAAATATTACCGATAACAAAGAAAGAAAAATGAAGGCCTTGCGCCACACAAATTCAAATTGTAACATTTAACGGCTGGAAGTTAACAGTTTTTTTTTCCAGCTCTTTATTTTGTTTGGTATTATTATATTGGTACACATTATTATTATTATTAAGACACTTCCAGTGTGGGATCTTAGTGAAGTAAGTTTGATAATCAGCTCCTGCTATATTTAATTGATTGATTAATGAATTCGTGTCAGTTTGAGCATACATTAGCCAGCTTTCATTAATAAGGCGTAACATGGACGATCACAGCTGATCTTTTTATTTTGACTGGTTTAAATAGAGAAAATATAGAATATTTCAGCGAATAAATAATCTTCAAGTTATCCTCGCTAGGCACACCTTAGCTAACTTCGCTAGCTTCGTAAACTGAGATTTCAAATTGAGTACATCCATCATTAACAAATTAACCCTCTTAATGTGAGGGCAGTATTTTAATGCTTTACTGCATTTTGGAATTAAATTTGCAGAAAAGATCATGTTTTGGTCAGTATTATTGTTTTGGTCAGTATTATCTTCGTCAATGATTTGGTCACTATTGTTCTTTTGGTCACTATTATTCTTTTGTTCAGTATTATTGTGTTGGTTCATCTGTCTGTACTACGAAGTGCGGTTAACTAACCCTGATTTAAATTGCGAACTCGCATTTGAAAAATCGAGGTTGTCTCAAGTGGTGTTAATTGGTACTACGACGCCAGTTAAAATGTTGGTTTTTTGAGTCAGTGTTTACTTATCACGGTCTGTGTGCGTTTATTTAATTGGGGTGCGTTCAAGAGCGCCAGTCACCGGTGCAAATCACGATGCGATCATGACGCGAGGAAGAATGTACAATAATCATGCAAGACTACGAGGAGCACAAATCAGTGCTGCAATGCATGTCAGACACTACAGCAGCCAACAAAGGCAGGCAAGCTTTTTGGCAACGTATTGCTTACAAAGTAAATGCATAAGTACATGTACATTGTCTGATGTTCTTAGATGAGTTAGACTTATTAGACTATTTAAGTGTCTGAAAATAACTAAAATACTTGAAATGAGTACAGAAGCGTATAGATGTCAGAAGGGGGCCTTTTAATTGCTGTTAATTAAGTTAATGCCTTCTAAAGGTCAGTTACTGGAGAGTTACTCAGAATTCTTTGTAATCCTGTGTTAACAATAACTGATGTTAACATCAGTTGCAATGATGTTAACATCAGATGCAATAGCAGTGGGTAGCGCACTTGACAGCAAGTAAAGATGAAATATAGAAACATCATGTAGGCCCATGTATTAATAGTTAATGCATTAATGCCTATTCATTATGAGAGATGTAGTGTATCTAGGCTCCAGTTAATAGCTTGGTTCTATTATGGAGGCCTATTATGGAGAGGGTTGAGGGAAGCGTCCAGTTGGACCCAGGTGACAGGAATGCCTGCCCTTTATGTGCAGGGTAATATCACAATCACTCTGTACAGTGTGTACATTTGTGCAGTCATGACATTCCATTTTCTGTGTCGTGTTCAGTGGAGGGGGAGAATATTGAGCTGCTCCAGCCGCCTGCAGTGCCCAACATCTCCTGTGAGCCTGAGGTACAGGTGACTGTGTAAATGATTGTTTCACTAAGTGTGAACCATGCCGATGCGACATGACAAATGTAGTCCTTTACTTTTCAGGCGGATGTGGGTGATGAAACATTGACTGCTGTTTCTGACACAGACATCCAGGTGGAAACGTATCATCACTCGTGTGTTTTGCACAGAAGAATGTAGCATGGCATATGGGTACATTTGTTTTGGCTTTGAATGATTCTTCACACTCAAACTGTATGTATACTGATTCTTCTTTTTTGCCTGTAGGCTGGAACAGCGCATGCTTGAGCTTTACTGTGCTAAAAAAAAGCTTTAAATAAACAAACTAAAGCTTGAATTTGAGAAGCTCGAAGGTATCGCCATACGCTCATCAGTTTTTCATCCATATGTGTGTGCCATCATTGAATTTTCACTTTCCATTCGTAGGAATGGGAGCAAATAAATAAAGACATGACAAAGCTTCAATGTGTTCATAGTCTGTATTTTTTGTTTTTTAATAAATGAAAAACTGTTGTGTGATGGTCTCTCTCACAGAACGCCCTGTGGGGTGGTCGAGGGTCAAAGGGTCAACAATATCGGGAGGCACAGGCCTAAGGACTGGGGTCTTTTCCTTTCTGACGGTGGCAATGTTGTGTAGAACCACGTATGCTGACACCACCTGACAGGCCCATTCTGGCTTCCCATGCAGCCCTGTCAGGCACACAAAACATGCCTTCAAGATTCCAAAAGTCATTTCAATCCTGCTCCTCGTACTGGTGTGAGCTGCATTGTACTTTGCTTGTGGCCTTGTTTGAGGATCAGCATCAGCAGGTGAGTGAACGCCCTATGAACAAATGGAGAGAAACTGTCACACGCAAGTCTGAGGTGTCAGCAAATCTCTAGTATGCAGATTGCCTTACCTTCCTCAAATTGTCATTGTTTTGGACAGTATTATTGTGTTGGTGAGTATTCTGGTCAGTATTGTTGTGTCTGTCAGTACTGTTTTCATCAGTATTGTTTTGGTCAGTATTAGTGTGCTGGTCAGGACTATAGTTTATTTATTTATATAGCACATTATCATACACAAAAGGTCATTTAATGTGCTTCACAGAAATAGAAAAATAAAATGGAATAAAACAGAATAAGATAATGGGAGGGATAAAAGAAATAAAAGAAGCAAAAGAGTACATAAAAGAAAATTAAAAGTGCAAAAGAATTGCAAATATTTAAAAGGCAGTGGAGAATAATGCAGTTTTAAGTAGTTTTTTTTAAAGCTGGCTGGTGCAGATATGATATTAACGGGCAGTGATCTGCATAGTGACTAAACGCCATTTCACCATGTTTAGTTTCAGATCTACTCTCCACTAGCTGGCCATCTAAGAGACCCATTAGGAATATATACTTCAAGCATATCAGATATGTATGTAGGACCCAAACCATTGAGTGACTTGTACACAATGAGCAATAAGCTTTGAAGTCAATTCTGTACTGAACTGGGAGACGGTCCAAAGACCTGAGAATGTGATATCTTTTCTTGGTAGCATTTTGAATGAGCTGGATCTGGATCTAGACTTTTTGGGATTCCCAGTCAGGAAAGCGATACAACAATTAACCCTGCAGGAAATAAGGCCGTGGATCAGTTTCTCTAAGTCTTGTTTGGACACAAAGTTTCTAACTTTAGCAATGTTTTTGAGGTGCCAGAATGCTGACTTTGTGACAACTTTGATGTGGTCATCAAAACTAAGGTCTCCATCCAAGATCACACCAAGGTTTTTTACATGGGTATATGTCTTAAGTGCTCTAGATTCCAGGTGGGCACTAAGAATTGATGTTTCCTCATTATTTCCAAATAGTATAATCTCTGTTTTGTATTTATTTAATTGGAGAAAGTTTTTTGATGCATCAAGTTATGTACTTTCTCAAGGCACTGACACAACATACTTATTGGGCAAAAGTCACTTGGTGAGAGAGTTAGATAGATCCGAATGTCATCTGCATAGTTTTGATAGGACACATCATTCTCTTTAAGAATTTGAACCAGAGGAAGTACAGGTTGAACAGGACAGGTCCAAGATTGGACCCTTGGGGGACTCCATATGGCATATTTGTTTTATCCGATTCACATGAGCTGATGAGACAAAATATCTCCGGACTTCCAAGTAGGACCAGAAGCAACTAATGACCATACCTGAGAGCCCAACCCAGTTCTCAAGTCTGTCTAGCAGAATGTTATGGTCAAAAGTGTCAAAGGCTGCACTCAGATCTAACAGCACCAGTACAGTTGTTTTACCCGCATCAGTATTCAGGCAAACATCAGTTAGTACCTTAACAAGAGCAGTTTCTGTACTACGATGTTGACGGAAACCTGACTGATAGTCATCAAAGGAACCATTTTTGTTCAGGTAGTTACTGATTTGATTAAAAACTACTTTCTCCATAATATTGCCCATAAAAATAAGATTAGAGATGGGTCTATAACGGTTAAGAACAGAAGCGTCTAAATTACGCTTCTTCAGCAGGGGTTTAAGAACTGTGGCTTTCAACAGTGCTGGAAAAATGCCTAAGTTCAGAGAGCCATTCACAATATGCTACAGGTCCTGCGCTAAGCTACTAAAAAGACTTTTAAAAAAGCTTGTAGGTAGAGTGTCCACGGAACAAGTAGATGGTTTAAGATGAAACATTATTTCCTCAAGAGTTCTAACATCTATAGGATCAAAGTTGGACATGATAGGCATGTTATTTCTGTGGGTAGACATAAAGTTACTTGAGTTTGTAGGTCCAAAGTTATGTTAAATATTTTCAATTTTGTGATTAAAAAAAGACGCAAATTTGTTTTATTCTGAAACTGTAAGGAACTCTGAAGATAAGTGCCCCTGGGGACTTGTTAACTTCTCTACTGTGGCAAAGACAGTACAAGGGTTCTCAGTGTTCCTCTTAATGACATTAGAGAAATATGTCCTTCTTGCTTTGCCAACTCAAGGTTGTATCTCTGGAGTCTCTCTTTGAAAATGTCGTGGTCAACTTGAAGTTTAGTTTGCCTCCACCAGTGCTTTGCTTTCTTGCGTTCTCTCTTCTGATTAGTTACGGCTGAGAACTTTCTCCACTGTGCTTTCTGTTTTCCAGAAATGGTTGTGACCTTGAGTGGTGCAATAGCATTGAGGACCCTAGGCATTTTACAGTTAAAATAATTAAGATATTTATCTACAGACTCTGCACATATGCTTGCAGTCACAGATATGGCTTGCATAAAGACAGCCCTGGTATTTTCATTAATAAACCTCTTTTGGACAGTCTTATAGCCAGTTTGGGTAACAAAAACTCACTGATGGTCTGACAGAGCCACATCTAAAACGTTCACAGAAGTAACACTGAGCCATTTACTGATAACCAAGTCCACTGTGTGACCTCAGACATGAGTGGGGCCGGTTACACGCTGAGTGACTTCAAAGGTGTCAAAATTGGCAGCAATTTCTTTGGCGGTACTGTCGTTAGGAATGTCAATATGGATATTCAAATCTCCCGCAATGATGAGTTAAAGAGTTAAAATCAGTGGAATACTATATTCTCTGGGACTGTGTGAGAGAAATGCATTGGATATATAACTATATTTTATACAGAAGCTTTAATGCCATTGTCAGATCATCGGATCAAATAGTATACAAGTCAAAACAATGTTTTTTAACTTTTATTGTTGCTGCTCTGATACAGCTAATTGAGATTATGGAGGAGACCACAAGGCTCTGCAGTGACACTGGAAAATCTCTGCCTGTATTTTTTTGTCATGCTGTCATTAACAAAATAAACACACAAAACCTTACATGCAAATGATTTCGATACCACAGCCGTATTCAAATGCACAAACCAGATCAGCTTTCTCTGGAATTTGATTTCCATTTAGATTAGCCTGGATTTTGAATAGTAAGTTAAATTATATATATATCATTTATTCATTAATGAATTCACTTATTCACTTATTTGTGCTAATTTGCGATGGCAGTCTTTTTCCATGACCGTTCGGTCATGGAAAAAGTTAACATAAATGTAAACCAGACTAGAAGATCTGTCTTGTCTTAACCCTTTTCAACAAATGTTTAAATGAAAATTCAGGAATTCAGAAACAGTAATTATATCCCAGTGATGAGGATAAATGTTACACCCATATGTGTTGTGGTATTGTCATAACCACCGCACCTCTTTACAAGCTGATTAACTAGGTCCTACATGATGTTTGCTAAACCATCACTCAGTATGTCTCAGACCACAGATAACATTTGCTATAATTGGTAAACATTTTCCAAGTAATATTTAACTATTGGGCCAAAATAAAATCACTTAAGTTTTCTCACCCATCAGGTGCATTTCACTTTACTTGAAGGATCCTAAATGAGGATTTTAACTAAGCATTCTTTGACATCATACAGACATTTGTGTAATTATATGATGGTACTTCAGAAGTGTTTATAAAGACTTATGTGACCTCGAAGGGTTTAAAAGTCATTTTAGTCAAATGTTCTAAAATAGAAAATCCCTGTAATATTTTAGAATTATAAAAGAAGGTCCAGTTCATTAAGTTCCCCTTCTACCTTCACTCAAACTGTCCTTTTCAACAACTAATGCATCACACGCTTAAAGATTTAGAGCAGCTCTGAAACATGTAATATTTTGGGTTCTAACCAGTATTTTATTTTGTTTTAGAGATGTGTTTTTGTTTATTCATGCTAAAATAAAAGCATGCTAGATCAGCATTACTGCTATTCACTGCTGAGCTTTTCCAGTGCAGCCACTAGGAGGCATCGACATGCTTTATGAGCAGTTAAACCATCAGGAAGACTGAACTACTCAGCCTGCTAAAACCTGTTTAAGGTAGATGATCTCCAGGTAAATTTCCACAGTTCATGAAGGTGAAATCTGGAAATGTGAAAAAAGAGTTAACCTTGAAAAAAAAAAAAGTTGAGATTTAAATGTACATCTAATGAAAATCATTTTCAGCTTTACAGAGGCAGAAAAGAAAAAAAGTGAAACCAACAGGAGATGGAACGTCATAACAAAAGTTCATGTTAATATGTCCATCACGTTTACAGAGAGCTGACTGGTCCTTACTTATTACTGACAGTGTAGTACCACTTAATATTATTTTAGTGCTGTAATTTGCTGTTTAATTGATTATACATACTTCTGTATGCACATGCTTGCATTTATTAAATTATTACAGCGGGCTCACGGCGACGCAGTCACTGTTACCTCACACCTCCAGAGTTGGGGGTTCAGTACAGCTGGAGACATGTAGCTCTTATCTTTAGGTCACGCACGCTTACAATATCTTGGAAAACTTAATACGGCTTTCACTGTCTGCACGTTTTAAAAAGCTGAACGTGATAGTAACTCTTCCGGTACAAACTGTACACTTCATATGGAAAGCTGTGATGTGAGAGAAATAATACACAACTCAAGCACTTGAGACAAAAAAGTTACTGTTTATTGATATAGGCAGAAAAAAAAAATTCATACCCCATTGAAAGGTTGTATTTTCGGTGCAAGTAATCAACAATCACATTCTACATGGAGAATGGAGAGATGGGGTATTTAGAAGCCAGGAACATTTACGAATGCCAGTACAGTCAAGTTGTTACTGTTAAAACAAAAAGACACCAAAGCAAATCTAGTCTCCGTTTCTAAGAGTTCAGGCTCCCCTTTGGAATGACCCAAAAGGTCTTAGACTTTTCCAGAAAAGCCCACAGTGCTTAATTCGTCAGTGGGGGAAATCCCAAGATGAGGAAATTCTACATCTTAAGCTCGGTCCAATCAGACATCTTACAGTAAAAACTGTCCACTCGCCTCTAATCTTTCTTCCCGCATCATTTCTGGACTTTTCCTTTCCAGTTTGTGCATAGATTCACACACTTTTCTTACTGATCCTCGTACACCTCCATCTGTTCTCCTCCTTTCCACTGCCAGGCTGCAGAGTCCATGAAAATTCAACACTCTTAAAAAAAAAATTAGTTATTGTGAGGCAATGCCATGGGACAGAGGTCTTCAACTCTAGACCTCGAATCCAGTTTCCCATCCTGGATTTTGTAGTTGCTGGTTCTGTTACACAAAGCGGCCAATCAGTTATAACAACAGTTCAGTAACTACACAATCCAGGACTGGAAACTGGATTCGGAATCCAGAGCTGAAGACCTCAGGTGTGGAAACTGAGATCTTAGGAATTGACAGAAGGAGGATGAACAGAGAACAGAGGCATCTCCTCAGTTTACCACTTTAAAAAAATGGCAGACAAATTTCATATTGTATAATTAATTACAGGTCCTTTTACTAGCTTCACACATACCACAAACTATGTTTGAACATAAAGCGATGCGTACATATAGATATTCAAATGTAAAGCACTCCACCTCAAGAAATAAAAAAGCTTGAGTTCAATACATGCCTATTATTTGGTAAATGTTTATCTGCTACGGATTAAATGCAAGATATTCTGAAATCCATATCCTTCAGTGCTTAGAGTTGGATTTCTATTAATATCTTTTTTTTTTTACACCCATTAACTTGTTATATGCTCATGATAAACATTAGAAAACAGTAGAATCGGAACTGTGGACCTCTCGTCTTCCTGAGAAAATAGCCAAGTCCATTTGTGAGTGTGCAGGACAGCAAGCAATTTTTTTTTGTTTGTTTGTTTGTTTTTTTTTTTGTTTTTTTTTCCTTCACAGAACAGAAACTTAAAATTGATACATACAGGCATAGATAGTCTGTCAACAACAAAAGGAGATTAATTCAAACACAAATACAAGACTGAATCAATCCCAGAGTTCGGAAAATAGCTTACGTCTTCACTCGAGAAGTTAGCTTTCTCGATCTCTCTACAGATGGAAGATGAAATATCTAGGTTTTCCTCTTCTCGTGCTAAACTACTTGTTTCATTTTGCAGACAGACAGGTTGTTTGTAAACGCCAGGTGGATTGGAAGGAAATGGAAACCTTTACAGACAAGAAAACGGTAGGCACCTCTGAAATGAGTCACACCATCACAAACTCATCCCACACTCCACTGTCTGTTTTTATGCATGAACATCATATCACATATGGAGCTTTAGACCCTTTCTAACTATGGCCACGGTTTATTTCTCCCCTTTTTCTTTCCCCCCCCCCCCCCCCTGCGTTTTATTTTTTTTTGTTTTTGTTCTTTTTTTTACTTAATATTTAAAACAAAACGGTGCAAAACTCTTGCTAGTTATTCAACAATGAAAGCCACTATAAAGGTAGATAAACATTTTACAGGTTTTTAAACACTTTACAGATAGAACGAACAAACAAAAATGTATCAAGTCCTTGAGTAAACTTTAACACATGAATTGTCTTCCCTCGTCACCTTTTTTCTTTTGATTTGCCGAGTGAGGGAAGAGAAGACACTCAGTGCAACGTTGGATTACAATAATAATCAGAACATAGTTTTTGAAGAAAAAAAAAAAAGACAGTACAGCATACTGAATGGAACACAAGTGCAGGTGCATGACTAAAAAACAGGAACACCCACTTACAAAAAAGTATGACATCATCTTTCTGTGATTAATGCTAATTTTCAAAATACCTTGAAAGTATACAAGCCACACCAAAAAAAAAAAAAAGGTTCACATTGCGTTATTGGCGATCTTTGATTCAAGTATTGGTGTAGAAACTTGTTTTGTTTTGATATGTTTATGATTTTGTTTTGTCTGGAGATGAAAAACAGCTTCATGGGTTTTTTGACAATCAAAAACAGGAACTACATAAAAATAACACATTGCGTGTCTTTGAGAGTAAAACCAACACGTGCAAATCCCAGACAAGCTTTTTTTTGTTGTTGAATTATCAAGTAATTATCAGTACTTTTCCTGTCTTATTTTGCAGGGTCAAATGCAAATATTGCTCATTCAAACATGTGTTCTGCCCAGTTGGTCTTAAAAGGGAGAGAAATTTGGACTGGAATAATTTGGTCTACAGTAAAGAATTAGGCAAACTGATGCTGTGGTGTCGTAGCGTTATCTATGCTGGTGTCGTTAGAATGATTCCAGGGATTTTGGATGGGCGAGCTGTGCCGACGCCCCGTTTGTAGTTTTTGACTGAGTTCGGAAAGAAGGCAGTTTTACACCCAGGCAACAGTGATTTTGCTTTTGACGTCAGACTGGAGTCCAAGAGTAACGACGGCCCTTGTCAGATTAAGACATGTCATTGTACCTGTTAAACAAAATCCCTCAGAGCAGAGAGAGAGCACAGCTGACACACAAGGGCCCTTCACAATCAGGGCAAACGGAAATGCACAGTTCAGCGGGCCCAGATTAACAAACAAACACTGAAAAGAGCCTACAGAAAAAGGCACTCCTGCATGCAGCCGACACCCGAACAAGAGACAGAACACGTCTGCAAAACAGGAGAAAATTAGCAAGAAGTGCAGTTTTAAACATAGTTTTTTTTTTCTACCCTTACATAATTTATATTAAGGATCTTTTCTGCCCAACTAGTTTATATTTTTGAATTTTTTTTTTTTTGGTATTCAGAAAAAGTACCAGGGATTTAGCCACGACCTGTGCACCACTAGCGAATTCCCAATGCACCAAAACTTCTCGCTCTGTAACAGGACAGCAAAAAGATTATCTCAGTGATGCAAATGAGGTGTTTCAGTAAATCAGGTGTATTAAACCCAGCCTCGAACACGAAAGAGACACAGATGTGCCTCCGTACTGGTTATATAGAAGCCGTTCATGTAACGAGAAGAAAAAACAAAATTCGAAAACCTGCAGCCAAAATACACCCCTACGCCTTTACATTGGCACGTGAGACCACAGAGAATATAAAATGGAACCAGCAGCATGTGGTTAAGAAGGTCCCAATGTAAATAGGCTCTATAAATGAACAGAAGCTGCAGTGAAGACCTGACTGCGCCCCCTGCTGCGAGAGTGACAGAAATGGCAGTACTACTTGTAGCTTCTGTAACTAGTATTTCTCTTACATTTGAGACCCCTTAGGGCATAAAAGCACTAATAGATAAGAATCTGCTCAAAAACCATTAATAAATGTAAATTTAGTTCTTTCTGTTTATGCCCTGAAAGTGTGTTGGAATTGACACATCTCTAAACACCACCTTAGGCTACAACCTCATAGCAACAAATTTTATATATATATATATATATATATATATGCATGCTGGAGGCCTGAGGGTTTTTGGGGGTGGAACCCAACCTCTGGAGTTACGATTGGCACTAACCTTGTAAAGGGCCATTGACGAACTTGTCAATGTGTCCGTTATTTTCTTACTTTGCATAGTAAAGTAACAATGTGCTGGTTGGAGAGTGAGCCAGCAGCTAAAAGGACCCGTCCCCTCAGAGCGGGCGTTTCAAGTAAGAGCTGCTCTCTTATTAACAGGAAGGGGGCGCTCTTGCTAATGGAACAGGGAGCTCTCTGGCTAACAGGCGGACGGCACGGAGGCTGCAAAAAGGGAGGAAAAACCAAAAAGAAGATCCTAGCAGCTGTGTAAGATCACGCAAATTAAAATTCACACTAATAACATCTTGGCAAATGAAATCATCTGAAACGCAGGGATATGTAATAGTGATGAGCTTAGGAGCCCTAGATGACTCAATGCATTTCTATAAGTAACTTAAGTGGAATTCTCTCAGTACACTGGAAGACAGTTATAATAATAAAACTGAAAATTACTTAACTTAAAAACCATTACAAAATATCTGTAATAAATGTTATTTGTAATACATATATCAACAATCATAGTAATAAATGTTAGACTTTGACTAGATTTAAGACGATTTCACTTGCAAAGATGTTTTTTCCTGTATTCTACATGTTGTAAGATAATATGGGGAACCTTAGGAAACACTGTTCACACAAAATTACAAACATTTCACATAAGATAAGAAAACCAAATATGGCCTATAAGCATTGTTCCTCGTTTGCATTGGTTACACAGGGCAGGCCGACAGCGGCACCACGTTAAAGTGTTTCTGCATATCAACACTGAAGGGCTTTGGGTGCCAGTGAAAACCCACTGCATGAAGACCAACAAAATTGTACAGTACATGGAAAAAGGGAAAAAATACAAACAATAATTAACAGGGAAAAAAAAAAAAAAAAAATTCATAAACACCAACACTGGCGATTCCAGAGGTCAGACTGTCTCAGCTTCTTGCTAAAGGTGCATTTATCAGAGAGGGCAGCGATGAGTTTGAGAGATGAGTCGTCATCACCAGTTCATTTTGGCTTTGACTGTGTGTCTAGAAGCACAGCAACAGGAGACAGACATTCCATGATAGGAAGGAGAGAAACGAGTGATAGCAAGCATTCGTTTTCCTCCCATGTGGTTCAGCAGCTTCCATTACATCATCACTCATGACGGAAGTAGCTGTTTGTTTTTTTTTGTTTTTTTTTGTTATTTTCTGTTGTCTTTTTCCTCCCTCAGTCGCCACCCCATCCATCCAGATAACAATCCATGTCTGGTGTCTCTTACAGACATGGCAAAAAGGCCATAAACAAGTTTGGAGTAACAGTGACATTCACTTCGATATTGTCCCAAAAAAAAAAAAAAAAAGGACGACAAAGGATGTAAAAACATACTGCAAGTTTTGTCTGATTGTAGATTCAGTCTTATGTTCCCCTTCAGTCTGACCCCATGTGTTCTAAAGTCCATTCATGAGGAACATCAAACAAAAGGAGCATTATTTTTAATACCACTATGGTATGAAAAAGCGCTAAGTTGCTGAGTTTTTTTTTTGTTTGTTTTTTGTTTTTTTTAAATATTTGCTCCATAGTCTAGTTAATTGGCATTGCAGGTAGAGCATCAATCTGTCCATAAGTGCTATATTAATTTCCCCTTGAAATTTTAGAAAATCATCTTCTTCTCTGCTTGTACCAAACACAAGGATCCTTTTTTTTACTGCATTAGGAGAAAACATTTCATTTTGGTGTTGTGCCTGAATCCCCGGTCTCTGTGTGTTCTGTCCGTTTAGGGTGTGCGGTAAAGCAGAAGCCCGAAACGTGTCAGTCCGAGAACACAGCTGCTGGCCAGCGAGACAGAGACCAGGTAGGTGAAGAAGTCTGAGTAACGTCTTTGTAGCTTGATGAGTCTCTGACACGATTTGCGCAATTCAGTTTTAACAAAAAAGAAAAAAGAAAAAAATTAGAGCTTGGGTTCACTTCAGTGTGGATGGAAGATAACGGCTGATGCTTATATTGCACGATGCATCGCTTGCACTTTTTTCCTCCATCTTCTCTTCATCGTTCTAACCATGTAAAGATTGGATTAAGTTGATTGATTCAGCATTGAAATCCAGTCGGTTCGGAAATATTTCCATCAAAGGTCTTTAGAACAGTGGCTTGTGAGTGTTCCCAAAGAGATGCTTGGTCAAGTTACTGTAGGCATAGACTCATACACACACAAACACACTCACACACCGCTCAAACATTCAGCTTATTTTTCAACATTAAACACACACACACAGCCTGGATTTAACAAAACAAAACAAAAAAAAAACAAGAGTCAGTGTACCTCCTTTTTGTGTTACTACTGAAGAAAATGCATAAGCTCACGGCTGATTGGTCTAGCAGACAGGCCACATACTGCTGGGTGATGTTCATTTTTTTAGTTTTAGTTTTTTTTTTTTCGTTTTTCTCCCCTTGCTCTGGTCCAATTGCTGGCTCAGAAACAGAAGTGTGCAAGTTCCCAAAATCTTTAGTTTTTTTTCCATTTGTGAAATAAAGAGCTCAAGAATGACCTAAAGAGAGAGACAGCAAGGAGAAAAGAGCGCGAGCACTTAAGGCTAATATAAGTTCTGAAGAAACCACACAAATGTTGAAATGTGTCATAAGGTAGCAGGAGCATTTTTCCCAGCGTCTCGGTCAGGAAGGCTGTACGGCCGTGAGGTTTCTCTGTTTCTGGGCTTGGTTTAAAAATGGCTGCCTTTCCTCTGCTTCGCCTGAACCAAGAAAAATATATTTTAGGGGGAAAAACAGATTATGAAGACAAACACGGCTTCCGTTTCTGTTGATTCTTGCTTCTTTGAAAGTCTACAAACAATGTAAGATGCTTTAACACTCCGAATGCCTCCAATCTCCAGAAGATCAGCAGATGTGGAGGTAAGCAATTCAGTCTTACCCCGAAACCTACAGTTTTTTTCAGCTCCACAGAAAGAAAGTGATTATCACCTCACTGATTTGCTTATTTGTTTTCTTTCTGAACCCCTTTCATCTACTGTTTTGTTTTTCTTGTTTTTGGTGCTGGACCTCAGGCTCCTCCTACATGTTCTCTCCACTCAGCAGGTCTCCGGGCAGCAGTGTGTTGATTGGGATGGGGCTCCCCATGACCCTGGTCTCCTCTCCATTTGCAGGACCCCATAAACTGGAGTATTGTTGAACGCCGCCCCACAGCAGGTCTCCCCCGTTTCCGCTACTTCCAGTGCCCGAGCTGGTGCCTGTCTTGGTGGCGGCCGTGCCCCCACTGCCCCAGTGGTTTCCAATGCGCTGCTGGTTGGATCCGGGGGCTGCGCTGCTCTGCCAACTGCTGTTGGGAGGGTGGTTCTGACCCTGAGCAAAGAAACGGGTCACTTCCTCCTCTCCGGCAAATTCCGCCAGGATGGTAGTGTTACCCAGAACACACCTGGACAAAGGAGGAGTGTCTTTTAGATAACATTGCACTGACAAGATAACATACGAGTGTAGGTCAGAGCACAAGGCAGAGGTTCATTTTAAGCTTGGAACCAAGGGAAGGCACCAAGATATTTTCTTGATACACAAAATGGATCTTATTTATTTATTTTTTTAAATTTGGAACAGACATTATTACATTCTACACCCGCGAAGTGGTGGAGTACTTAAAACCTAACTAATAATGGATCGCAGAAACCCGGCAAATATGCGCTGCATTTTTTTTTTGTTGTTGTTGCTTTTTTTGTGGCAATATATACGTTTTCATGCATTTTATTGCTAAATTATTAAGAAAAATATAATTTACTAATTTTGTATTAAATAGTAACCTAAATTGAGCTAAACTTCGATATAAAATATAACTGTATAAATTTTTTTATACTGCCGAGAGAACACAAAGCAATCATATACGAAAACGCGTCTTGGGATGGGGAAATACCGCTGTACTCAATTTAAGTAGCCAATTTGAGAGCGATATTCATTTCTCCTTGCTGCTGATTGGCTGCTGCCCTGTGATGCATCTCTGGCAGATTCCCGCATTAGAACAGTTTCAAAAAATGCCAATAAACAACAAAAAACATATGATGGTCAAACTCAGTTGTATGCATAAATGTTTGATTTGAATTAGTAGCCATTTACTAATTTTTATGTACTGAAAAATATTGAAGGCTTTTGTTGCTCAGACTGCAGATAACCTGTCCTGTTCAAGTCAGATGTGCTGAAAAATCGGATTCAAGCTTCCTGTGTGAAAAAGGCCACGTTGCCTATCCAAAGCTGGAACTAATAATGACTTTGGCTTTAAAGTCTTAGCTTGTCGTGTTTTACATTAGCACTAAGAGTCCTAACCGCAGAGTTTCATACTAGACTTAATGTTTCCATTAAGTCTAGTATGCCAGAGCTGAAGCAGAAAAAACAAACCAAAGAAAATCAGATTAGGAAACTCTGACTACTCTGAAATTTAGTGAATGTCCACTATAGAGCATCTCACATGTGCAGGGACTTCTGGGCTTTTGCTGCTTCCTCTTTGGAGCTGTAGCGCACCAGCGCATTGCCCTGTGTCAGGCTGAGGTGGAACGTGATGAGAGGACCATGCTGCATGCACAGCGTCCTCAGAGTGGACCCATCAATCTGCAATATAAACACCCACAGGCTCATTTTAAACAAGATCATAGACACCCATGCTTACACTATGAATTAAAAAAAACTAGACGCACGTACCTGAGGGGTCAGATTCCGCAGAACAAGCCAGCTGCTGGACCTACTGGAACTGTCTGAGCTCCAAGCAGTTCCCTCTACGGGAGGAGAGGAAGAGGTGGATAGGTTATACCTGAACTTGGTATACCTTACCTATTTAACTACAGACGTACTATTTACTTATTATTTTTAAGACTTATCATTTAAGGACAATTCCGAATGATTAGTCAATGATGTGCAAGTTATGTAGGTGTGAGGATGAGGATCTGAAGTTTAAACATCATCACTTAAAGGATTAAATATGCTTCTCTGTCATTTCCTTCAGGTATTTGCAAACATTCTAAATTCACTGGCATGACTGAAAGGCGAATGAGAAATTAAGAGAGAACAGAGGTGGAACCTGAGGAGTAGGAGCTGCTCCAGCCTTGGCCGAGTCCCAGCGAGCCAGATGTCCAGCTCTGAGATGGTTTGGTGTTGGTGAGGCCAGGTGGAGGTCTGGATGGCGCCGTGGAGGTCCGACCACCAGGGGCTACCTTCCAAAGGTCATGGGATATCGAGACCTGCGTGTGTGAAATTGGACCTGTAGTCCAGGTAGACTTCATGTCCAAAAGCTTACCTAGATGAGACGAACGGACAGGAAAACAAAAACTTACTTAACAGTATAAAAACCGACCTAACTAATAAGGAGAGCAAGGTTATTTCATATCTCTTGTAAACACAAACCAAACTTGAGGAGCAGGAGACAATGTATCCTTTTTGGGACAGAAACACACATTTTGGGGTTCTGACATTTTGGGTTTTATTATGTAAAGGTGCACAAAATTCTGGCTTCAGGACAGTTGCTAGTACTGTTTAGCCTGTCTTGGCTAATGCGAGTAATTAGGAGTAACGGGGTGATTTTTCACAAAACTTTTCACTGCTTTTACTGTAGCTGTGAGACACTTTGAGCAGGTATGGGTTTGGGGGAATGGGCACAGTAAGGTATGGGATAGGTGGGCCGGAGAACAAGCACTGGGGCAGGTAGGTGGAGGCTGTACCTTTGCTCTCCTCCTCTTCCTGATCGTTTACAGGAAGGCTGAAGGAGCCAGAGCAAGCGGCCCCAGGCCACTCACTCATGGACACCTGAGCCCCACTCTGAGACACAGTGGGGGACCAGGCTGTGAAGCATTTACATCCGGGGACAGCAAAATAATGCAGGAAAAACAATAATTAATGATCACAAGTAGCATAATGATAGTGTTAAATAGGGCTGTACAATATTATCCGTCTCTGCAATACTGATATCACAGATGGCTGCAGTATGCAAATGAGCCTCTATCTAATCACAGGGTTGTGACCAATCACAGCTCCAGGTGAGTTACTGGGTGTTAATGAATTAATAGATCAAGGTCTTCATGTAATCATGTAATTTTTGTAGCTTTTTGTCCTTCTATAGACGGTATGGATGACGGGAGTAAATGCATCATTTGAAACAATATTTGCAGACTTTACGCCTTTTCAATTCCAGAAAAGTGATGATATGGGCCCTTTAATATCTTGAAAGGCATTGCAATCACAATATTAAGCGCAATACTGATCGTCTATATTGTGCAGTTCTAGTGTGAAAATGATAAAGATTACAAATAAAATCCAGATATATGAATAATAAAACTAAGCTCTAAAAGTATGCAACAGTGAAGTGATTGAAGCATTTAGTCAGAGATGTTCAGATATTAAAGCAACATTAAATATAAAAATGCATCCAAAATGTCATAAAAAAAAAACATTAATTCATAGTTCAACTCTGTTGACCCGCTGAAAGTTAACCGATTTTACTGTCACATTTTAAAATAACTGACAGCCCAGAGGATCTTTCTTGGGCTGGACTTATCTATGAAAATACAAAATCAGATTAGTCTCAGTACTGACAGATACTCGTAAGGGACTCACTCTGGGACATCTCTAAGATGCTCTGTATAAGGGTGTCTGCCAAAATCCCTGACTGGGAGTGAAAATTAAAAAGTATGAGTATGAAGAGGTTTGTGGCTGAAACTTAGTGCAGCCATGTTGCTTCATTCCTTCACCTCCACTCCGGTCCCGCAGCAGGTAGCGATTGACATCCTGAATGTTGGTGTTGATGGTGGGGCCTCCAGAAACACTGCCTGGCGTCATGTTGGGGTCAGCTTCAGGATCGATGTTCTGCAGGCCTTTCCATGGAACTCCTGGACAAAACTCTGAGAAGGAAATGCATATTGCATTCCAAATATTAGTATAACAAAAATAATCAAAAATAATAATTTGGAGTTCCACACATATTCCTTAAAACTCAAACCAACTTACAGTTTGTCTTTTTTTTCGTTTACTTATTTTACTTACTTCGTTTACTTCATTTACTTATTGTTTTTTCCTAATTCAGTGTTTTGCATCTTTTAAAAAAATATTGCGTACATTATCAATTGCTAAAGTTTACTATTCCTATTTGTTTTGTTTTTTTACATTTTCGCAGCATGTTCTTAAGTTTACCTTTACGTGTATTAACACCACTACAGCACTGTTTTGACCAGAAAAATGAATCGTCGTCTTTCACCTGGAGGCCAGCTGATGTTCGTCCCATTTGTCATTTTCTCGCTGGGGCTCTTGCCCTGGGCCCAGCTCTCTGGTGCCACCAGGGGGCTGCTGGCAGGCTGTGAGTTGGACAGGAGGTTATATGGGCCAAAAGAGTCTTCCATCACCGACTTACTGTCAGCCACATGGGTGGAGGCTGCAGTACCTGAGGCAAAAACGGATAAATTTACTGCATTTGTTCAAGCCCTTCAGCAAAGAGATGATTTGACCCTTATGTCTGGGAGTCCAGCATTGCTGCAATTAGTTCACTATAAGTCCTGCCAGTCTTCCTAATCAGAGGAGTTTAATGTAATAAGAAGAATTTTTAAGTTCGAAGAAAAAAGCAAAAAAATCACTTGATTCACAACATGCTGGTTTTCGTTTTTTATAGATCAGACTGCACCAAATAAAACCTCTGGCTCAGCAGGACCCACTGGAGCTCTGTCCTGAACTGAACTTTGGCAGGCTTTGATGTTAAGCTTGAATTACTCAGAATGAAATACATTAAAGGAGAAATTTATAGGCCAGTGTCATTAAGAGTATGCAAAAAGAATCGTCAACTGAAAGATGAGAAACGAGCTTGGCTAACTCCAGGTATCATTAGCAGTGATGGTTCTGGTGCTGTTACTGTGTGGTGCAGCGTCTTGTACCATGCTTGCTGAGGCTGGTCTCCATGTGAGGCGTGGAAGTGGTGAGCGAGTCCATGCTGCTGGCGTGGGTCCACTGTGACAGACGAGACTGAGGCTGGGGCGGAACGTCCTTCATTGCCAAACCGCCAACATCCATACAGCCATTACCATTCAAACCAGCTGAGAGAGACACAGAGGGACGTGGTGAGTTTGTGAACAAAAATGGTTGGTTTCACAGACATAGAAAGAGACGACGACTATGCAGAATTTTTAGGTGAAAACATCTTTAGCAATGCAGTTCAGTCTAACGCTAGGGTTTAATCCATTTACAAGAAACCAGGCTTTATTATGTACATTTAAATAGCCTACATGTCCTACATTCTTGTATTTTGGATTTTATTTTATCATACATAGACTGTATTGACTGGGGAGTGTAGCGTTTTTTTCTATATTAAAACAAGGAAAATTTGTTTTCTCATGATATGGAGCTTTTCATCTTTCCTGTTTGGGGGATTATGAGCAGAAAACAGGTGAATACAGATATGATAACACTTATCCAGAGGCATTTTTTACCTTGGGGAAATAAGACACCAACAGCAACAGAATATGCACTTGCACCATTTTATTTAAGATGTATATGAGTGTAAAAAGTGCTTCTTACAGAGAGGGAAAGGGCTGAAGGAGCTGGGAGAACTCTGCGGCTCTTTGGTCTGCAGGTCCGAAAGGGACAGGCCTGAAGCCTGAGGGTTTCCTGGGAAGACATCCAGGTTTGGTTTGGTGAGGCTTGGGTGCAGGCCGCCGTGGGAGGGGACTGGGGGTGCCTGCTGCTGCTGCTGCTTTATCAGTAGGGCCTGCGCCAGCTGCCTCTGGTGCTGCTGGATCTGCTGCTGCATGTTATTGATTGTGCGTGCAACCTGTGTAGTGGTAGTGTTATTAATGTTACTAATTTGTTTATTTAACTACTGTATCAAGTGACAGTACTAATTCTGTGATTACTATCCCGTGTGTATATAGGAAGCCTAGACATAGTCCAGTAAGAGTTGTTACTTCAGTGAAATTAAAAAAAAACCTGAAATACAAAACTATCAACTGAATAACTTATAGAACTGCAGTGGAACTTAATCCACCTTGCATCTATCAGTAACAACATCATATTCAGGAGAGAGAACATCAGATCTGGAAGAAACATTATGTATATGTGTTTGTTTCTCACTTGCTGCTCCTGTTGTCTGATGGGACCAGAGACATTTCGCTGAGCCTGCATCATCTGCTGCTGAATCTGCAAACGCTGGTACGCCTGAGAGAGAGCGAGTGAGCAAAAAAGTGAGAAGGGAGGGAAGAAAAAAAGACAGATGGAGGGTAAGAGACAGCTCGGGAGATGGAACGCAATCTGTTTCATGGTCTGACTAAAAGGAAGTTTACAAACACCAGCATTAAAGAAACATGCAAGGCATAGAGCAGCAGGCCTTCAGTCTTTATTCCACCCGCACTCACCATCTGTAGCTGCTGGAGCTGGTACAGCAGGGTCATTTGTTGAGGATTTATTGGTGAGGTTAAAAGTGCAGGGTTCAGACCAATGTTTTTTGCTGCAAACTGCAAGAGCTGTGCTTGAACCTAAAAAATTTAGAGTACAGTGATCATCGTCATCTTTACTCTAATGTAATAATGTGAAAGGCAGCCAAACAGAACAATGTGTTTCTGGCAGAATATTGGGGGGACTGTACACATGGGCCAAAATGTATGTCTACAGTGTGTTTAGGGTACAGTGTGTTTAAGTCACGTGCCTAAAATGTTTCCCTGCAAAGTTGAATTTAACTGAATTGAGAACAGAACGTTTGAGATAAAATAGTAGGTTACAGTATGCTAGGTGGTGAGAGGTGGTGTACTCACCTGAGGGGAGAGAAACTGAGGCACTTGAGCACGTAGATTAGGCTGGGTGGAGCTAAGAGGTGGCGCTGGCGGCTGAGTGGGCAGAGCCTGCTGCTGCAGAGCCCGAGCTTGTGCTGCTCCGTTACTGCCAAACATTCCATTCATCTGAGAGAGATTAAAATATAATTCCTCAATTAAAATTACAGACTGAAAGCCTTTTAACTGCAGTGTTTTTATCCACATACTACTATAAAACTGATGTGTTGGTTCTGTAGTGTTGCAATTCAAATGCAATGTTTCTTGTAGCCCATCCTCTAATTCTGTGAGAAACACAAATAAATTCTCTTGTGAACTTTTTTGGGCCACCTACCTGTCTGTTGTTCAAGTTTTGCATGGCCAGTCCTGGGGAGACCCCGCCCAGTCCGTGGCTGGGAAGGCTGTTGTTGGTCAGCGGGTGCTTGAGGCCGGGAGAAGGCAGAAACGGTGATGGTGGTGTGTCATCTGATAGACCACCGTCCTTGTAAACACAAAACAGACAGTGCAGTCAGGACCACCTGTACTTGGATTGTAGAAAATGAGCAAAACTTCTGAAGCAAGTACTAACATTGCTATGAGGATATTCCTTTTGTTTGTTTGGTTTGACTTGCACACAATGCCCCACAAATGTGCTCTTGCCACACCAGTCACCAAACGCAGGCCTACATCATCACTTTTTTTTTTTTTTTTTTACCTCAAACCATGTGCAGGTGTTCAGTAATCTCTAATAGACTTGCTTTTGCGGTTTCTAACACTGTAAAACACAGACTAAAGAATATTTTAAAAAGTCAGTGTAAATAGTCTAATAGTTCTATTCACAATACGTAGTAAATATCATGCATTTATATTTCTTACTACTGTTTAATCAGTTTACATTTACATTAGATGCTTTTATCCAAGGCGACTTCCATTCCCTAACTACACAGGACAGTCTCCCTGGAGCAACTTGGGGTTAAGGGTCTTGCTCAGGAACCCAGTGGTGGTTTTTTGCTGAAGGTAGGATTCGAACCCACGACCTCTTGGTCCAGAGGCAAGTATCCTAGCCACCCCCCATATATATATATATAAAATGTGTGAGCATATTTAAATGTGTCGTCTTACTTTAAATGACAGACGTTATTTGATTGGGGTGCCCAAACCTTTGCATATAGTCCAATAAAAAACAGATTTATATAAAAATCAGATAAAAATCACATAAATGAAACTTGGCTGTGCGTGCATCAGAGCTGATGAGGTCACACTCCTCGCTGAAGTCCTGCAGGCCCAGCTTCTCCTCGCCGCCTAAAAGTCAATGATCTTTGTACTCGTGATATAAGTTCCATAAAACCTTTAAAAGTCCATGAATGCGAGGAGGTGGAGATGAAGCACTGGCAGGGCGATTCTTCTGTGTAGGTATTGGGCTCAATAATCTGTCTCTTCCTCATGATAATGTGGGGCCATTGACTATTCTCCAGGCGCTCCTGCGGTCGTATAATGGTGCGAAAAAAGTCCTCTTCTTATTGAAATAGCGGCAATGAGAATGTCTCCTTCTGCGCCGGAGCTGTGAAGGTGATTTTATTGCTAATTCACATCTTTTTCTGGCGGATGAAGGAGCCGCGTGCGAGCGAGACGCCAGCGAGTCTTTTTTAGATAACACCCCAAAAGCCACCCCCCCCTTTTTTTGCAGTGTGGTTTAATTTAGGTGACTAAGGTGAGGTGGGAGAAGTGTGCTGTACTTTTCTGCTGATGTTTTATCCTGATTGTGCTGTCAAGTCGTTCCAGAGTTCTTCAGCTGCCGTCTATCCATCTGTCTTCATTTCTCTCCCTCTTTCTCTCTCCCTCTCTCTCTCTCTGTCTAACTCTGTCTCTGTCTCTCTCTGTCTGTCTCTCTCTCTCTCTATTCCTTTCTCTCTCTCTCTATTCCTTTCTCTCTATTCCCCTCTCTCTCTCCATTCCTTTCTCTCTCTCTCCCTCTCTCTCTCTCTCTTTCTCTCTCTCTCCCTCTCCCTCTTTCTCTCTATTTCTTTCTCTCTCTATTCCCCTCTCTCTCTCTCTCTCTCTCTCTCTCTCTCTCTCTCTGTCTCTCTCTCTATCCCTTTGTGTCCCAGATTACGGCACCATTAAGAAAGTGCTCTCTCCGCTCAACCAGACCACGGGCAGCTGTCTACTGGATGAGATCGAGCTGTTCCCCCCCAGGAGGCGGCAGCCCGTCCTCAGCCTGCTAATCCTGCACAGCCGCAGCGAGCTGTTTGTTGGCGTCAGGGACCAGGTCATCAAAATCCCGCTCATTCGCTGCAATTTTCACCGCAACAGAGAGTAAGTCACGCACCAGAAGTCTGGCCCACACTCAGATTAAAAAAAAAAATGATATACTGCTTTTTCAAAACTTTAATACAGGAAATACTTAACGTTTCTGTACGAGTTTCATCAAAATACGCCCCCCCCCCCTTATCACAGCAGCTCATCCGTTCAGCAACTTTCAGAACTAACAAAACTCTCCCAGCACCTTTTTAAGCAGCAAACAGTTCTGTCTGATTTTCTGGACGTCCGTCTCGTGGGTCCAGCTCGTCCCCGCAGCTCAACTATTAAGACTATACAGTCTATAAAATACTGAAAACCGGTCAATTACTTTTTTTAAGCATTTGTAGTGTGTTCTTATAATAGGTTTTGAAAAAGCAGTGTATCATTTTTAATGTAATCTTTTTTTTTTTTTTAACCAAAGCATGGACCCAAACTTCACCTCTAGTGTCATATTTCCAGAAGTGGTTTATATCAGATAGGGATCAGATAGCTTAGTCCTGGACTACAGATTATTATGAAAGACAGATAAAGTCCAGCACTAGTCTTTTAATACCTGTCTGGGAAACCGACCCATATGGTCTTACATTTTAGAATACAGGCATATTTAAACCCATCAGCTATAATGTTAACAACAATGACACTGTGCAGAGGTGCTGGTTGAAGTTGTGGGGGGGTTCCCAGTGTTCAATGCTCAGAACCTACCAAAAGCACTCCAAGGAAAGAGAACTGGAGAACTGGCGACAGGGTCCTGGACCCCCGAGATTCTCTTATGGTCGTGGGGAGTGAAGATCAGCCCGTCTGGTTCTGATCCATAGAAGATCTGCTGGAGAACAAACTACTGAAGAAGTTCAAACTGCTGAAGAAGTTCTGATAGAAAGGGATCAGAACACACAGTGCAGCGCCCCCTGCTGCGTATGGGGCTGCGTAGCTGCAGACTGGTCAGAGTGCCCATGCTGACCTCTGTCCACCACTGAAAGATTTTACAGTCATCAGAACTGGACCATGGAGTGATGGAAGAAGGTCTGATCTGATGGATCATGTTGACGGCTGTGTGTATGTGTGTGTGTTTGTGTGTGTGTGTGTGTGTCTGTGTGTGTGTGTGGCATACCTGGAGAAGAGATGGACCAGGATGCACTGTGTGAAGAAGGCGAGGCGGTGGAGGCTGTGTGATGCTCTGGGTGATGTTCTGCTGGAGAACTTTGGATTCTGCATTCATGTGTACATTTCTTTACCACCTAAACACTGCAGACCAAGTTCACCCTACAGGGAGACGCTGTTCCTAATGGCTGTTCCTCTTTCAGCAAAATGACCCCCCCACACTGCAAACACTGTTCAGGAACCATTGGAGGAACATCTCAAAGACCTCAAAGTGCCTCAAAATTCCAAGCCTGAATAAGCTGCTGTGGGACAGACTATTGAGGCCCCACCTCACAGCTAACAGAACCACAAATCTTATCCAGACCTCAACGGGTCAGAGCTACACAATATTCGGCAGGTGGTTTTAATATTTTGGTCGATGGGTGTGTATGATTTATGTACTTTTTCACTGTATATATATGTACACCATTTGATTACGCTGCTCACATTTGACCAACCTCTTTGATAAAATATCTGACGCATTCCTGGAAATATTAATGATAATTCATCCTCCACTAGACTATTAATATCAGCTTATTAGCTTAGCTTTAGCTGTAGCCTGCGGTTACGTTTAAATGTCGTCTCGGACCACCCCGGCCTGGGGGCAGTGGTGAGAACTGATTGTGTTTGACATTGTGCCTCCAGGCTCTGTTTCAAGTTTGTTCTTTTAATCTCTGCTTGCGAGAGAGAGTAGACAGCAGTGTGTGTTTGTGTGTGTGTGTGTGTGTGTGCGTGTGTGTGTGTGTGTGTGTGCACGTGCGTGTGTGTGTGCGTGCGTGCGCTCTGTTCTCTCATAAAGCAAACACTGGCTATGCCTGTCCATTTGCATGTCAATGAGAAGTGCTGAGTTCAGCTCAGACGGGTCGAATTTAGCCGATCTGAACCCGCCGGTCTTCTGGGACGGGTCAAGCACTCGGACACAAAAGATGACATCTGATGCAAATTGCCTGGTACCAACGAAAGATTCCTCAGCTGTAGCTTAGCACCATGTATACACACGCACACACACGTTTGATCAGTGCCCTTTACAAGAGATCTAAAATAGCATTCCCTTTCATTTTCTCCTCCCTGTGTTCATCCAAAACTCTGCAGACACCAAAGTTCCTTCTGACATTTTTAATTAAAGGGAGGTACCTATACACAGTACTGGGCAAATGTCTTGAACCAACTCTCATTTCATTATGTTTCTCTGAAAATAAGAGTCTTTGAAAGTCCTTCAGGAAGCCTGGAGAACTGTTTCTCAAGACCACATTAAAGTACAAGAACGTTTGAATCTCTGGAAGAAAAATAAAAATACTTTTGTACACAGCTGCGTGTATATATGTATGTGTGTGTGTGTGTGTGTGTGTGTATACCCTAAGCTCCTAATCTGGCCTTATTTTTTGTTTTCTGTCTGTCTGTCTGTCTGTCTCTCTCTCTCTCTCTCTCTCTCTCTCTCTCTCTCTCTCTCTCTCTCTTTTTCTCTCTTTCTCTCTCTCTCTCTTTGTGTGTGTGTGTGTGTCTCTCTCTCTCTGTCTCTCTCACTCTGTTTCTCTCTCTCTCTCACTCTGTCTCTCTCTCTCTCTGTCTCTCTCTCTGCCTCTCTCTCTGTCTCTCTCACTGTCTCTGTCTGTCTCTCTGTCTCTCTCACTCTGTCTCTCTCTCACTCTGTCTCTCTCTCTGTCTATCTCCTTCTGTCTCTCTCTCCCTCTGTCTCTCTCTGTCTCTCTCTCTCTCTCTCTCTCTCAGGGCGTGTGTCGGAGCGAGGGATCC
>JBBJLS010000109.1:113457-123500 GCA_037577275.1 Bryconaethiops microstoma | reverse complement strand
AGATACGAGATGGTTATCCAACCAACTGTGCCCTTAGGGCACACACACACACACACACACACACACACACACACACACACACACACAGCAAAGGGTAATGTGGCCATTGTGACTAAATGGGTCATCAGGATAAAGATACCACTTCCTAGGCACTAATGGCTGAACCAGGGCCTTGGAGCAGATTGTGTGTGTGCACATGTATCTGTAGACTGTGTACACACACTCTACACTTCCGCTGTGTGTAGTTTTCTCCCACTTTCCAGTGTCAGTTCTTCTTGTTCAAGCAGTCTGGCACTGCTCAGACAGTCAGCTCGCAAAACAGTCATGTCCTGAAAGCATCAGCATATGCCTACCACATTCAACCTTACCTCTTCAACACTGATCTAAGAATCAACAAGCAGTCTAAACAGGATTAAGATCTGGGGAATTGGGAGGATAAATCAACACCCTTAAACTCTTTGTTGTGTTCCTCAAACCATTCCTGAACAATATCAGCCGGGTGGCAGGGTTAATTATCCTCCTGAAAGACCTTACCATTTTCTCTGAGTACCATTACCACAAAGCAGTGTACCTGATCTTCAACATTGGTTAGCTGGTTGGCACATGAAAAATGTCCAGACCCAGGGTTCCCCAGCTGAGCATGACATGCCATCCACTGGCTTGTCTTCTTCCCACAGTGCATCACCAGCTTCTCCTTCTGTCCAAGTGAAGTAAAATAAAACTAGGCTCTCTGTACCAGACAATCTTTCCTTTCCTGTTGTCTGTTCCCACACCATAGGCACTTTCAGTGGTAGACAGGGGTTAGCATGTGTACTTTCACTGGCCCACGGATGTGCAGACCTAGCGGTTTGTGGCCTAGTGTGAACAGTACTTGCCTCTGGACCAAGAGGTCAGGGCATCAGATCCTACCTTCAGCAAACCACCATTAGGTTCCTGAGCAAGACCCTTAACCGCAAGTTGCTCCAGGGAGACTGTCTCCTGTAGTTAGGGAATGGAAGTCGCTTTGGATAAAAGCGTCTGCTAAATGCCGTAAATGTAAATGTGCTGCAGATGAAGTGACTGCTGGCTGTAAAAGGAGCAACAACAGGTTCTGAATGTCAGCAGGTTTAATTGGGTTCAGTGCAAGTAGGTCAGCAGAGTTCAAACACAACATAAATTGCTTTTCCGGAATGCCTCACATTAGGATTACCTTGACTTCTGAGATTTTCTAGAACAGTTAAAAAGAAGTAATGATAGGGCCTTTAGAGCTCCTGATCTGTAGTGAAAGTGACGTGAAAGTGACCATTCTGTCATACGTGAACAGACCACAGCACACAGTGTGAACAGCACGAAATTCTTTCTCTGCATTTAATCCATTCACCAAGTGAAGCAGCAGGCAGCCAGGAACACAGCGCCCAGGGAGCAGTGTATGGGGACGGTACCCTGCTCAGGGTACCTCAGAGGTGCTTAGCAGTCTTGGGAATCAAACTCACGACTTCTTGATCAGAGGGCGAACGCCCTAACCACTAGGCTTCCAGTTGCCCCCCCCCCAAAAAAAGAAGAAAGTAAATGACCACAAAAAGACCACAAGTTTCTCTGTTCCCCGCTATCTGACAATATGGCAAGTCATTCTAGGCAGAGGGGGTAAAAAGTAAAAGAATATGTCGAGTGAGTGCAGAGCTTGTTCTCAGCAGGGCTGAAAAATTCAGACAGCAAACATCTATGTCTGCCATTGTGCCAGAGCACTGCCAAGAACAGAAATAGAAAAGCTTTCATGGGGCCGACAGCAGGGCCTGAGGGCCTGACTCTGTCAAGCCAAGCACAAGGCGGCCATGTCTTTTTAACTGCAGGCCGCAGGCCAGCTGGCAGCAGAACACTGCAGAATGCATGCTTTCACAGGACCGAACTCTGCTGATACTGTTACAGGGAAGAACAGCAGATGGCGCTTTTCAGCTCCAACACAGAACATTATACACCAAACCCACTCTGAATGACATTGATTTTGAATTATTTGAATTATGTAATTATTTTGAATTAGAATTTTTTTACATATATATTAGTGGACTTCCTCTTTTAATTAAGCAAATGGAAGTGAATTATTCAAAAACAAGCAAAAGAGGACTTTTTAGAGTCATTTAGAGTGGTTCAACATGAAAACCTTTCTACAAATACTCATTAAATCACTTAATGCGAATAAACAGCACAATTGCAAAAAAATAAGTAATTTCTCTTACCTGGGTTCACCATGGGTATCCTGTTGTGGGGAGGTCCTGTTCGGTTTGGTGAACCATTGTTGTTGCCATTGGAGTGGTTCTGAGTTGGAACCTGGCTGTGGTGAGGGTGTTGGTGATTGTTGTTGCTAGGCCCTGTATTGTTGTTAGTGCTGCTACCACTGTTGCTGTTCCCTGGATGGGAGGCAGGGTTATTCCTATCCCACATGTTGACACACGTTCTGTATGTATTGGGATCTCCCCAGGTGGATGTTCCATCATCAATCTCCATTTTGCGGCGGATTGAGGAAGGTGAGGGTTCTTCCCAACCTGTAGCCTCTTCTCCTGGATCCTGCCGTTCTCCAGAGCCCCAGCCAGAGCCACCCTGTTTCACAGAGTTTGGACCACCCCAGGAACCAATGTTTCCAACCCCACTGTTGCCTGTAGTAGATTCTTGAGGTTTACCACCCCAACCCTGTGCAGGACCATTTGAGCGCTGGGAGTCTACCCAACCTCCGCTTGATGCTTGCGCTGCTTTGCCCCAGCCCCTCTGGGTTTCCTTCCAGTTGCCTCCATCTCCATCCCAGGAAGAGCTACCAGAACCATTCTTCCGCCCCTCTGAAGGCTCTCCCCAATCTCCACTATTTCCACTTCCACTGCTTCCCCAGCCTGAAGAAGCACTAGGTCCATCTCCCCAACCTTGTGACTTGGCTTGCACAGGACCATCTTCCCAGCTGGGGGACTTGTCCTCTGAACCCCAGGACTGGCCACTAGAACCATTGGTGCTGGGGCCATCTGGTACTGGGTCACCCCAACTACCGACTGACCCATTGGACACCTTCTTATTAGCAGGTGGCTCACCCCATCCAGCGCTGGGCTGACTAGTGCTTGGGACGGACCCTCCCCAGCCTGGGGTAGGCATACCTCGAGAAGGCTCAGGTGCATTCTTGCTCCCAGAGTCCATCCTAGGTGGTGCATTTAGGTTAGGATTGACACATCCTGGAGGAGGAGCTGCAGATCCAGTAGAAGGTGCATTAGAGGAAGAACTCCAGGGTTCAGTGCCTCCGTCATCCTTGATGTCAGGATTTTCATCCATTTCCCACACTGTGTGCTGACGAACTGGCGTTTGTCCCCAGCCCGAGTTGCAAAGCACACGCGGGTCTAGGTCCTGCCTTGGCAGAAGTGGAAAATCCACACTGGAGGACCTTTTCCTTCTTTGTCCTTCGCTGCTGTCCCTACTACCCTCACTCCCTGGAGCTTCAGTGCCCCAGGAACTCATTGGCTCCTGAGTGGGTTCATCATTAGTATCCCAACCTGACCCTTCAGTGCTTGACTGCTTGTTCCATTTACTCCAGCCTGCATTTCCTGCCCCATGACCCCAAGAGGAAACACCACCAGAATCCCAGCCTGAGTCTTTAGACTCCCCTGTCTTGGTATCTCCATTGCCCCAGAGAGCAGTTCCATCTCCACTGGCTTGATCAATGGGAGACTGACTCAGGGTTCCCCCCCAGCTGTTCACAGGGCTCATTGGCTCTGTTTTAGTGTTTGGTCCATCAGTTTTATGGTTGGGGGTCTCCATGTTGAAAGACATGTTTGCTGGAGACTGGTGCTGCTCTGGCGTGTCGGGGCTTCCCCATGCACAGTCTCCTACAAGGTTTCCATTGGCACACCCAATGTTACCATTACCACTGGTGCCATGAACAGGTACAACACCCCCTGGGCCACACATGCTAGATGGGAGTGAACTTGACCCACCCAGACCACCTGGCCCTGAACCCACACCTGGGGCCTCATGTCCAAGAACAGGCCATGCTGCAGGGTTAGCACTGGGGTTCAGGTTTAGATTAGAAGAGCCCCATCCAGACTGGCTTCTGCTGCTCATGGACAAATCAGTCTTACCCTCAGAGGCCCACCCTCTACTGGGGCCACCCTGACTGGAAACCATACTTGAGGGATGACTAATGCTGGCTTTGCTAATCGGGTAGTGACTGTGTTGACTAGCACCTGTAGCCATACTCATGCTGCTACTGACAACCTCTGCCGTGTCAGTGTCCAAGTTACATTCTAATAAATGCTGGCTGTTGCTTTGAATAAGTGAAGGCCAAGCTTCAGTGTCTTTTGCGTCAATAATCACTTGATCCCAAGAAGTGCTGCTGTTGCTGCTGCTGGTTGGGACACCCCAAAGGGAATTCTCATGCTGAGCTCCAAGGCCACTCTGATGGGGCAGCACTGCGAAGATAAAAATTAGCAACAAAATGATAGGTATGAGCACACGTGTGCACAAAACAAGAAAACTACAATAAAAACACTACGAAATCAACTGACAGTGATCTACGACTCCCCTCCCAGAGTAGGATTTTTACATGCATAGTTTTTATATTTCCAGAATATTGCAAAACTCAGTGGACCACAGCACTAGTCATATTAGTTAAAACACATCCACACATTCCATGTGTTCTGGAAGCAGAAATGTGTGAAAAATTGGCACCATCATTCTCTGATATGTCACCCATTGCTGCAATGTTGAAGAGAAGGTGGGGTGGAACGGGGTTCATTTTATGGAATGAAACCAAGACTAGCCCCTCATCCATCATTTCCCACGTCCTGCCAGGTGCCCACAAAACCACGACTGCATCGCTACTGAGGATCACCAGGGGCTGCTGGATTGCTTAAAAACATGCTCTCTCAGTCAATCACACACACACAAATGCAAAACAGAGAGTGCTTTACCACTCCCCAGCTATGATCAATCAGGAAGCAGCAGGTAATCGATGGCGTATAAATTATGGTGAATAGAGGATGGAGGGCATTGATCTTGCAAACACAACTAGCCTTTCCCTTTTCTCGAACTGAGTGCACATCTCTCAGCCATGGAACGTTATTCTCCTTCCCAAAAGGCAAAGGTCACTCCATGATTTACAATTTTAATAACAAAAGGAACTGTAGCAAAATTGACACTTTGACAGCCATGCACAACGCAATAGCACATCCTGATAATGTGTCACAACCTTTTGATACATTTCACTAACTTAAAAACATATATGCATTTCATATGACAAATTTATCATCATAGTACTTCTAAACGTCTTCTTGGTACAATAGGTTTTCCTGATGGACAAAATCAGAAAACCTATTGGACAAAATGCATTTTACATACTTTCACAATATTTAGGTGATTTCAATAAGTATGTATCTTTGAAATCGTTATTTGTAAAATAGCATTTAAGTGTAAATATGTACATTTTAATAAAATGCTTAAAATGAAATAAAATGTAACTAAAATACAGCCCTACAATAAGCTTGAATTTAGAAACTCGCACTGTGTGTTCAATGTCATTTCCGTTCCGTTTGTCAGTTCAGAATATAGATCTCAGTCAATCAGTGGCGCAGGAAGCATGTTTAATGTCGGGGGGAAGCATGGGTGGGGGTTTGGTTGGTTGGTGTGTGGATGGGTTGCTGTGTGCGTGCCAAGTCTCGGTCATTCTGTAAAATCTCCACGCCACAGGTGGCGCTGCTGAGTATAAGCGCCTTAGTATATTTAAGGGTAATAAGTATGTAACTTACAATGGCAAATAAATGGGTTTTTTTGTTTGTTTTTTTTTGTTTTTTTGCCCTGTAAGTCTGGGGATGGATGGTCTGAAGGGGATTCCCCCCGTCCTTGGTCCCATTTGCGCCCATGCAGTCAATGGTCCCATGCAAGCATGCGGGATATTGATTGTATGCCTTTCAATGTATTGACACATAGCACTGAGCTAATAAAATAACAGTAAGCCTGAACTTTGAAACTCTCAATGTAATATTTCTGTTTTACCTTCAAGCTTCATTTCCATGACGCCTCTCGATATTGCCATTACTCAGTGGTACAACGGAAGCATAAAATGTCTTGATTGTGTACATCAAAATGTATCATCCTTATTATAGTAATAAAAAATAAGACTACGCTCAGCAGACCGTAACGTGTCTGTCTTACCTTCGGGCTTCATTTCCATTAAGTTTCTCAGTCCAGCCAATGAATATAACCATCAATCAGTGGCACAATGTGGACAAGCCGCCAAACAGAACACATTCACTGATGACACTCTTAAACGGGCGTGAGACGCAAGGTCCTGCATAAATTGCGCTTGTGGTCCGTCCTCTCAGAATGCAATTTTCCCTTTCGGTGTACTTATCTGCTCTCCCCAGGCACCCTTATCTCCACGAGTCGTCAGGGCCCAATGCATTTCAGCTGCTGCCACACAGGCTTGTCCTCAGCCCTCAGACAGGCAGGCAAAGCCTTACAGCGGTCAGTCCAGCTTAAACTGGTGTTGGGTTATATTTTCACCTAAACCATTTCCCGCAGTCTTTTCTTGATAAACCACAGATGTATACAGTGTTTAACTCTGGATTTTAGGTGGAAGAACATCTAAAACCTTCACTGTCACATCTAAGAAGCCCTGCCAGCAGGGGAGTCTCGATGAAAAGAAAAATTGTTTATGCAGAAAGCAAGCAAGGTCACCGCTCTGTGATCTGCATGCCAATAACATTTGGGAGCTAAAACTGGATGAAAAGAGATTTTATGACAGTAATGTAACTCCCCACACATCACTCCAACTCATTCACAGAATTCCCCACACAGACATGAAGACAAAATCAGCTCTCACTCCTCAAAGAGGCATTTCCTGAAGACATCTGGGAGGAAAAGACAGATAAAGATAGCAATCACGACCAACAGATTCCAGCAGGCAAAGGAGTAGAGCAGGAACTAGCAATCTGTCAGAATGACTGTGGATCATCTGAACATTACCAGGTGCTTTATAAATGAAACAATAGAAGCCATATCGCCCCGAAAACTTCCTTTAGTGTATTACAGTCTGTCAGAATGTAACAGTCTGTAACTTTTCTGTCAGAAAGTTACAGGATACTTTTCAGCCAAACATTGATTTTATGGACAAAAAGTTTGCGGCTCTACGTATTGCGGCACTGGGGGTGCGGGAATTTGCCAGCTCTTACCAAACATTTTGACGTAGGAGCAGTTCCGAAATTCAGCACAAGCTCCGAGGAGAAGCGTCACCCATTCTGGCTATAAAAACAATAATAATAGTAATCAAAATAAAACTTTGAAGAACAGTAGTATGATTGCAAACACAATCACACTTAAAACTGATTTTCTAGCAAATTCAGCAGTTTTTCTTTTTTCATAGCTTTGTCTCCAGAATCAAAAGCGAAGCAATTCTTGAAAATAAAATTCCCAGTGGACTAAACAGGCCGCTGCTGTGTGGGTTAAACAGTAAAGCAGTGTTGCCATTCTGCAGAAAGCTCAAATGTCCTTCAGCAGAGTTGTTTTAGCCTTTGGCTGGCAGCGTTTCAGAGCTCGGATAACTCTACATCTCTAGTTTTTTTCTTTTTCTTTGCAGGAACAGCGGAACCACTGTTAGCGGCTGAGATTCTGTGCAGAAGTGTTCACAATCACAGCGAAAAGAGGAGGAAAAAAAGGACAGAAATACAGAAGCAGTGTGAGGATGTGAATGGAAAGAGCGTCCTGGCAGCACGGGGCGATCCAACGCCTGCCAGCCATGCTTTCGGAACGGGGCGCCATTTTATCGGAGCTGAAACGCAGCCAAGAGTACGAGGCTCCTGTCTGCAATTCCCTGCCTCGGTCGCTTTCTCTGCTGTTCTGTACAGACAGTGCAAATTCTTCTCTCGGCTCTTCCTCCACGCCCTGAACAGAGCAGGAAAAAAACAAACAGGCTGCGAGGTAAATTAATCAGAGCCAAACCAGCCAGCTGCTCTCGCTCTGCCTCCACACCTGGTCACGTGAACATTATGAGCAAAACAAAAACACGAAAGCATTAACAATTAGGAAGGGTAAACATCGTGGTGGGATACCTGGAACGAGGGTCCACGTTACCATGTCCAACAAACAGGGGGGAGCAAGAACAAGGAAGCGGTCGCTTCTCTGCTCCCAGGCATCTGAGACTCATCCTGAACGGATGCCAAGAAGGACTGCCGCTGCTTTTTGTGTGTGTGTATATGTCTGTGTGTGTGTGTGTGTGTGTGTGTGTCTGTCTGTCTGTCTGTATGTGTGCTGTGGTTGGGGGGGGTGAGGGTTAATCTCTGTAGCTATTTTTAAATCTATTGATTGACTTTTCTTCTGAAAAAGGACATAGATAAAGGTAGAATTAAGATGTTCAAACTTAACCTTTCATAAATTTTCCAGAAAATAAAAGCGTACCAAAATATTCTGTGAACTGAAACACATTGTGTGAACAGTCTTATTTTCACAAAAAAAACATGCTTTACGTTAAAATGACATGAAACAGACTTAAAAATTTAGATAAAAATATGATGTGCACTGTATTCATGTAAATCTAAATAGAAAAGCAAAACAGTAACACTAGTTCAGTCACATCCAATTCCATCCACTAGCCAAGTCTCATACAGTGCGACCAAAACTAGCCCATGAAGCTCCATCACGTCTTCTCAAACTAACGAAACAACCGCTAATTCGGTCACACCAACTGAAAGACACTCATGCTGGTGAATATCACACTGTCAAACTGGTGTGAAACTGGTATGATTGTCCATCCATCCATTTTCTGAGCTCCTAACCAGTGCTGCATGGGTACTGGAACTTATCCCAGCACCCAGGACAGGTCATCAGTCCATCACAGGACACACACAGCCTCAGGGCAGTTTATCGCCAAAACTCCAGTCATCTCCAGTCCACCTGATGTGCGGGTCTTCGGACTGTGGGAGAGCTCCAGACAGAAATCCGAAGAGGGGAGAACATACACACTCACATAGAGAGAACTCAGAATCAAACCCAGGACCTTCTCGCTTTTAGGCTATTAGTATTTATGCTAATGGAGCGATATGTGATTATTTTTTCCAATATGTTAGACTCAGAAATTAAATAGACAATGTGGACAAAAAACAATAGAAAATGCCACATTTCAGTTTTTAGTTAACAAAACGTGCAATTTGAGTGTGGGTGTTAAAATGTTTGCACACAGCTGTTAATGTTATTTTTTAAATCCAGGTTAATTAAATCCCAGTTTCTGCAGTTCATGTACGTTCATGTATCTGCACCAACAGATACGTGCATGAAAAAAAGGTTAACAGCCTCTGCTCATCTGGGAAGGTTTTATAATACATGCTGGAACATTGCTGTGAGCATTTGGTTACATTCAACCACAAGAGCATTAGTAAGGTTAAATATCAGTGTTGCTGAAGCAGGAAAGTGTTGCGAAACATCCTTCCCAGCTCACTTAGTCAGAAAGTCTATTTGAGCAGTACTGCTAGATAACAATTGACATGGCATATAATGTACATAAATAACAAAAATCAAAATGTTACATGATTAGAAGTTATATTATACAGTTCCATTATTCTCATAATTGGAATTAATGATAATTAATCTGCAATTAGTCCAACTGGTACAAATATGAAATACAGTAATCCCCCAGTTTTACGCAGATCAGGAGTCGCAGATTCAGTCACACGCAGATTTTTTCTGAGAACCGAATTCTCCACAATAACGTGGAAACTGCAAATATTCTCGCCTTTTTTATTTTTTGGGTTTTTTTCGTGGCAATATGTTTTTTTACACATTATAAATTATTAAAAATATAAAATTTACTAATAACTTAGTAATCCAAATATAAATTATACTTGAATTACTAATAAATAGTAATCCAAATATAAATTCAGCTAATTTTCCAGTTATTGGCTGCTGCCCTCCTGTTCTCCTTTCATTTTTCTAAACGCCCTATGCCGTTTAGAAAAAGAGAGTAAGGGAGAGAGAGAGAGAGAGAGAGAGAGAGAGAGAGAGAGAGAGAGAGAGAGAGAGAGATTTAAAGAAAAAATGACTGAATT
>JBBJLS010000109.1:84726-95893 GCA_037577275.1 Bryconaethiops microstoma | reverse complement strand
GATGTAATAAACTGACTTCTGATTGTTATAGCAAAATACAGTCGTTTGTACTTCTTTAGAGTGCTTCTCTCACCTAAGGTCAGCGCTTTTGCCGCGACACATTTCTTTCATTTAATCTACTCAATATGCCAAAGACAAGACAGTTTAACAGGCAGAAAATAGTATTTTTGAGCCAACAAAAAGATTCAAAGCAAAATATAAAGAAATGAGTGCGGCTCAAGACTGTTGCGCAATATTGTAGTTTTTGTAGTCTATGGTTTGCCGGGTCAAATTTTGGACAAAATTTAAGCTGCTGTTGTTATTATGTTTAGTTATGCAGCATACATTTGTCCATACAGGTGTACATTTGAGGGGTAGTAGCTTCCAACACTGGTGAGCTACACTAGCCTTATAACTTTAGTGCAAGGGTGCAAGTGGCATTGTGTTAGGGGGCAAGGGCCACAGCGATTAAACAGTATACAAATAAAAGGTAGGTCATTTCGAAATTAGTTTCTAAAAATGTATTTAATAACATAAGACTATACTTTGGCAGCTGGTCGCCTAGTGATTAGGGAGTTGCCCCTGCGATCAGAAAGCCTATGTTTATCCCTCAAAATTAAACAGGTTTTTTCTATTACTGCGCTTTTAAAGAGTGATGTGTGTAAATGTTCTGATTGCCTGCCTTGTATTAAGCGTTGTTCAAAAAGCAGTTCAGGCTGAAACACTCCATATGAAAAGGGAAGGGTGAGAATTTTTGAGTTCTTGTTTTGAGTTCAAATAGTTATTAAATAATAAAATTAATAGTTTATCATCTTAAGAAAATTGCCTTTTTTAAACCAGTGAATATTGGATAGTATTTTTGTTTGAAATGCCAATCCCCTCTTACAATTTTGGCAATAATGGGAGGGGCGAAACACCCGCAGGATGACATCACAAAAGCAATACTACATAAGGACTGGAGAAGGTGGTATTTTCCAGTGTTTACATTTAACTTTGTGTTTAAAGACTATTGAGGAATGTTCCGTTTTATGCAATTCGGGCCTATTGACATGAAAATAAGAGCCATATAAGTCCATGAATTATCCTAAAGGGGGAGAGGGAGCTGGATTCTGTCCCAGCACTCATAGGGCGAAAGGTGGGGAAACACCCGCATCTACTGCGTCACTTGATAATAGTGTGAATGTATTTGTTCTCTCACTGGCTGATGGGTTTGAGTATGTTTTGCCAGCCCTGCTCTAAAGAAGCAAACCTCAGATACTGAACTTATCTCTGCTGGTCGGCTGGGGGAGAAACTGATCATCTCTTACTTTATGCTGCAGTTCTTTTCTACTTTAGCTTTGGGTGAAGAGGATGGATGTGAGTGTGAGCGAATCAGGCCATACAAGGTGAGGCTTCTGCCGTGGTCACTGGTGCTGAAGAGCCTCACGGGGCTGAAGAGAGCAAAGCGCTCGGGGATCCACGCCCAGACCACCCGCATCTCTGTCTCAGAAACCACGCTGGAGCAGAACCCTCCAAGATCCACACTCTGGAAAGAGCTGAAAACACAAAACAGTAAAGGAGGGTCAGCACTTTCATCAAAAATGGTTCTAATCTGCACTACAAAAATGTTCATTATTCTGTAACAACACCAGAATGCATTTTTTGTGCTTCTTCTGTAGTGGTTCTTTAAAGAACATAAATTCTCTATCAAGGAGAATTCTCCATTCAGGACCGAAAAGCTCTTCAGAGAGTGATCCATGCGGCAGGTCTGTTCTCCCTTCACTACAGGACATTTACACCAGGAGATGTTAGTCCAGAGCAGTACGGATATTAAAGGACTCGTCCCACTCCAGTAACGGACTGTTTCAACTTCTGCAATCAGGCAGAAGGTTCCGTACCATCAAGGCCAAAACAGAGAGACTCAAGAGAAACTTCTATCCTCAGGCCCTTCGAGTCCTGAATCAGAACATGCCCTGACTTCCCTCATAGCATTACCATATAATTACCATAAGGGACTGAAACAGAACCTCATATAATATTCATTGTCATATTTCAGAACATTCACTGTCATATTCCATATCATATCAGATTTATTTTTACATCACACGCTGCTACATTGTACATGCTGCTTATTACTCTGGCCACTCTGTTTACATTACACTATTTACATTACTCTGATCACTCTGTTTACATTACACTACATTACTCTGGTCACATTGCTGTGCTAATATGGCACAATGCGCTTTAACATTCCATTTGCACATTGTACATATTGCTGTTACATAAATACATACACAAACCTCAAATTTTATTAGCTTATATATTTTCTCAAACTTCTGGTGCTCCTTATTTAAGTTATTTACTTTTAGATGTGTGTTTTAGAACATTTCAGATTGTCACGTCAAGGCAAGGATAGGCAGGAGGCACAAATGCAGACTTCCTCTATTGTAGATGTGCATTTATTTCCAAAAACACAAAACAAAGGACACGATGCTCCAAAAACACAAAACTCAAAACAGAATCAGGACTTATATAAACTAGGACAAGGCAAGGGTAAGTGTGAGGGCAAACAGACAAACGTGAACTCAAAACAGGGACTATACACACAGAAGTAGAACTCAAAACAGCTGATACAAATTGGGTCTCATCCCTGGCAGCTGAGCAGCCTCACTGCCAGAGATGAGACCACACCCCCAGTCAACACAAAAGCCCTATAGTCCTGGGCAGCAGCGGCGACAGGGGGTGTGACATAGATTTGTGTTTAAAATTTATAATTGTACTTACATTTATACTTACCTATTATTATCTACTTGTACTCATTTCTTTATTTTTATTTGTGTTTCAGAAAATTCCAGATTTTTAATTTAAAATACTTATTGTCTATTATGTTTGCACAGTCAAAAGGAAAGTTCAGGATACATTTCACTGTGTGGTGTTGTACTTGTATGACTATGCATGTGACAAATAAAGAATCTCTTGAATCTTGAATCATCTAGCCATATCAGAGGTCCACTTATTACAGTTTTTAATGGGTTCATTCACCACTAAACAGTCCCAATTCATTTCTACTTTAATATTTTCCCTCAGAATTAAACAGACACAATTATTGGCACCCCTGATAAAGATGTGTAAAAGCCTTAAAATAAATGCATTTTTTATTGGATTAACATATTCTCACCTTTAAATCAAGTACTTTTTTTTAATCCATCGTTAAGAAATCCATTGTTATTTTTAACGAAACCACATGTTATTGGCACTCCTAACAAGTCCTATAAATTAAATGTAACTGAGGAATAGTTTGTATGTATACTTTACTTATTTAAGTTGAGGAAATTTTCATCAGAATTCATGACTTCCTGTGTTTCTGGGGTCTAATATGATGTAACACAAAGACCCATTTCTCTTCAAAATGGGAAAGACAAGAGATCATGTGATTTCACTAATTTTTTGGCTGTATATGTTTATGAGCTCTGTTCTGTTTGCCTGCCGTGTATTATGCCAGGGACTGAAACACTGCTTATAATTTCAGAGTAAGTTGGTGGGATTAAACCACTTTAGGCTGAATAGGCTGATATTTCTATATGCACTGGTTTTTGTGACATCATTTCATGACTTCCATGATTTCCAGCATTTGTGACCTGAGAGATCAAACAAGGTTTCTCACCTCTTGTGCTGAATCCCCTTCTGCATTAGGGCCTGCTTGTTGGCATTGTAGAGGAAGTTGAGCTCCTTGCGAGTGGGCATCTGGATGCTGAAGGCTCTCTGTAGCAGGTTCTCAATGGTGCTGTGTCGGGACACATTTTCCACAAACCGCTTCATGTCCTGTCTGAAGTCGTCAACATGGGCCACCCGGGAGCTCACAGAGACCTTATAGAGACTGAGAAGTGCCAGGGCCACCCGGTAGAGCACTTTGTATCCCTCGATCAAGTAGACATCAAGCACTCTGATGGCATAGCTGAAGGGCAGGTCGGCAAAGATCCACAGGATCCAGTCAGAGTAGAACTCAAAGAGGCTCTGGTGGGAGCTGGCAATGAGCTTGCGGATTCCTCTGCAGTACTTGTTGGCCAGGTCCCCGAAAGTCATGCAGGAGGCATGGGTGGTCAGGAAGGTCTGGTCAATGTAACGCTTCTCTGGGTCCATGTAGGACACCAGAGAGCAGATAGCGTGGAAGCACTGGGCCTCATCTTCACTGTAGTGGAGGAAGAGGGACACCAGAGCTGGCAGGATGGGGCAGAATGTGATCTCGGGGAAGCACTGGTTGATGCACAGAAGGATCTTTTTCACTGAGTTAAGGCCTGCTTTGTTCAGGCAGTGCCGGGGGATCTCGCCATCCTCCATGAACTTCGGGAAAGGATACGTGCTTGTCCTCTGCTCCTCAAACAGCTGTCCCGCAAGGTCCCGATAGGTGTCTGTGTCCACCATGCTGGACTGGCGCCCAATCCGATGGATGATGTGGTGGTAGGCTTTTGCCCGGAGAGTGTGCGTCAAGGTCCAGAATCCAGAGCGGCCCATCTCTTTCAGCCCGGCGTGGTCGCTGGAGAGAACTTTGTGGTAACGTGCAGCAGGCTCTGGGTCAATCTTCTCCCAGTCCACGTACTGACCATACTTCATCCCAGAAGAAGAGCTAATCTCCCAACTGTCTGGTTCTGAGATGGTCAGCATCGGAATGCCCTGTGGGCTCCCTCTGCTCCCTGAGACAAGAACAGCCTCAGTAAACATGATATCAGCTCTCATAGTGATGCCATCTCATTTAGGCAGCCCATATCCTGCATTTGTCTTTTATTTCTCTTTTATTTTAAAAGCATTTGTGCAGTTTTAGGACCTAAAATCTCATCATTCACAAAATAAATCCAAAATTTGCACAACAAGTTGGCCTCTTGGAGGCGCATGACCTGAGCTCATCATGACTCATTTGTGAAGTAGCACCACCAATGCCAATGCAAAAAATGTCACACTTCACTTGGCACTCTGCATCACTACCTCATTCCTCGGGCACACATTAAATTTAGATAAATTTCATCCATGAGGTGCTGCCACAGTTCAGGGCTGACACATTTTAATATTTTTGGCCGATATATTTTTATTTTAATGGACAATCAGAATTCAGCAACCAGTACATGCCCGTATGAATGGCCAATCTTAATGAAGTATGTAGCTTATTTACAATGGCATATAGATGCTCTTTGCCCAGTTTTACACAAATCAGCCATAAGATGGCACTACAACAAGTTACATGTCTTTAAATTCTCACATAACATTTAGACAACAAAAAACAGTCCTCTTTTTCCTGTTGGAGCTCAGATCATTTAATCTCCTGCCGAGAATCTGGGAGAACTCCTTATATGGAAGTTCCCTCGGTTTCTCTTAATGTTTGAGGTGTCAGATGTCATGCTGAGCTTTGTGTGGTGTTCATATGTTACATAGAACCAAACTTATTGTAATTTACAAAACATGCAATAATACTGCTAGTGGTGTTTTAAATGTAGCTTCACACACAAATGCCCATAAAGAACAAAAATGATCAACTTTTAGGATGGTTTTGGAAAACTTGCAGAGGTAGGGGGCCTACAGAGCGGCCGGGCAGAGGCACATTGAGTGAAAGAGCAGCAAAAAGCAAGCTGGGAGGAGAGCAAACACCATTTTTATTTGTTGAAATCTAGTACGCTCTGAGATCTAAGAGTTATTAATGTTTGAGAAGGAGCAAAGAAGAATCTGCTCTGGATGTTTAAAATAATATATTACACACTGTGTACAAACATTACTTTGCAGGACACATTTGCATACACTGTATTAACTTTGAATGAATATATTTTAGCTTGGAAACCACTTTTCTCTACAGAAGTTATTTAGAAAAGATGCTCACCTGCATGGTCTTTTTTGTGATGTTTGTTTGGGCTTGTGGCTCTTCTGGGAGCCGGTCTGGTACGCACATCTTTCTTCTCCACGTCCATCGGCAACAGGAAAGGCCTCTCAGCGCTGGACCTGCTGGCACTGTCCTCACTGCCGTCCTCAGGCTCCAGCATGTAGAAAGATCTGGAGCGGGGTCTACTGAAGCTTCTACCTGGGCCGATCGCTCCTAAACCCTCGGGAGCATAAAGGGAGCAGGAGCGAAGCCTACCATGGCCACCCAGTGACGGAGAGTCTCCATCAACTGCTCTATCCAGATTTACTGGACAAAAACAACTGAACTCGGCAGTGGGAGAAACCTGAAGCATGGCTGGTGTCTGACTGAGGCGACAGTTAGGAAGATTTTAGAAGAGGTTACAAGAGTCAGGAGATTAGGGAAGTTTGGAAGGTTGTGGAAGACTTTAGATGAGGTTATGAAATACTAAGAGGAGAATATGACAGCTTAGAAGAGTCAAGGACACTTTAGGAGGTTATAAAATAATTTACAATAGGAATTTAATTAGTTTAGAGAAGGTTTGGAAAAACAGCTTATAAGAAATCAGAGGACCTTAGAACAGTTAGAAAGTTTGAAAGAACTCTGGTGTAAAGCATATAAGATGCTGGATTTTAGAAGAGTTCCAGACTTTAGTAGGTTTGAAAGAAGAATAGTTAAGAACATAGAAGAGGTTGAGGAGCCTGGAGGAGTTAGATAGAAAACAGTGAAGAGCTTAGAAGATGTTAGAAGACATTAGAGGACTTAAAAATTCTTTAAAAGATTTGATAGAAAAATAGTGAAGAGTGTAGAAGAGGAGCTTGGAGGACTCAGGAGTTAATTAAAAGGTTTGAAAGAAGAACGGTAGAAATCGTAGAAACGGTCAAAAGTTTTCCTCAGGGCTGGTGCTGTCCAGTTTGAGCCAGAGCTCAACAGCTCCTATTTGTGAGCGGTGTGAGCGGTGTGGTCAGGTGGCTCACACAGATGACTTGCGCAACTGGCTGGAAAATTCCAGCCTGACCCATTAAGCAGCAGAGATCGTTACCTGTGTTTATGGAAGAAACACAGAGACTCACCTGCTCTCTAGGAGGAGGGAAACAGACTTTTAAATGCAGAAGATCTTCTGGGCTGGTCAGGCTGAACGATACCTGTTTTGTAACATTCATCTGGATCTTTAAATGACTCTGACATGGAACACTGAATGTTCACCCCCAATTTGTGCAGCACCGTAAAGAGGGCAACTTCTTAACCCCGTCAGTTTGGAGCTGATGATTTTGCAAATTTTGTTGTGCAGTTACAAAAGGCAAGATAATGAGAACTCCCACTAAAAACCAGTAAATTCGTTTACACCACACCCTCTTCACCGCTGACTGGGTGTGGAGGGGCACTTCATTTCGTTTCTTTGTTCAGCCTGTGAACCTAAGAACACTGAACGTCCAATCAGAACATGTTACCAAATTTTACTCACTTCTTAAACGAAAGACAAGAGAAGAGGTGTAGGCTCAGACTACATCACCTTTTAAAGTAAAATGGTCCCTTATAGTCATGCATGTCACACCACAGCACACAGTGTGAACAATATGAAATACTTTCTTTGCATTTAATCCATTCACCAAGTGAAGCAGTGGGCTGCCACCAATGAGGGGTGCCCAGAGAGCAGTGTGTGGGGACAGTACCTTGCTCAGGGGTACCTCAGTGATGAGGCTAGCAGTGTTGGGATTCATACCCACAACCTTCGGATTATAAGTGCAACACCCTAACCACTAGGCCACCAGCTACCCATCATCAGGCAAAGCTATAAGGTTAAATTACAGCCATGCTTTTGCTACTTGTGTGATGATCTGATGGCCCACCTTGAACTGTTTGACTTCATTCATTAATTGTACATAGAGAAATAAAGCTGCTTTGTTGTTCCAATGATTTTGTAATGTCACAAAAAGTTCCTACCTATTCAGCCAACAGCTGATATCAGTATATATACTATGAATTATTAGATAAATCAATCTTTTATCAGGTATGTTTGGAGTGATATTGCTACTGATGTGAAACACAGCACACAAATGAAATCAAACACTGAACCCTGTTGTTTGTTTGATGCTAACAAAACAACAAGGAAACAGCTCATATTTTCACATGGTTTCAGGGTCTAACTCTGTTGCACAGGCCTGCATGATTTAATTCCAAGAAATTCCACATTTGTTTTCATACAAACAGATGTGTTTAGTCCTGAAACATAAAAACCAAGAGCAATGGCTATAAATAGGGGCTGACAGCATCCAGCATAAGGAGGGATTATTTACAGGTGTGTTACATCACATTAAGGATTTTCTGTACAGCCTGTAACAACGATACACTACATCAGGGGTGGCCAACCAGTCAGAGACGAAGAGCCACATGTTTTTTACTGTGTTACCGCAAAGAGCCACATCATACACATGGGCACACTCAGGGGCGGACTGGAACTAAAAAACGGAGCTGGACTTTCTTTACCGGGGGCGGTTTGTCTAGGTGCGCGCAGAGGACTGCGTCTCGTCCGTGGTTCAGTTGACTCACAGCTGTCGATTTGGCAAATACTTCGATATCAACGTAAGAGCCGCATAAAACCAGGCAAAGAGCCGCAAGCGGCTCGTGAGCCGCGGGTTGGCCACCAGGGCACGGCACTACATCATAAACTGGACACTTTATTAGAAACACCTCTTATTGTGCAGTTCAGCTGTGTGTCAGCGGACCCAGACTGTAACTGTGCGCTGTATCTGAGCTGTGTCTCTTCTTTCTGAATCAATAAAGAATTCTGGTTTATTAGAAATTAATATGAGATTTAAGATATTCTACTCAATATTTACCCAAACAGTGACTGAAATAGACGCCCATACCTGAGTTCATATAATGTGCTGAAGGAAAAAATCTATATGTTTATGTAATGTATTTATTTATGTAAACAAACAAATAATTGTTTACAACATTATATATAAACAAATATATTTTATTTATATAAATAAAAGCTTATAACTCTATAAATATACATATAAAAACACATAAACAAACATTTGTTTCCATTTATACACTATATATGGACAAAAGTATTGGGAGGCCTGACCACAACATCAACAAGGACTTTAGTGAGATCGCATTCAAACACGTAAACTTTAATATGTAGTTGGTCTCATTTGCACCTCTAACAGCTTCCACTCTTCTTGGAAAGCTTTCCACTATTTTTTTTGAGTTTCTGTGGGAATTTGTGTCCATTCAGTCTGTAAAGCAGTTATGAGGTCAGACACTGTTGTTAGACGAGAAGGCCTGGCTCACAATCTCCGGTCCAGTTCATCCCAATGGTGCTGGACGGGGTTGAGGTCAGGGCTCTGTGCGGGCCAGTCAAGTTCTTCCACACCAAACTCCTCCAGCCATGTCTTTATGGACCTTGCTTTGAGCACTGGGACACGGTCATGGAGCACGGCCTTGTCCAAAAGGTCTTAGTAAGCTGAAGCATTTAGATTGACCTTCATTGGAAGTAAAGGGCCACCTGAATTCAATAATGAAGAGGTGTGTCCTAATACTTTTGTCCATATAGTGTATGAGAAACGAAACTGTTTCCAGAACTGCTGCGTTTATTTTCCCTCCGAAAACCGCGACTGTAGTTTGTCCCTGACAGCGCTCCGTCCTGGCGGCGCAGTGAAACGGGAAGCTGTTTGGTTTGTTTTGGTTCTTGCTGGGGGTTTTTTAAATTATAATTTTAATGTAAACAGGATAAACAAATTTCTACTCTCGAAACATGTCCCAGGACCTCTGGTAAGCGTTTCGTTTTTTCTGTCGCTCTTTGTTCTCCTCAGCGAGTAAAATTCACATACAAATCAGAAAAATAAAAGCGAACAAAGGAGTGAAGCGATCAATTCTTCTTTAATTGAATTGTGTTCCCTATTTTATATATTGGTTTCTGTATTCTGGTCAGAACTCTCTTAAATCTGTCTGTTCCCGCAACGGTTCAGTCAAGTTCCTCATAATCGAGATATTTTAGTGAAAGCCCTCAGTCAGTCAGCTGATCCCAGCCTCATGATCTGAATCTTGAGTCTGATAGCTGATATTCTCCACCTATAGAACTCAAAACACAATTTTTTGCCCAAATATATTCAACACAAATGCAGTTAAATCCTTCAGTCTGAACTGACTAGTTCCAACCTGATTGTACACCAGTTCACAAAGCAAGGTCCATAAAGACGTGGTTGATGGGTTCGGTGTGGAAGAACTTGACTAGCCCGCACGGAGCCCTGTGCTCAACCCCATCCAACACCTTTGGGATGAACTGGAACAGAAATTGCGAGCCAGGCCTTCTCGTCCAAAATAAGTGCCTGATCTCATAAATGCTCTTCAGAATGAATGGGGACAAATTCCCACAGAAACTCCAACATTTTGTGGAAAGCTTTCCAAGAAGAGTGAAAGCTGTTACACGTTCAAAGCGGGGACCAACTCCATATTAAACTCTGTGTATTTGAATGCAATGCCATTTAAGTCTCTGTTGGTGTTTTGGTCAGGCGTCCCAACACTTTTGTCCATGTAGTGTGTTTTAGTGAAATCTTTCAGTATGTCAGCAGATCCCAGCCTCGTGATCTGAGTCTTGAGTCTGCTTGAGTGATGAGGGATCAGGAGGACCACCCTACCCACCCAGAGAGAAAGAGGACAGTTATGCTAAGAGATGGGGGATAGGGAGGACCACCATACCCACCCAGACAGAGAGAAAGGACAGTTATACTGAGTGATGGCGGAGCAGGTGGACCACCCTACCCACCTAGAGGGAGAGAATCATGAGTCTGCTTGGTGATATTCTCCACTTTTAGAACTCAAAGCACTTTTAGAACTTGATACATGCAGTTAAATCCTCATATCTGAACTGACTAGAGTCTGAGTGATGAGAGAGAAAGAGGACCACCCTACCCACCCAGAGAGAGAGAACACAATTATACTGTATGTAGGGGGAGGAGAAGGACCACCCTACCCTCCCAAAGCAAAAGTTCAGGACAGGGTTTTATTTGCAGCAAATCAAAATAGCACAAAGCTACTGCTGCTTCGGGCGAACAACGATTTAAATAATATTTATTTAAAATGTACTATTCATACTTTTTTTGCATCGTTAGGTTGCAGAATTACGATGCCACATGCCGACTGGCCCAAGAGGTAGCAGAAACCATCCATGAGCGGAACAGAGTGCAGAGAACCGGAGGCAACCCCGCCAAGGTGAGGAACTGCCCTCAACAGAAAAACAGAATAGATCTGGAACATTATGGAGGATTACAATTGATTAAACTAATATTTATTATTCTAATACAGGTGCACCTCCCC
>JBBJLS010000109.1:56780-84626 GCA_037577275.1 Bryconaethiops microstoma | reverse complement strand
TATATACATACATACATATGTGTGTGCGTGTGTATGTGTGCATGTATTTTTTTTTTGTTAAAATGTTGCAGCAATATAAGAAGTGCTCAAGCGTGTCAGCGACAAGTGATCCTTTCTCTCTCTCTCTCTCTCTCTCTCTCACACACACACACACACACTCACATGCAGATATTGAAAATATTATATGAAATGTTCTATTTTTGCTCAAAGCCCACAAACACACTCTCACTCTCACACATAGTGGAATGGAACATTTCATATAAAACTGTATGACTTGTCTCGTAACACAATCATCTCTATCACACACTCACTTTCTCTCTCTCTTTCTCTTTCTCTCTCTCTCACACACAGACACACACACACACACAAACATACACAGACGTAGCCTCACACTTTCTCTTCTCTAACCCACAGCTGAGTGACTGTGTATACGTGTGTATGTGTGTGTATATAAAAATGTGTATTTATATGTATATATGTGTGAGAATATCTATAAATGTATGTGTGTGTATGTTCGCGCCACTCACCCACGCACTCGTGCGCCTCTCTGGCGGTCGCGCGCTGCCAGGGTCGGTCGTAGTGGAAGGGTTTACAGCGGTCACACTCTGCGCCCGCCGTGTTGTGCTTGCAATCACACACGAGGCTGCCGGAGTCGCGCTCGCGCACGCAGCGGGACGCGTGCCCATTACACTTGCAGCGGCCGCCCACCTGCAGGTCCGACGCGGCGTAGAAGCGCGAGGCGTCCTCATCCTCGTCCTCGTCGTCGTCGTCCGGCTCGCTCGCGCTCAGGCGGCTGAAGGTCACACGCACGTCCGTGGCCGTGACCCAGTCCTGCAGCACGGGCGAGTTGTCGAAGTCGTGCGCCGAGGGCCGGCCGTCCAGCGTGCTAAAGGCCACGAGGCCGCCCGCGAGTGAGGACGAGGGCGCGTGCGCGTCCGTGCACACGGCCTCCTGCTCGTTCTGTTTGGTGATGGGCGCGCGGCTCGGTCGGTTGTAGAGCTTCCGGCACTGCGTGGAGTAGAACTGGAACGGGACCCACGTGCGGCCGTAGTCCATTGACTTGTGTATCGCCATGGAGTCCGGCCGGCGTGAGCAGAACTGCACGCTCACGTATGTCACCTCGAACTTCTTGCCCAGCGAGAGCGTGAGCGAGACGTTGCGCGCGCCGCTCTCTGACTGCCAGCACGTGAGGTTGTGCGGGTTGTTCAGGTCGGTCAGGTACGAGGCCGGGTGCGCGCGCCTGGCGTCCGCGGCGTCACACGTGTAGCAGGTGCGCGCACCCTCCGAGCCCCGCTCGCGCACGCAGTAGCGGCTTGGCCCCCTCGTGCCGCACGTGCTGGAGGCGCGCACCTCCCGGCCGAACGCCGCGTTCACGAAGTCCGGGATGCAACGGCGCGCGGCACCGTGCTCATCATAGCACGGATCCGGGCTCGAGCCCCGCGCGCCGGTCACGGACAGCCCGGCCAGGGCCAGCAGTGCGAGCGACGCGGTCCTCATCGGCGAGGGAGAGAGAGTGTGTGTGTTTGTGTGTGCGCGCGCGTGAGTGTGTGTGTGTGTGTGTGTGTTGGGGTGGAGTGTATGTGTGTGTACGTGAGTGAGTGAGTGAGTGAGTGGGAGTGTGTGTCTGGACGTATAAGTGTGTGTGTGTCTGTTTTGGAGTCTCCTCGCGCGCACCGGACCTGAAGGAGAGCAGCGCGGGACTGAGGGGCTTCTGGAGGGAAGTTTGGGGAGACGGGAGGGAGATCGAGCTCCACAAACACACACGTGCGCGCGCACACACACAGACGCACACGCGAGCGCACAGGAGCCAACGCACGCTCACATTCTCTCTCTCTCTCTCTCTCTCTCTCTCGCTGCAGGAGTGAACAGCGGCGCCTCGTGGTGATGCGGGCACTCTTTCTCTCTCTCACACACACACTGTTGACAGTAGTACTGATAGTGTAGTTGCTTATGGCTGGTTTCCTTATCGTTGAGTGTGATCAACAGTGATGATGAACAGCGATAATGAACCGTGATGATGAACAGCAGTGAAGAACAGTAGCGAAGGCCTAGTGGGTAGGATACTTGCCTCTGAACAAGAGGTCATGGGTTCAAATCCTACCTTCAGCATACAACCACTGGGTTCCTGAGCAAGACCCCTAACCCCAAGTTGCTCCAGGGAGACTGTCCCCTGTAGTTAAAGAATGGAAGTCGCTTTGGATGAAAGCGCCTGCTAAATGCCGTAAATGTAAATGTATGAGCAGTGATGAAGAACAGTGATGGTGAACAGTGATGATGAAGAGTGATGAACAACGATAAAGAACAGTGATGGTGAACAGTGATGATGAAGACTGATGAACAACAATAAAGTACAGTGATGAAGAACAGTGGTGATGAACAGTGATGGTGAATAGTGATGATGAACAGTGATGGTGAATAGTGATGAAGAACAGTGATGAACAGCGATAAAGAACTGGTGATGAACGGTGATGGTGAACAGTGTTGAACAAGGATAAGCAACAATGATGAACAGTGATGGTGGACAATGATGAAGAACAGTGGTGATGAACACTGATTATGAACAGTTCTGGACAGTGATGAACAGTGATAAACTGATATGAATAGTAATCATGAACAGTAATGACGAACAGTGATGGTAAACAGTGGTGATGAACAGTAATGATGAACAGTGGTGATGAACAGTGATGGTAAACAGTGGTGATGAACAGTAATGATGAACAGTGATGGTGAACACTGATGAAGAACAGTGGTGATGAACAGTGATGGTGAACAGTGATGAACATTGATTATGTACAATGATGATGAACAGTCTTGAACAGTGGTGATGAACGATGATCATGAACACTAATGAACAGTGATGAAGAACAGTGATAGTGTTAATCATCACTGGACATCATCACTGTTCACCTCCATATTTGACTATAGTGGCTCCAAAAATGTAAGACTAGTTCCACCACCCTTGTATTAGTTTACACGGCATCAGACCCTTTCAAGCATTACTATAAAGTACAGTCGTATTTAATTACAGCAGCAGTGATCGACAAAGAATGGTAATGCCTAAAGTCCACCGCCCCTCCCCTGGGAAACAGCACTGGCCCTGAGTGTGTGGAGTTAAATCTGATGGGACTGTGCCTATAGTGTAGCTGACATTAGCACTGTACTTACACTGATGCATAGCAATCCACTTGACATTCAGCCCCCACCTGCAGCCACCAGCACCTCCAGCACATTGCTATGCACCAGTGTACAGTGTTGGTGTGTGTGCCGAGGGGGAAGAGAAAAGTGCCTGCAGAAAAGTGCCTAGAAGAGCAAAATAGTTTCAATATTGTCAGCTGTTTTGTTAGAATCTAACACTAGTTATCTTGTTATATTCCATTTCGATTATTTTGAGAAACGATAAAGATTTTCAGTTTTATTCAACCTTTCTGTAGGTCACAAAAACATAGTGTGTTCTCAGACAGGTAGTGTGTATGGAGTGATCCGTATCGTGTCTGAGAACATTTGATCCCAAAAGTCCAATTTGTTTGACTTGTGCAGTCACTTCATATCTCTTGAGGAGGTGGACTTGGACTTGGACTTGGACTCAGACACGGTTCAGATGGACTCGGGATGGTTCAAATGGACCTGGGCTTGGTTGAGTTGGACTCAGGAGGGTTCAGTTGGACTGGGGCATGTTTGCGTTGGACTCCAATGTGATCTTTAACCAAGCCTCGTCACAGAACCCAAACCCGACTGTCCCATTTAACACACGTGGAGATAAAGGGAGACTCTGGTCTACTCTACAGAGGTGCAGTGTCTGCTGGAAATTTGGGCCGAGAAGAGAAAACAGGACTAAGTAGACCTGACTCAAATAACTCAGTGATATTTGGTAAAACGGGGAACTGTCTTCACATTTATGGACCAAAGAACCACTGAAAGACATGATAAGAAGCAGAAAACACTGTAGGTTCAGTATCTGAAGGTGCGGGACGCTCCATAAATCTGCTGCTCGCCGGACAAAAAGGAGAATGCAGTGAGAGATGTGAGGAGGGAAGTGGTGCCACTAGGTGGTGCCGTTTTGGCTTTTCGCTGAATGAGTGAGGGCACACAGGGTCACAGTAGCTCCATGTGAAGGCCGGAGAGGATAGATATGAAGAGAGTCAACCTAAATTTCTTACAATTTCACAATTTACATATCATTATAACCTTATCTGAGCCACTCACAGCTGTTCACAACCCCTTTCAAGATTCTTGTCACATACATAGTTTTATAAGTACAACATGTGAAAAAATCCCTTCAGTTGACTCAGGAAACTTTTATTCCAAATAAACCACATTCCAAATGGTTTAAAGGTATGTGAGGGGTTGTGTGTGACTGAAGGCATCTTAGGGTCCTTTGTTTGGTGTGTTTTTCACATTTTTATGTTTTTATTTATTTCCTCATTTCAAACATTAAAGGGGACATTTTATGCAAAACTCACTTTTTGCATCCTTTTGTATTTCCATTTGGGTCTCTACTGCTCCTATAAACACTCCAGGCAAAAAAAAACATCCATCCGTTTTCTGTGAATCAATTGAAAGATTTTGGTGTCAGGAATCATATGCTTCTATGAGCCTTTGGAGGACTCAGGAGGGTTCATATAGGTTCGAACATATAGGGCTGGATAGCGCCTCTGTTTCATGTGTGTTAAACATGCAGCGTTAGCAAGCGATGGTTGGGGCGTGGCCAGCAACAGCTTATTTGCATAAAAGTGACAGAGAGTCTAAACGGCTCATTTTGAAAGGGACTGAAACTGTCAAGAATAGAGATGGTGAGATCTCTTTATGTGAGAATGGTTTTGCACAAAGAACTTCATGAACATGTTTTGTATAGCCCGTATTCCTATTATAACTAAAGTTAGTTTTGCATAATATGTCTCCTTTAACAATTTGTCTGGAATCAGGAAAGCATAACTATGTGTGTGTGTGTGTGTGTGTGTGTGAAGTGGGGGTGTTGGGTGGGTAGTTACGGTAAGTAAGTCATGCAAATTAAGGGTTTTATGAGGAAGTGACGGGAAATTGTCATTTTTTGCTCAGCAAAGAGAGGAGACGGAGAAACACACACACACACATACACACACAAACAAACTTGCTCTCTTTCTCTCTCTCTCTCTCTCCCTCTCCCTCTCCCTCTCCCTCTCCCTCTCTTCAGCGGAACCCCTTCATTCAGTAAAAGTGGAAAAGCACAGATTGTTCAGCTCCTATTGCCACTCAGGGGCGTTGTTTTACCATGTCATGCACGTTCACTGCTATTAAATGATATTCATTGTTATAATGTTTGATTTGTGTCCAGCAGGACAAAGCAGCAGCTCAGTATTTTATATGAAGTGCAGCTGTTCAACTACAGAAGTTAACTGTACATTTTAAAGGAACAGTTCAATATAAAAATCAGACGTCCACAGTATTCCGCCTCAGATCAGCCGAGGCATGTTTGGGTTTAGATTTGGCTGATTTGGTTCAGAACTGGAGCTATAAGGTTAACGTCACTGGAAGTCAATAGTCACCCAAATCTTTTAGCATAAACACATTAGGGTGGCTCAGACTTGTGGATGTGGTTTAGGGCACAGTATGGCTTACTGTGAGTTGTGAAATTGAGCTGAACTTCTGTTGCTAAGGTGAATCAGAGTTGTAGACGTGGTTTAGGGCATGGTAGACGTGGTTGTAAACGTGGTCAGATCCGATCCCAAATCAGTCCCAGAAGCCCTGGTGCCGTCTGACTTACTGTGAGCGGTAAAAATGAATTTCAGTTCATTTTTACCGCTCACAGTAAGTCATACTGTGCCCAAAATCATGTCCACAAGTGTGATCCACCCTAATGACTGTACCCGCATCCACTCAAGATTTTAGTAGAAGTCCTGCTTCTGTGACTCTCCTGCAGATTCAGACTCCACAAACCCTTGCGCACTTCAATTCATAAAAATAACACAAACACCACAGGACAGCTTCCGTGTGTGTGTGTGTGTGTGATGCTCCTCCCCCGCACATATGTGTGTGTGTGTGTCTTTTTATGCACCTTCCCTAAACTCATTTCCTTTTTGACGAAGGGCTCAGTGCATGTGTGTGTGTGAGTGTGTGTATTAGCCTGTGACGCTTGTTTGGTGACACAATGATGGAAACAATCGTGACCGAACGCTGGACATGAAAGTGGACATGAAGTGAGAGACGACTGGTTCATCTTCAGGTCCGCAAAGCAATGGGGAGAGTGTGTTAACAGGTGAGCGTGTGTGTGTATGTGTGCGCGTCTGTATGTGTGTGTGTGCGTGACAGAGATGATGTGTATGCATATAAATGTAATGCAATTTAGTCTTGGAGATGACTTTTATTAAAAGTCTACTGGTGTTTGAACACATTTTATGTAAAATTTGTGCTAAAAGTAACACAAAGTGTGCTTAAGTGATATGTAACATATAAGGTATACAGTATTTATGAGGTAGAGGCATTTTTACTATATAAACACTATATATGTGTGTGTGTGCGTGTGTGTGTGTGTGTGTGTGTGTGTGTGTGTGTGCGTGCATGTGTGTACTGACTGTTCATCTACCTGCATTTATATGATTTATATCATTTATATTTTGTATATATTATTTATGTACATATACATATATACATAATGCATGTTTACTGCATGCTTAATGCATGTTTACTGTGTCGTTTGAATAGATAAACAGTGATGCTCTGATGTGGGACCTGTGGTCTGATAATGAAATCTGATATTATTATCTGATAGTATTACATATGCAGATATGCTGATTCCAATCCAGACAATTTTATAAACGTAGAGACTGGGACTGAATCTGATCAGCAGATGAACCTTTATTTCTGCATGTTTACTAATAAACATTTTAAATTTCAGTACAGTTAACCTGCTCTGGAGTAAATATCTAATAACTACATTATCAGATTCCAACCTGAAGTATCTCATAACTTAGTCTTGCTTGGTGGAGATCTGCTGACACTGATGTGATACTGAGGTGATCACACATCCCAAACGACTGCAGAGTCCAGAAGCAGGTGCAGCCTGTGGGCTGGTGAAACTGCACACAGTTTTAGTGATGTGGAATAAATAGATTAATATAGAAATAAATAAATGAACTGCTTCACGTCATGTGTGTCTTTAGTTGGTGGTTTTTTCAGAGCACAATGTGTCACTGATTTCACTGAAGTGTCTCCACGGCTGAGCAGGCATGAGTGTAACACTAGGTAAAGAGAGAGAGAGAGAGTTTGTTTGTTGGTTGTTTTTTTTGCATTTTTTCACATGTCACCAGAGGCCCTGCAGTGTTCTGTGGGACGATTTCTCAGAAACACATGCTGCCACATCCTCACATACAAACACATACACACACACTCACACACACACACACACACACACACACACACACACACACACACACACTTAAACTCACTCAAACACATTGTAACATTTTCATTTTAATAAATTAAATACAGGTTTAGTGTGTAATAGAGCTGCTGTGTGTTAATGCAGGTTTAGTGTGTGATAGTGTCTGTGTGTTAATGCAGGTTTAGTGTGTGATAGTGTCTGTGTGTTAATGCAGGTTTAGTGTGTGATAGAGCTGCTGTCTGTTAATGCAGGTTTAGTGTGTGATAGTGTCTGTGTGTTAATGCAGGTTTAGTGTGTGATAGAGCGACTGTGTTAATGCAGGTTTAGCGTGTGTAATAGAGCAACTGTGTGTTAATGCAGGTTTAGTGTGTGTGATAAAGTGACTGTGTTAATGCAGGTTTAGTGTGTGATAGAGTGACTGTGTGTTAATGCAGGTTTAGTGTGTGATAGAGTGTCTGTGTGTTAATGCAGGTTTAGTGTGTGATACAGTGACTGTGTGTTAATGCAGGTTTAGTGTGTGATACAGCGACTGTGTTAATGCAGGTTTAGTGTGTGATAGAGTGACGGTGTGTTAATGCAGGTTTAGTGTGTGATACAGTGACTGTGTTAATGCAGGTTTAGTGTGTGATACAGTGACTGTGTGTTAATGCAGGTTTAGTGTGTGATACAGTGACTGTGTGTTAATGCAGGTTTAGTGTATGATAGAGCTGCTGTGTGTTAATGCAGGTTTAGTGTGTGATAAAGCGACTGTGTGTTAAATCAGGTTTAGTGTGTGATAGAGTGACTGTGTGTTAATGCAGGTTTAGTGTGTGATAGACCGGCTCTGTGTTAATGGTTTAATCTTTGATATGGTCAGTTATTTACAAAATGACAAAGAAAACATGATCAGTTGCATTTTGAAAAGCAAATTGTCCCCAAACGTTGATAGTCAATTTAAACAGCGATCAGTGTTTGGTTTTGGTCCAGCAGTAAGCCTGGATTTTGTGTTTAGTCTGGGTCCAGTAATTAGCCTGGTTTCAACGTTGAGTCTGGGTCCAGTAATTAGCCCAGTAATTTCTGCTAAATGTATTTGCTGAAGTTCAAACAGTAAATGTGTATTAAATTCTGAGTGGTCACCTGTAAAAACACATCTCTCTGGATCTTCATCATTGCTTTGATGAAGTGAGTTAGAGGAACACTGTGTTCCTTGCTGAGTTTTGGGTCTACTGTGGTGGGGTGGATGTCCTGCAGGGTTAGAAGGTCAGGGGGAGTTCAGATGGAGATGTGATGAACACTGCAACCACAATGAAGCCCCTCAACGACAAAATGTTCTAATAAACTGACCTGAACCCGCCCTTCACCAGTGTCTGATCTACTGCAGGTTTATCGAAAGGAACTGAGCAGCCAAACTGACATTACATAACCTTAGAAACAGTCTTATTCAACCTTAGTTTACAGCATTTTACTAACAGTCTTTTACTGCAATGGTGCCTTAATGAGGGATTTAAATTTTTAAAGAGTGATTTTAACTTTTAAAGGGTGATTTTAACTTTCATGGGTGATTTTGAATTTTAATGGGTGACTTTAAATTTTCTTAGGTTATTTCAGTTTTAAATGAGTGATTTGAAATTTTAATTTTAATTTAGGTAAATTGAGTATGTATATGTGCTTTTAAATCACTTGGACACTTTGTCCACCCCCAGAGCTCAGAGTGCTCATGGTGAGGTAAATAACCCAAAGGCCTGTAAAGTCAAAAGTTTCGTTTTACTCCCCCCCAACCAGGGGGAACTTCTGCTTTTTCCCCGTGACTCGTGCTGACATTCCTCTGACACGGACAGACACACACAGTCAGGAAAGTCTGGCATATTTTTTAAACCTTACATGTAAAACACATAAATACATTTACACACACACTCATTTACTCCACGGAAACAGCACTTTGTCAGCAAAACTAAAATTACTTTCACATACTTTATTAAATATTAAATCTATTAATTACATTCTCTGATCCTTTACTGAAGGTTAGGTTCATAAACATTTATAAAGGTTTATTCCAATGAGTGTCAACTGTCAAAAAAAGGCAGCTTCTGTCCGTTATGGTGTCACTTAAGCTCTGCAAGTGTTGCTTTTCGGCTTTAGGCTTTATAACTGCCTATGTCAGTCTTATGACAGGCTCATGAACGCTGTCCTTCGAAAAAGTTTTCTAACATTCCAGAATAAGTTAAATCAACATTGTTAGATGTGCCTTGTGGCTTTTGTGTATTTTGCGTCAATTTTTTGCACTCATGCACTATAACCCCCTGTAACACCCTTATGATGCTCATGTGAGTGTTGGTGGTTTTGTGATTGAGGGTTTAATTTGGCAAACACCCCAAACTGTACTAAAGACTATCAGAGGTGTGTGTGTGTGTGTATGTGTGTATGTGTGTGTGTGTGTATGAATGTGTGTGCTAGTGGAAATATCTGCAGGTGTAACTGCCTCATAAAGCTTGAAATATGATTGTTCATTAAGAGAAAAAGAACATCTTGCTGACAGTTTTATTCCATCAGTAAAATCTGATTCCAACAAATATAAACTGTGTAAAACAGTCTAAAACCGTTGTTTGCTCTCACACACACTCTCTGATTGGGGCTCTTTCGCTCGATGCACCACGGATGCAGACCCCCTCTCTCTGCGGGTTTTCCCCACCCAATTGTGGACGGAGACTAACCTGACAGTTCTCCTGGGTTCAAAGTTCTTGTATTTTTTCTGTTTGTTTCTAAGACTTGAAAAAAAAGGAATTTGTTCATTTGCATGTGATGCCATTTTTAAAACCCCAGTGCCCTTTTTTAAAATTATTTATTTTATTACAATGACTTTGTTTCTATGTACAGTAACCCCCCACTTATACACGGTTCAGCAGTCACGATTTCAGTCTCTCGCTAATACTTGTTCACTAAAACCCCCACAGTAACACGGAAACTGCAGATGTCCTCCACATTTTATTTTGCTTTTGTGACGTCCGGGCCTGTCCACCACGGCCCCTCATCCTCGTGCTGGTTGTTTATGTATTAGTGCAGCGGTAAGCAAGGCAACCAGACACCTGAGCAGAATGAGCCCAAACATAAACAACCAGCACCAGGACGCGTTGCGGATGAGGCCCAGATGTCACAGCTTTTTTCATGGCAATATATCGTTTTTCATGCATTTTAGTGCTGAATTATTAGGAAAAATATCATTTACTTATTTTGTAACATAAATATTAATGTAAATTCAGCTACATTTCCATATTAAAAAATAGTTATACATTTTTTGGTTCTGTGGAGAGAAACACAAAGAAAGCGCGTCTTAGGATGGTGAAATACCGCTGTACTCAGAGGTGGGAGGTTTGAAAGTAGCCAAACCGAGAACGCTATTTATTTCTCCTTGCTGCTGATTGGGTGCTGCCATTTGATGCAGCTGCAGTCCAGAATTTCCCCAGTGGAGCATCTCAAGTGTTCTAGTGTTTTTCGTTTTGCTCTTCTTAAAGCCCTGTATTTTTATTTCTGTAAATTAAATTAATTTATTACTGTATTTACCCTGCTTATACCAAAGAAAATGCATGTGCATTAATTACAGTACAGTCTATATAGGGGTAACGTCTGTATTTTACATTCTAGCACTTCTGGAGTTCAGTGAAAAGTGGACAGTACCAATACCGGTTTACCTTTACATTTTCTTTAAGGGTAATGTATTAAGCTGAGCTTAAAATGAAATTAAAGTGTTTTGGGAGCTTAATTGAGGGCATATTTAGGGTTTACACTATAAAACCAGGCATTTTTAGGCATTTTTTTTTACCACATCACAACACTGCGGTTTCTCACTATACAGTACATGGGTGCTCTTGGAACGTTTACTGTACATAGTACATAGGAACATCAAACAAAGCTCAGCATGTTGTCTGGGGAAACTTTCATATAAAGAGCTGTTTTGACGTATGATGACTATTTACCATTTTTTGCTCTGCTGGCGCTTGTGTTAATACAGTAAACACTAATATGAGAATAAATGCATTAACATCTTTAATACAGTAAAGAGTGTTTTTGTTAACATTAATTTTTGAATAAATGCAGCTTGTGGCCTAGTGGTTACAGAATTGCCCCTGCAATCAGAAGTTCATGGGTTCAAATCCCAGGAATGCCAGTGACACCACTGAGGTTCCCTTGAGCACAGTACCGTCCCCACACACTGCTCCCCAGGCACTGTGCTGCTGGCTGCCCGCTGCTTCACTTAGTGAATGAGTTAAATGCAGAGAGAGAATTTCGTTCTAGCATTAATATTAGAATAAATGCGTTTATACAGTAAAGAGTGTTTTGATTAGTATTAAAATTAGAATAAATGCATTAATATCACTACTACAGTAAAGAGTGTTTTTATATTACTTATATTAGACTAAATGTATTTCTATCATGAATATAGTAAAGAGTGATTTTATTAACACTAGCATTTGAGTAAATGCATTTCAATAACTAATACCGTAAAGAGTGTTTTTATTAACACTAACAGCACATTAATGTCTGCACCCAAAACAAAACTGTCTAAGCACAAAACTGATCTGGATCCTTTTTACTGCACACACACAAAATCCTTTTCACTGTTTTCTGGTTTATTTGTGTTTATTTTAATATTTACGTGTGTTTGTGCTGCAGAAAGACCATCGCTGCCCACATTCACACCATTACACTCTTAATAGAGAGGGGCTACGACTTTTACACACTGCTATGTAGTGAATTTAGACTATTACTGTCAGTTACTGCACCCATACTCTGCTCTCAATACACACAGTATTTCCTATATTTACAAATCTGCCTTAATACTATGTCTCATATATTTGTTTTATATTTCTCTTGTAAAACACAAGGACGGTACTGTGCAGAAGTCTTAAGCCCCACTCATTTCTGCATATTTAACTTTCAAAGATCCAGATCCAGGTCTTGAGGAACAGTTCTCCCAGCAAGGGTGGTTGAATTTCTCTCTTACAGCATCTGTTTCATAAGACAGGAGAGGAACTGTGTGTGTGTGTGTGTGTGTGAGTGTGTGGGGTTTGGTGTATGTGTGTATACGGGAGTGTTAATGGAGCCTCCAGTGCCCTGAATTACCTTAAACAAACACACACACAGGCACAGAAACGTACACACAAACGTGTTTAGCTGAAGGTGACACAAAAAGACTACATTCGTCTTCCTGTTTGTGCGGTTGCTCATATCAGCTTCATCACTTTCATCCTCTGCAATATAACACACACACACACTCACTCTCACACACTCGCACACACACACACACACAGACACGCACACATACACACACATACACACACGCACACACACACACCCGCAAAGAAACGTGTACCCTCATGCATAACTCGGAAATATGCACTAGCACAGGTAGCTCAGAGCTAATATAACAATTACTAACCGTCAGCAAGTGGAACTGAATGGGTGTGTGTTGCTGCATGCTCTGGGGTGGAGGTTTGACGTCTTTTTGGAAGCTTCTGATGTTCACCCTGGTCCAAAGCATAGTCGAAAACATGTTTGCCGTCTGAAGTTATTGCTTTAGGTCATATAAACAATGCTTTTAGCTTTAAGTCACATAAGAAGTGCTTTAATTGCTTTAGGTCATATGCACAATTCTTTTAGCTTGAAGTCACATAAGACGTGCTTAATTGCTTTAAATCACACAAATATTGTGCTTTTATAGTTTTAAGTCTCATTAACAGTACTATTATTGCTTTAGGTCACAAACAGATCTTTTACTTGCTTTAAGTTACACAAATAGTGCTTTGGCTTGTTTTAAGTGGCTTAAGAAGTGTTTTTACCTGCAGTCACATAGGCGATACATTTATTGCTATAAGTCACATAAACAGTGCTTTTATTTATTTTAAGTCATATAAACAGTGCTTTTACCTGTTTCAAGTCACATAAGTGGTGCTTTTATTGCTTTAAGTCACATAAATAGTGCTTGTACTTGCTTTGAGTCATATAAACAATGCTTTTAGCTGCTTTAAGTCACATTAAGTGCTTTTATTTGATTAAAGCAACAATATTAGCGCTTTTAGTTACTTAACTTCTATTAGTTTAGCCCTGGAGCATTTAGTATGGTGCCTTAATCACACAGAGCGTGTGGAGGTGTTCTGTGATCTCTAACAGCCTTGAAACAGTGGTGGGCTTCTGGAAGCCTGAAGTTCATCTGTACTTCTGTGGTTTGGGACTTGTGGCACATTTGCCCAATGCTACGCTTTTATTACTATGCTAGCTCAAAAATTAAGTAAAATTGATGTGTAAATCATTTTTTATTGGGCGTGATTATGTCCCTTTATGAGAATGAGTGTTTTTTGTATTCTTTTGTGTACTGTTATGATGTTAAAATGTTCTTGGATGGTGCATGCTAGTTATCTGACCTTTTGACTGCAGGGAAAGTGACCGTATCTATTGCAATAAGGCGGTACAAGTACAATGACGCTGCATGAAGCCGTAAATCTCGAGTCACAGTAATGTTCGTGCATCATTTTTCATGTCACTTCTAAATAAATTGATTCAGCCAAGGCTTTTACTTGCTTTACATAAACTTTGCTTTTACTTGTTTTAAGTCACTTAAGAAGTTTTTTTTATATAAGTCACATGAACAGTGCTTTTACTTGCTTTAAAACACATAAACGGTGCTTTTACCTGCTTTAAGCCATTTGATTTGTGCTTTTACTTGCTTTTACGACATATTTCATCACAATCCAGCACCTATAGTTTAACGAGCTGCTCCCAGATATTTAACCCTTTGTGCATAGTGTCACATGGTTGCTCTGCCTGACTACTTTCCATTAAAGTGTCCTGTCACAGTAGTGTGATCTGGAACTGAACATTCTAACACTTCCAACACCTGAGCAACACTGCAGATGAATGGAGATTCAGAATTACAGTCGATACACTGTCATCTTTAAACAGTTTTATATTTGTACTTTTATACGTCTGACAAGCTGTTGTTTTAGTTACAGGCCTTTATACATTTTTTATCCAGTATTTATCTTCTTCCTTATTCATTAATCACTACTGCGGCACTGTAACTGTAGCAACTACAGCTCATGCGTGATTGTCCTGTCGAACGAGTCACGAGTCAAACAAGTTACTCCAGCATCAAGGTGTACATCGTCTCACTGATGTGGAGATATTTAGAATATAGCAATAACATTTATTTTAAAAAATAAATATATTTACAACATCAAAGAGACACCAGGCAATGACACTGTCTGTATCACCACCAACCTGAAACTGCTGATCTGAAAGTCAGGCGGTGCAACTGGAGCGAGTACAAAAACAATTCACAGCACAAAGCAACGGATTCTTGAATTTTTGTGGGAATACATCAACGCAAAAGCAAAAAAACTCACACAGCAACTAGTAGAACTGATAAAAACTGCCCCACTGAAGGGTTAAATGGTTTAAGTAACAGAAGCAGTGATTTAAAAGAGGCCGTCAGGGCCAAACACTGTCAGTGAGCGAGTTGAGAACAATGCAAACTAAACGGGGAACTTTTGCTTGCCAGAACCTCCAGACTGGATTTCTATCAGGTGGCGTGCGGCCGGACGGCCGGACCGGAGTCTGACCCCTCATCAGCACAGCCACTCCTTCACTCTGTTATAAGTGCCTGACCTTATTAGTGGTAACTAGCCCGTATCCTCGTTGGCAGGGCTTCAGAACACGGAACCCTGCGACCTGGGCCAAGTGGAAGGTTCTCACTGCAATCAATAGAGGCCAACAGGAAGTAAGCCACTTCCTTGTTTCCTGCCGGACGGGAGCTGGCAGCCGAGGTCACCTGTGGTGGAGAATATGGGCCGAGCCACACCGTACCTGCTTCACCTCACCGCGCTGAAGAGAAGGGAAACACTCACAGTCACTCAGCACTATTGTCTACTGCTGCTATATCCGAAAACCATCAGCAGGCCAGCGCTCATTGTTACAGGTCACACAAGGCCAAGTGCGGGACAGCATCAGAATCATGTTCATTCACTTTATACATTAATGCATTAGGAAACTCTCTAGATTACAACAATTTGTGAGCGTGTACATGTGGACACGTTACTGTACACACACACACACACATGCTATACATATTTATATATGTGTGTGTGTGTGTGTGTGTGTGTGTGTATATATATATATGTGTGCGTGCGTGTGTGTGTGTGTGTGTGTGTGTGAGTATGTACAAGTGAGTATGTACACACACATACACACACACTAAGAAACAGTGCAGTACCCCCGCCCCCTTCTTTGGACATTGGCTGCCTTTTTCTCCATTTTCTGTCCAGATGATTTTTGCACAGTACTTTATATGTATGTAGTAATTTTGGACCGTTTCTATTTGTAAACATTTATAAAATGTTAATGTAAATATTGTAGACCTCACATCTTTCTTCACTAGTTTAGGTTATTAATAGGAAGATATTAAATAATAAATAATATACTATTACCATCTATCTATATCATCTTCTGGTCATATTATCTGATACTTCAGCATTTCATAAAATTCTGGATATTCATTTAAATTACATAAATTATAGTACTTAAGTATTACCCAGTATGCTTTACTCCACAGGTTGTAGCAGCCTAGTGGGTAAAACACTTGCCTGCAAACCTGATGACCACAAGGTTGCAAGTTCAAACCCCATTGTGATCTTGAGCAAGCTGTGTAATCCTCAGTTGCTCCAGGGGGACTATCCCTGTAACCAATGATCGGAAGTTGCTCTGGATAAGGGCATCTGCCAAATTTCACTTTACCTTTACTTCACAATGGCTCATATTGTATTATTTAGTAAACATTACAGAGAAAAAAATATTGGCTTTTTACAATTCTGGCCACTTGAGGGAGCAGATAGCAGGTTAGCAGCGCTCGTTATTAAACATTAATGTATTTATTAATTTATGCACTTATCTTTACGTTAAATCTAAAGCGTGTTTCTTCTGAGTGCCTGTTAGCTGGCTATGTTAGCTGTTACACTAAGTAAGATAACAGGTTAGCTTGGCTCACTGCCAAATGCAGCTGTACAATAAGATGAACGATAAGAAAACTCAACAAAACAGAACATAAAAACAGAATTAAATTTAGATTTAATCAGGTAATTAATACTGTTAATAACTCAATCACTGAATGACTGAGTCACTGAGCCTAGCAGTCAGAGGAATGAAAAAGTTCACTAGGTCAGCTGTGTCCGAGTGTTGGACTGTTACCGTACGTATCCATCTCCTCCATGGTCTCCAACACTCCATGAGAAAACCCTCCCCAACCCCTCCATCCACCTCAGCTGCCCGATCACATTTCCAGTGGCCCCCCAAACAGGAAGCCCCTGTGAGGAAGCAGGTGCTGCCGTATTGTTGCCGTATTGTTGCCGTGTTGCTGGTGCGATCAGCTCAGCTGATAGACTCCCACACTCCAGGGCTCATTGTGTGCAGTTTCTGATTGATAGAGTCCGATATTGCCCTGTACAACTTCTGGCCAGACCACCCGCAGCCACCCCCCCACCCCCTGGTCTCTGCATCTGTATCAGCATTTTATTACTTCATTACTGAATGATTCATAGTCTGCAGGTAAGGGGAAAACTCTTAACAAGCATGGAATTACAACAAAATATGTTAATAGTATTAACACTTTACATTATTCAGCATCCATTGTAAATCATTCTGTATCTGCAATGAATTGTTTAGTGTTTACTACGAATTACTCAGTATCTACTATGAACTGTCTACTCTGATTTATCCGGTATCTACAATAAATTATTCCGGTTATAGGTCAACTAAGAATTACTGTTCTATGATATTAATATCAAAGCTGAATGTCTAGAAACCTCATGCATAGTTGCTGTCCTTTTATGCTCTTTCTGTTCAGGGATGTAAATATGAAAAATGTGAGGCAGCTGTTTATGGATATGAGAGTTGGAGGCTGTGTGAAGTCCAGTTCTGTGGGGATTCCCACTGATGTCAAACTGATTCATATTAACACCTCTCCTTTATGTCTGAGAGAACCAATGAGTGGGTTCTGTCAGAAATAAAGAAGAGGTGCTAAAATGAATCAGTCCTCAAAGGGACTTTTCAGACCAACTTTTCAGGACTGAAAGATCTTGACTCCACCTCTCATCCTGTAAATTATTATGAAATTAAAATGTCAGATGCAAACGGGCCTATGACCTGTCCCGGGGTCACGCCAGCGTGTGTGTGTGTGTGTGTGTGTGTGTGTGTGTGTGTTTTTAATGCTACAGTGCTTCATTAGATATGTTTTCATTACTAATAATAAACACATCAGCAGGTTGCTATGGATCCCTGCTGAAACTGTGAAGTTTTGATGTAGAAACGAAACCAACAACTACAACCGCAAGATTAGCAGCAGAGAGTGCTTGGATCAGCTCTGCTTGAAAAATCAGCAAAATACTGGTATAAACAGTATTTTTGGTCTAAATAAAGTATTTTTGGTCTAAACACAGTACTTCTCTAAACAATATGTTTGGCATCAATACAGTATTGTAATGTCCTACAGACAGTATTTCTGACCTAAACCCAAGATTTATGGCCTAAACTCAGTGACTAACACACACAACTGTGTTAACATTGCCCTGTTTATTCTCGTGCAGCCAACCGATAACCTGAATCACCACCTATAAAAAAAACCTGTTACATATTTAGTAATAACAATAATAATAAATTTGATTTATGTGACACATTTTATCAATCTGAATGCAAACGCAACAACATAAAGCAAAAGCAAATTAACTAAAAAGACAGATGAAAATTAAATAACAAAATTTTTAAAACACATGTAATTAATATTATCAAAGGTAAAATATACGAGATAAATGACTGGTAAAGGAATATAAAAAGGTCAAATAAAATGCAAAGAGTCAGGCACTGGCACTACCAGACAACCCTCTCCAGACTCCAGAGTTTCGCACAGCCCCATAACAAGAAGATCAGGATCACCTGAGTACCGGGCCAAGGGGTATAAACAGACCTAAGAGACATTTCCCCACTGTGAAGTATACGAAGCCCTGCCTAGGTACTGAAGGGTTCCCTCTTTTCTTGACTGTTTTGCTTTATTGTGTTTCTTTGACCCTTTTCTGGATATTTGGATTACTGTTTTGCCTAGTGGTCTTATCTTTGACTGCTTCTTATTGGATTTACTGGTTTCGGACTTTCTTCCTACATTTTTGGACCTTGTATTTACGCTGGGACATGTGAGGGCGTTTGTCCATTTACAGTTCTAAATACTGTTAAAAGTGTTTTAAAATCACTTGTAAAGGAAGCAGGCAATGTAGTGCAGAACATGATGATTTGTGTGTGTGTGTGTGTGTATGTGTATAAATGCACAGGGAGTTTTGTGTGGGTTTTTGGTGTGTGTGGAAGTGGGACATGGTGTCCACAGTGGGCAAAGCTTCATAAACTTTATAACCTTCTGGCGCTCCACTGGAAGGAACTCATACGTCACTGAAATGAGGTTCGCTGTTTCCATTAGAGCCGACAATACAGTACAGTGTGTGTTATCAGGACGAGCTCACCGCTTTATTTGCATTAATATACACACACACACACACACACACACACACACACACACACACACACACACTGAAATGAGTCATGGGTTAATGGTCAGCTGGAGAATGTGCGAAGATCAGGTCGCTTTGTCTGAGCTGTTTATTTCTAAACGTGGCAACAGCCCTGCTTTATGTATCTGAGCAAACACAAACTCAGCTCCTCTAATCTGACCCCAGACCAGCTTGACTAGGATTTGACTGCAGCCCCAAGAGCATTAGTGAGGTCAGGTACTGATGCTGGAGCATTGCTGTGAGGATTTGATTGTATGACAGCATTAGGGAGATCAGGTACAGATGTTGGAGGATCAGTTACGGATGGAGCTCCATCACTCCAGAGACTCCACAGATCAAAACTGTGATGTGTGGCCTGTTCTGTTGGTCAGTGCGTTTCCATGGAGATACGAGCTGTTTGTGAAAACGGGTGCTCCTTAAAGCAGCTGGACTCAGAAGAAGAGTCCTCCAGATATATTTGAAATGTGTAGTATTCTGATAAAGAGTCATTATTTTGTAATGCAATTATGAATACAATGCATTACATCAGCACAGTTGGTGGCACAAATAAAGGAACCCAAGGAACACAGTTGTGTTGATGTCATTTTTTTTGTTGTTGCCCTCAGTCCGTGGCTCTTCCTCCCTGTCGCAACCTCAGAAAGTGGAAGCAACCTTGTTGACGTGTAAAAGGATGTGCTCACATCCTCTTATGAAAGAGAAGGATTTCATCTGGCTGACACACACAACCCCCCCCAACTCCCAATCCTCACCCCTCCACCCTAATTGCTGCTGGACCACAGCGACCTCAACAGCCTCCTACCTTAATTCCTCTAAGAGTCCACTCTGGATTCTCTAGAGTGTGTGTGTGTGAGAGAGAGTGTGTGTGTATGTGTGTTTTACTCAAACATTTTGAAGTTTCAGAAAGGCCAACCAACCACAAATGTGGCTTATAGAGCTTCAGCTCTTCTGCAATCTGAGATGTTCCAGACCAGGTCAGATTGATGGGTTTTCCTACTTCAGCTCATCACACACACACATACACAGTAGTGAACAGATAAACTGTATTGTATGATGCCTACAGGCCACACTGGACAGCCTCGAGGAGAACTTTGACCATGTTTAAAGGAACAGTTTAGCAGAACATCAGACGTCCACAGATGTCTCGTCTCCTCCAGATGTGGTCAATCATTCAAGACATGTTTGGGTCCAAATTCATCTGCTTTAGTTCAGAATTGGAGCTACGAAGCTAACGTCACTAACACTGGAAGTCATTAGTCACCCAAATCTTTTACCGTAAAAACACAAGCCCAAAAACTTCTCTGGACCCCCAAATCACATCCAGCTCTTCATTAAGGTGGATCAATCTTGTGGACATGGTTTAGGGCACAGTTTGACTTACTGTGAGCTGTGAAATGAACTGAATTTCTTCATTAGGTGGAATAGACTTGTGGATGTGGTTTAGGACAGAGTATGACTTACTGTAAAACACATTTCGGCTGATTGACCACATCTGGGGTCAGTAGAACATTATGCAAACATGAACTGTTGCTCCTTGATGTACAGATTGCACTGATACACATAAAAAACACTTGTTTATGAAAACAATAATATTTTTCAGGTGCTTGTACAGTGCTGTCTCTGTTATTGAATATCAGACATTAAATACACTAAATAAAACACAAGCACTGCCAGAAACTCAACGGTTTTAACACTGAAATAACTATCATTGGCTGGTTTTATCATTGATTACACATATGCCAGGACAAAACTGCAGTGGAATGTTCTTTATAGTGTGGCTTTAGGCCTGTAGTTACGTTAAAGCGACCCTAAATTGACCCTAATAAAACAGCCACACGGTCCAGACCACCCAGGGGGCACATTTTAAGTGCCGTAGAAACACGTGATCTACACATGACACACGCGCAGCTGTTTGTGAGGTGATGATTTGCTGATCAGATAAATTTTATGATGCGTTTTAGCAATCCGGTCAGTAGAATACCAGAGAAAAGTGGGTTTAACCGGAACACTCAGGGTCACAGTAAGATCTGGCGGTCTTTTTCTGATCAGAAACAAACTCTACCAAACCCTTTTTCTAACGAATTTAGCGTTTTCAACGCGCGAGGCTGCAGTGATGACGCTGCTGCGGCTCGGGGCTCACGCGCTATGAGTTTTGTAAACTCTGATTTGATGTTTTGGCCCTGGATGCTGTTTCGTTGTCCTCTTTTTATTTACTTTTTATTTACGCGTTGACCCTCTGGCTCACCATGTTAGACGTCATTTAAAGCAGACACGTGATGCACAGCTTGTGTCTGTCAATCTGTCCTGAGCTCGAGCCTTCGAGAGCAGCTGGAGATGCTAGGTGAGTGGCCTGTGCATGAATTAGTGTCCACTGCACTGATGTGATCAGAGAAACACGCTGAATCTATGAGAACAGTCAGAGATGTTGGGTGAGTGACCATTAAGTTGATGATCAGCTACTTACATTCAATCAGTGACCAATGCATTTATGACAAGGGGGAAAAATGTTGGGTGAGTTTCGTGACCACTGCTTTGAGGAAAGCAGTTAAAGATGAGTGACCACTGTATTAGGTGAAAGTTGTAGGAGATGTTGATTGAATGACAACTGCATTAGTGAGTGACCACTGCACTGATTAAAGCAATTAAATGTGTTGAAAATGTGACCACTGCAGCGGTAGGAAAAGTGAAAGTTGTTGAGTGAGTGAAGACCACGTTGGTGAACATGGTAAGAGATGTTGGGTGAGTAACCACCTCGGTGGTAAGTGTCCACTTACACTTATCAGCTAAGGACATTGAATCAGTGATCACTGCATTGACGAAAGCAGCTGAAGATATTAAATGAGTAACCATGCATTAATAAAAGCGGGTGAGGATGTTGAAGTGACCACTGGAGTGGTAAGAATGGAGAAAGTTGTTGAGTCAGTGACCATCACATTGGTGGACATGGTAAGAGATGCTGGGTGAGTGACCACTGCAGTGGTAAGTATCCACTTACACTGATGAGATCAGCGACTTACATTGAGTCAGTGATCACTGATTGGTGAAAGCAGCTGAAGATATTAAATGAGTGACCGCGCATCAGCTGAAAGATGGAAGTGATCTCTCCATTTATGCAAAAAGTTGTAGATGTTTGGTAAATGATTGCTGCTTTGGTGAACATGGTAAGAGATGTTGCAGCAGCTAATGAAGATAAGCGAAGGTAATCATGTGTCCTGAAATGTCCACTCAGCGCTTCCTAGAACTGGACATTCTGACAAAGAACTGCTAAGGGACCTTTGAAGAGTGTAGAAACAGTTTGATGTCATCATTGCGGGTCAGTGCTTCACATTCGCACTTCTTGCGCTGTTGGTATTTTGTTATGTTACAGTAGGATGAGGGTCCAGCGGAGGGTCCTGTGTGTATTTTGGGTTTTAGATGGGTGCTAGGTGTGGCAGATGTGTGTTTAGTTCTAAACTGTGGAGGAACTAAAGTATCCAGGAAGAGGTTTGATGATCGCTGGTTTAGTGAATGAGTCAGAGGAGGCCGCTCACTCTCTCTCTTGCACACACACAGACACACACAGAATGCGGTCATGTGGGGATTTTAAGTTTTGCTCTGGGGAGTTTCTGGTTATATCTCAGTACACAAATAAACCATCAAAACACCGCAGCCAGGTGCCCAGAGGACCTCAGCAAAACACACGCCTTTAAAAGTGGGGTCCATGGAACCAGACATCCTCCTCTAAAAGCTCCCTCACAGAAAGTTATTCCATCAAATATTTAAAGTTGCACCAGCTGACACCTGAGACGTTGGACTACCAGAGTTTTTAGAAAATGTTGGTCCTAAAACCAACAGGGATACATGCTGGGTATTGTGAGGCAAAATATTTCCTAAAGAAAAGTGATTTATTTCAGATTCTCCAGCATTTTACTGTCATCAACTTCCATATAAACTCTCAGTGACATGTGGAGCTTCACTGCGGGTCGAGATATATATATATATATATATATATATATATGGTTCCAGTTATTGACACAGGTGTATGTATGTGTATATAAATACATACATATGTTCCAAGAGCACACACATATAGTGAAAAAACGTATATATGCACGTGTGTGTATACAGTATTACGTTACAGTCTCCTGGAAGTGATTTTTATTTTTAAGGATGTGGTTTCCATTTATTTTCAGCAGTGTCTTTTTTTTATGTTTAAACTTTGTTTGTCAGTTGTGGTTCTGAGTGGAAGTTGAACAGTCACGAGGTCCTGACGCATCTCAGCCAGAACTGCACTGAGGAACATTTTGGAAAGAGGAAGTGTCCATCAAGCACTGTGAATGTTCATAAATGACTGATAGAACCTTTACTATCCGTGCCAGTCATGGATGCTGGATTGGACCAGCGGTGCGGTGCTTTGCACATCACCAGCTCACGAGATTTGATTAGAATATTTGTATTGACGCTCGTCCATCATTGTATGTATACAGGAAACTCAGGACTCATGATTGTGATTTTTTTATCTCTGCAAAAAAAAATCACAATAAAACAACTACTGAATCTTCTACTGAATATCTTTATTATGGATAAGTATTGGAATCAAGGTTACGTTATTGTCATCAGCAGCTGTGTAAACATACATAGTGAGATGAGACTACATTTCTCCATGGACCACAGTGCATCATGTAGCAACAGACAACAGTCAACAGAGTGCAGGTTACAACAGACAGTACATAAAAGACAAACAAAAAGTGTGGGTATTATGTAAATGGATAAGCAGGATCAGTTTTGATATCGGTTTATTGATTATCTTAAAATGCCCATTTACTCAGAAAATGGGTGTGGACTTTGGCTTAATTCCCAAAGTGACTAACGGTGGCGCAAACCTGTACATGCCTTTTATTTTTCTAAGATGTTCTATGGCATAAATAAAAATATATATATTCATGTATTGATTTTATGTAATATTAATCAAAAACAAATTAATATGTAAAGTATATGTATAAACAAAGCAAGTCTCTTACACGTGTGTGTGTGTGTGTGTGTGTGTAATGAGAGAGGGACTTATTTTGAAAAACTGATGGAATGTGTGATGTTTACATTGTTACATTAGTTTGATATTCCTGTTGTGCCTCTGGTGGTGTTTGTGTTTGTTGATTGTAAATTGTTGGGAATGTAAATGTGTTCTGTGGAAGAGTGTGTGTTGTTGCCGGATGAGAGGCTGCGCTGATACTCGGGAACTGCTTTCATTACATGCAGGAAGAAAAACAAAAACGCAGGTAGATTAGCGTCCCCAGAAATTCCCTCAAACTGCCCGTCCGTTCTTGGAAACAGGCTCATTTGCTTAAACTTCAGTATCTGCTGCAGGCATGCAAAGTGCCATGCTTCCACATCCGACACCAGAGCCGGAGAACGAGGAGTCGGGAGGCCCAGGGCTTGTATCTCTTCCCCTCCTCAAACAAACATTTCCATAAACCACGGCCTCACCGGCTGCACGCCTAAACCATCACACACTCACCACATTAATGTGGCTTCTGACACCGAATGACATAAACACGGGTTAAATTACTGTTCAAACGCCGGCTTCAGGCTGCTAGTGCGTTAACACACTTTAGTCCATATTTGTAGAAAACAGCGAGTCATGTGGGCTCGGAAACTGCATAAGTGAGTCTTTTAGAGATCGGAGAAGAGTAGGTGTTGATTGAGGCCTGTTGTTATCTCCAGGATAAATGCGTAATGAGTCAATTAAAACCCTAAAACGAGCTTCAGACTTCAGTGCCTGGGCTGGTCGGGTGCTTTTTCCATCTTATTAATATCGGCGGAAGAAACAGTGGCTGTGGGCGGCAGTGACTCTGATGTCACCTGATGAAGAGGTCAGATTCTGTTCCACTGAAGGGATGAAGCAACGCTCTGAGGTTGTTTCAGTTCTCTCTCCTCTCCACTGAAGGAACCGTGTTCAGCAGGTTCCTCTGGAGAAAGTCTTCTCGAAGATGTTCCGTTCAATGACCCCGCGCCCTGGATCGAAACATGTCTTCATACTCTGTACAACACATTAAAAAATGTATTTTAGTAACATAGTATGGTGTTATGTTAAGTCTGCCTACCTTCTTTATTTCTGTACTGTTTGGGCCTTTTGGCCACAAAAGACACTTTCCACTGCATATCAGTGCCTCGACTCGCTATTCCTCTGTGTGATATCGCCTCACCTCAACTCAACTCCACTCACTTTACTTTTCCACTGCATGGTACCGCTCTGACTCAACTCAAGTTGCTTTTCTACTGTTGTCAGTCCTCAGGTTCTTAAAACGTGAACTTTCTGGAGGACATTGCTTTCAGAACCATTGCTTTAGAGGGATACAGCCTGTTTGTGTGTGTCTGTGTGTATGTGTGTGAGAGTGTGTTTAAAGTCTTTAGGTGGGTTTAGCATTAGCATCATCATCATCATGCTGCTGTGTATTGTTTTAGCTACAGTTACACTCACGTGTGTGTGTGTGTGTGTGTGTGTGTGTGTGTGTGTGTGTGTGTGTGTGTGTGTGTGTGTGTGTGTGTTGTAGACAACGTGAAGATGCAGCACACCTCGTGCACGGAGGACCGGATCCAACATGCTCTGGACCGCTGCCTGGACGGACTGCAAGCATCCAGCACACTCTCACACTCCTGGAACAGTGAGTATAACGCGCGCGCACACACACACATACACATATTCTCTCCCTCTCACACACATACACACAGAGACACATTCTCTCTCTCTCCCCACACACACACACACACACTTCTTGAACAGAGAATAACACACACACACACACTCCTGGACTTTTAAAAGTGGTTTAGTGACAGATGGTCTTTTTTCTCCTCTGCTTTGTGTCAAGAAGAGTGGGTATATGTGTGTGTGTGTGTCTGTGTGAGTTGGAGGAAATGCTTATTTTGTCGTTTTAGCTCAGAAAGGAAGTTGAGGCGTTCTCCTTGCTCCGGTTCTGAGAAGTCAATTTTGCTGAGTTCTGCTCTCCTGAGGTGGCGCCTTGGCCACAGCTGACTTAACCTCTTACCTGTGTGTGTGTGTGTATGTGTGTGTATGTGTGTGTATGTGTGTGTATGTGTGTGTATGTGTGTGTATGTGTGTGTATGTGTGTGTGTGTGTGTGTGAATATGTGTTTTGTATCTGCAGTGGCTGGACTTGGCTTTGGGATAATAAGTGGGGCTTTTTCCATGATCAACATCCTCTCTGACTCCTTGGGACCAGGCACCGTGGGCATCTTTGGAGACTCTCAGTATTACTTCATCACATCAGGTTAGCCTAATTGCATGTTGCATTCTCTTATTACATGTCTTGTGTGTGGATGTAAATGTAGTGTGGATTTTTATTAACCATAGTTAATAAATAAAACCATTTTTATTCCTATTTCCCTGCAGCTCTGATGACTCTTGCCATGACGCTGCTGCAAACCTTCTGGGGTGTGGTGTTCTTTGAGGGATGTGAGAAAAGGCGCTGGTGGGTCATTGGCGTGGTTGTGTGTCTCCACCTGTTGGTCTCTGGCCTGGTAAGCAGCCAAACAGTCAGGCTTAATTCCTGAGCTCTGTAGTGTATGCCATCTCCTTGCTGAAACATGCTGGGGGTTTTTTGGGGGGGGTGGGGGGCGTTTTAAAGGTAAATTAAAATGTTTTTCACTCCACCACATGCGAAACAATGGCTTGGCCAAAAATCTAATTTATACTGTTACCAAGGCCAAGACTCAGGTAACCCCACAAACTTTTCTCAAACCATGGCAAGTTATCTAAGATAATCTTGCTTATATTGTTATCATTTAATGGCTTTATATGAAGTGGACAAAATTAAATCTCAAAGCTAAACGCAGAAGTAGCAACAATTCCAGTTTATTTGACCCGTAAGATGCATAGCAAGATAGCTCTGTGGCCACAGGAGGGAAACCCTGCTCAACTTTCACGCTTCCAGCTTAAGTTACCGGACTTGGCTCAGTCAACAGTATCTGATTCCCCACACAATTTCTAAAGACTAGTTTAAAGCACCTGTATTTTATTTACCTATATACGTATACATGGAGCTAAAAACTCAAACAAGCAGTAATGTCCTCTCCAGTTTATATTATGTGAGACATTCTAGTGTTTGCTTAGACCAAAGCATGAGACGTGAGTGTGTAGGTGAGAATATCAGGTTGAAATCAGTAGGATGAAAATGCGAACAATATTTTTCATTCAGCTTTTCTTTCTCCAAGACAACAGTAATTGTAACCCCCCAAAGGGATTCTGTGTAGACTCCCCTAAAGCTCAGTATTCTTCCAAATTAATGGAAACCTTGCTGAAGATGGTTGAAAAGGCTTATAAAAAGCACTGTTATTATCTTAATATATTTTTAAAAAATGGAAAAAGTTTCTTAAATGTATTAAACTAAGTTCATTCTAAGACTTTTACACTATTAACCAATAGTTGGGAGAAAAATTTTAGAACAGAATCATATCACAATTATTTGCACTGCAAGACAATTGAAAGCAGGAAATATAAATGAAGTATGAACTCATTTTAAATTTCCCAAGTTTATGAAATTTTAACGAGTCATCAGTGATTTCCAGTTTCATTGACATGCAAAAATGAGGTAACACAGGGCCCAAATCCCTTATTCATCCTTCACGACAGGATTCAAGAACATTCCAATGCAATACGGCTGACTTGCACAAATTAGGGAAGGGTATCAAACTGCTTCTTGACTTAAAATGCCCATATCGATCATTAAAAAGTTTAGAAATGATCAGGAACCAGCCTGTAAGAGGAAGCAAATTGCATGATGATTGTCTTTGCGGATTTGTTGTGAAGGCAAATTTTTAAGTCTCTGTTCCTTTTACATTTACGCCATTTAGCAGACACTTTTATCCAAAGCGACTTCCATTCCCTAACTACAGGGGACAGTCTCCCTGGAGCAACTTGGGG
>JBBJLS010000109.1:0-28501 GCA_037577275.1 Bryconaethiops microstoma | reverse complement strand
GTATTTTTGACTTTTGCTCTGGACTTGGTTTTTCCCTTTTTTACTATCGAATTGTATTCCTGTTTAATAAACTATAACGTTCTGCTATTGGATCCTACCTTGTATTCATTACACTCTGGCAGCACCATCACCCTTCTCGACCCCACAACACTCCTGAAGTCTATCCGACTATGCAGCCACGTTAGCGTGTCCTGTGTTCACAGGGATGTGCACAAAGTCCCAGTAGTGTGGGAGACCTTTGTGGTACCTCATCACTGAGCTGCCCGTGCCCCACCTGGTAGGTCGTAATTGGCCCAGCTTTGTTGCTCAACGGTCGGACAGAGAAAGGAAAGGGGTGGGAGCCCTATGGCGGAGGCATCAAGCGCCAGTACCTGCTTCCTAATTGGCCATCCTCGTACAGGAGAAGGAAGAAGAGGCATAACTGAAGGTCAATTCAAACCTGATACTGATCTCTCTTCTGCTTTCTCTCAGCAGGTGGCACAAAAAAGAGACTTCACTAAAGAGTAGATGCAGGTTAAGAGGTTAAATAACTGCTGGGGCCAGGTGTGACTTATCGACAGGGAGGACCAAGCCCCCACATCTCAGCTACCCATGTCATATTTTCTGAAGCAGGAGGGTTTCACCACACTGCACCTGGTCATTGTAGTCATCCTCTTGGGGGGCACCTAGGTACCACAACACTTTAGAAAAGCTGTGGGACTGGTTTCACTGGCCCGGGATGCTGGCAGGTGTGTAAAATTTCTGCCAAAGTTGTGCCCAATGTCAGCAAATCTTACCAGTGAAGGCAGCTCGAGTGTCGCTTATTCCCCTTCCCAAATTAGAGGTTGCTTTCAAGAGGATCAAAATGCACCTCATTGGGGCACTGCCAAAATCCACCATTGGCCATGAATACTGGGAAAACTACCTCTTTCATGAAGAAGTACTGGGCTCACAGCCAACCCACAAAAATGCTATCTGGGCTTGACAGAGGCACAGTACCCGGGGTAAAAGATCGGCCAATGCAGGCGCCGTTCACAGTGCTAAAAGGACAGCTCCTGGCACATGGCAAGGGGCAGATGCCATATTCAGATGCATCCATTACCCTCAACGAAGAGCCGGAGGTCTATAAAATGAGCCCACAGCGATGGTAAGATTAGAACAAGGCTTATGACTCTCAGTGATCATCTGTTCACCTCTTATAGGCAGATTACCATCTGATGTCTACAGACTCCTCTGCACCACTCTTCACCTTGCAGAGCCACATTGATCACCACACCTTGTTCACAGGATGTAAATAAATATACCCACATCTTTCATCACTCAAACCTTCTGTCTCCATGTCTGTGTCCTGCCCTGACTGCCAACATACAAAGTGACCCCAAATAATCTTAAAATAGAAAATGAATTGACTACAAAATCCAATTTTTACAGAGGCAGCTCCTGCCTGAGAAAACTGAAATAACTGCATATAATTTGTATAAGAAGGAATATAGCATATCCTTATAGCTGCCAGGAGAGAGGTAAGATCTGCTGAGAGCAGCAGACTGATTACGTTGCTTATAATCATTTAAAATTCATGGTATTTTGTGACACCCATGGGCGTAGGCTAATATCACTCATAGTGGTATGTTACGTCTAACGTTGTTAGAATTAACATCCCAGTCCAAAAGCAGTCTAAACTATCTGGATGAGCACTTGATGAACACCCATTTCCGCTGCACTGAACATTCCGAACCAGCTGCCACTGTTAACCATAAAATCCGACCAACCATAATATTAAACCCACAGCAGATGAGATGAATTTCACTGATTATCTCCTGTCAAGGGAGTGCTGGGTATTTAGACAGCAAGTGATCAATCATTTTTTTCATTTGTAATGGAAAGTTAGAAGCAGGAAAAATGGGTGGATGTAAGGATGTAAGACACTATGATGCCTTGATGACTGGGTCAGTGCATCTCCAAACCAGAAGATCTTGTGGGGGCTCCCGGTACGCAGTGGTCAGTACTTACCAAAAGTGGTGGACCAATGAACCCTGTCGTGTAAAGTTCACTGATTCATGGGTGTTCCACTGTGCTAACACTGTTCGGGAACAGCTTCAGGAACATGACAAAGAGTTCAGGATGATGCATCGGCCTCTAATTCCCCAAATCTCAGTACAATCTAGCATCTGTGGTATGTGTTGGACTAGGCCGCTCAATTTAGGCCCCAGCTTGCAGCTTACAAAGTCTGCTGCTAAATTATTGGTGCAGATACCACAACACACCTTCAGAGATCTTAAAGAATCCATGTCTTGATAAGTCAGAGCTGTTCCGGTGGCAGAAGGGGGAACTAAATAATATTAGGAAGGTGGTTTTAATGTTACAGCTGACTAGTGTACAAATGTCCAAAATTTCATGATATTTGATTATTAAATTGTCATTTTTATTCTTATGTTTATATTTTTCACAGCACAGTGTGTGCTTGTGAAAGAAAAACATTTCACTCCAGCGTTGCATAAGATTTGTTGATCAAGGGTTTCAAGGGACCAGTGCAGGGAAAGGCGTGCTTTGTACACATCTATCAAACCTATAAAAGAGAGCTGCTGTTCCTCATACATCGCTCTGAGCCCTGTAAGCTTGTCATGGGTAAGTGGAGGTGGCAGCTTTATTAAGACAGAGAAAATTTATGCATTTTTTTTTTATTATCTAAAGCAGGGCAGTAGATTTGTTTGGTTATTTATAGCTCCTAAATGACCTCTCTGTTTATGTAAAACTTTACTTATGAATTTTGTTCCCCATTCATTTGAAGAAGTGCCTTAATTTCCATTTAGAAATATAACACTCCTTCTTGATGTTCCTACAGTGAAGGCGACAGACAAAGAGATGAACGGCGCTGAGAGGTCGGGGAATGCTTCTCTTTGTTACGATCACAATCCCAACTCTTGTACGAGATTTCTATACCCTCTGGCTCTGAAAGTCATGATTTATTTTTCTGTTGGTGTCATTGTGCTTCTCACATTGGTGGGAAACCTGCTGGTGATTGTGGTAATCTCTCACTTCAAGCAGCTGCACACACCGACCAACTACCTCACTCTCTCTCTGGCTGTGGCCGACCTGCTCGTGGGAGGAGTCGTGATGCCTCCCAGCATGATACGCTCTGTGGAGACCTGCTGGTATTTGGGGACCATGTTCTGTAAGATACACAGCAGCCTCGACATCACTCTGTGCACCGTGTCTCTCCTGAGCATTACATTTATCTCTGTTGAGCGATATTATGCTATATGTCACCCCCTGCTGTACCACACTAAGATAACCCCTCTTTCTACTCAAGTCATGGTCATTATTTGCTGGGGCATCTCGGCTGTTCCATCGCTGATAATGATGTTTCCACTTTTCAGTCGAGAAGGTCAGGACACCTTGCCCTGCGAGGGGCTCTGTGTGGTCTCCCTGACACCCATGGCAAGCCTTATGACTTCTCTGTTCTTCATTTACATGCCCGCCATCATAGTGCTCTTCACATACATCAGAATTTTCCTGGTTGCACAGAGGCACTCGCGTTCCATCCACAACAACCGAGGGAAGGTGGGAGGGGAGCACTCGAGCAAGCCTGACGTAAAGGCCACTAGGACTTTAGGAGTAGTGACAGGGATTTTTCTGCTCTTTTATGCGCCAATTTGTTTCTACAGCATCATAATCCTTGTCTCTGGTTACATCGGGCCCCCCCAGCTGCTTGATCTGCTCAGCTGGATCGGCTACTCTAACTCAGCCTGTAACCCTATTGTGTACGCATTCTTCTACAAGTGGTTTAGACAGGCTGTCAAGGAGATTATGTTCGGAAAGATATTCCAACAAAACTCTTCAAGAATTAAGCTGTTTGCTTCATAATAATAAGTAATGCCATAATCATCATCGTCGTCATTTTAGTTATTTAAACAGCTTATTTTAATGCATCCTTATGTGTCGCCACTTCTCTGTGTTTTTATCATTTTTGTGATCTGGGGCTTATCATAAAGCATTCAGGGCTGCATCTCCAGATGCCCACATCCAACAACAACCTGCTATTTTACCAACTTTAGTTCGAGTACACTCAAAACACTGACAAACTCCCATTATGAAAACAGTAGGCCATCCTATTAATCTTGTAATTACATGAGAAAGAAGAACTTTAGTCCACTCATAAGAGTGAACATATCACCAACACTGGCAGTACGTGCATTGTGTAACTGCACTGTTATTAGAGACTCTTAAGATATAATCCTGTGTTTTCAACTCCATTCTGAGGCCTACAAAATATACACACTGAATGAGACATGCAGTAGGCCTGCACTATTATGTAGACCTGTGGTCATGCTGCTTCTGGACCTTTCTGAGAAGTTGCAGCCACTATCTGCATCACCTGCTAAACATGGCAGGAGAGAAGATCACTAGGAGAAGGGTTGGTGACCGCTGATGGAGATGAAAGAGTGTCCTTTAACTCTCCTCAAAACAACCTTAATAAATTTGCATCTCACTGCAGCTAGTCCAAAGAAAATAAAATAAGACAGATAAAATAACAAAATAAAAAAATACATGAATATAATGTAACATAATGCTAACATGTAAAAATATTTTTAAAGGATTAAATGTTCATAAAAAAGACCTACATGTATATAACAGCAAGGGATATAAAAAGTATGAATTACATATAATAAGATAGACATATAAATATACATATTAAGATAGACATAAAATTGGAAAAAAAAGAAAGTCTAAAAATACGTGTTTATAGATATAAAACTAAATAATAAAAGTAGAGTAAAAGTGGTCTAGTAGAACAGGGCTGATTTTCAGAGTGTGTGAGGTTTGACGTTTCCAGTGATGCATTCTGAATTAGCTGTGATCTGTCTGTGGTTGTTTAAGGTATGTGGTCAGAACAGTCCTAACATTTGTGTGTGTGTGTGTGTGTGTGTGTGTGTGTGTGTGTGTGTGTGTGTGTGTGTGTGTGTGTGATTTAAACGGTTAAGAATAACTCCTACGTTTTTAGTGTCAGTTTTAGTCTCCAAAGCCAGATGGCCCAGACTGTTTAAACCTTTTCCCTCCATGCTTTTAGGCCATTCAGGAGAATTTAAATTTTTAACTACTCTGCAATAAGAAATAAACTTCTGCTGAACTGATACATGTGTTTTGATGCTGTAAACTGACTGATAAATTAAATTACACCATCTATTCCTCTCTAACAGGAAACAGCGCTACTCTCACAGATTCGTGTAAAGTTCAGTGCAGTAATCCCCCGTTTTTTTTGCGGGGGTTACGTTTCAAGAGATTTTTATAGTGTAAACCCTAAATATGCCCCCAAATATGCTCCCAAATTTCATTTTAAACTCAGTTTAAGACATTACCCTTAACGAAAATGTCATGGTAAGCCCGTATTCGTACTGTACAGTTTACACTGCACTCCTGCAGTGGTAGAATGTAAATATCGATATTACCATTGTACAGACTGTACTGTAATTCACGCACTTTCGACGGCGTATTTTCTTTGGTATGCGCTGTCGTTTTCTTTGGTATAAACCGGCAAATACAGTAATGAATTAATGTAATTGTTAGTAATAAAAATACAGTAAAATGTACGGGTAATCACCAATTAATTTTGCAGTTCATTAATTTACTGTTTGCTGGGCTTAGCGTCTTATTCAGGCGCTTCAGGAGGAGCAGACACTGGCGATTGAGCTCAACAAAAATTAGTAAATTATATTTTTCTTAATAATTTAGCACTAAAATGCACAACAAATAATACATTGCCACAAAAAAGCAAAATAAATGTGGAGGATATCTGCGGTTTCCACGAATTTGCTGGAGTTTTCGCCAACAATTATTAGCTCGGTTCTAAGAAAAAAATGACTGAATCCAAAACATTAATTTCATTTTAAACTCTTAATACAGCGCATAAAGGTAACCTCTATACGCGCCGGACAGTTTACACTGAACTGCCATCTCCCCCAATTAATTCATGCAAGCATGTTTTCATTGGTATAAGCAATGTAATACAATAATAATTTAATGTAATTTTATAGTAATAAAAAATGACCAATATTTTTACAGTTCAATAATTTACTGTTCATCAGCAGCAGGTCTTATTCAGGGACATCAGGAGGAGACTTATTGTGGTGATCCGCCGGTTAAAGCAGACACTTGAAGGAGATTAAGCTCAACAGCCTCTTTTAATTTAATTTAGAGTAGTAAAAATATAGGGCTTTAAGAAGAACAAAACAAAAAACAAGAGAAACACTCCAGACGCTCCACAGGGGAAATTCTGGTCTGCAGCCGCCACAGATGCAATCAGCAGCATGAAGAAATAAATAACCTTCTCGGATTGGTAACTTTCAAACCTCCCCTCTGAGTACAGCGGTTTTTCACCATCCCAAGACGTCTTTCTTTGTGTTTCTCTGGACAGTACAAAACATTTATACAGTTATATTTTACATGGAAATGTAGCTGAATTTACTTTAATATTTATGTTAAAAAATTAATGTTATATTTTTCTTAATAATTTAGAACTAAAGTTAGTGTTAGTAAATATATTAGTGTGATTGCATCAGCAATCACAGTATTGTTCTTCTCAAGTTTAAGTTTTATTATTTTTATAGGCAAAAAAGATGCCGCTTCTCATCCGAGCTTGTTAGGAATTTTGAAACCATTCCAATGCCAAAATGTCCATTACTATCTGTTTTAGTGCACATGTATTCAGTTTTTTTGCTCTGTCGGCCAGGAGCTAAGTATTGATCATTTAAAATCAATAATTTTGCCCATAGACGTGCATTCATCTAACGTTAGCTAATGATCAATGTATGAATGCTTGTTTTGGCACTGTTAGTTGTTAGCCAGCTCCATTAAAGAGAAAGTGTCTATTCTGTCATATGTGAAGATACCACACCGTTCCTCTGCATTTAACCCATTCACCAAGTGAAGCAGTAGGCAGCCAGGAACACAGCGCCCGGGAAGCTCAAGTGTACTTCAGACGTGCCACTAGTATTCTTGGGATTCGAACCCACAACCTTCTAACCGCAGGGCGAACGCCCTAACCATTAGGCCACTAGTAACTTCACTTCTGTTTGAAAAATGTGTGACAAGTTCTTTCCCCCGTTGGAGGACTGGTTAGGGTGCTGGGTGACGAATAAGCATTTTGGGTTCTAATCCAAATGAAGACTTTTTTTTGTTTTCACACAAACTTCTTTTGGCCATTAAACCAATGTTTGGGTGCTTCTCTATCTGTGTCTCTCTGTGCAAAGTTTACTTCTTGGGTATTGTTTAATGATTGGTCATTGAAAAGAAATGTGGAAAGGATGAGAGATGCATTTTCTCACAGAAACGCAATCAAATTATTATTATTATTATTATTATTATTATTATTATTATTATTATTATTATTATTATTATTTTCATAGCTGGAATGTGACACCTCTTCTCCTCCTACAGTTTTATGAAATGTCGGAACAGTTCCAATGTCAAAACGTCAATTAATATCTGGTGAAGTGCATATACAACTTTTTAATTAGTTGATTAGGAGCTGAAAACTGATTATTTAAAATGGATCATTTTGCCCATAGAGATCCATTTACAGAACGTTGGCACATCACCTCACCTTGGCAGAGAGCTAGAAAAACACAGGGCAGCCGCTAAACACATTAAGAGAGACGGCCCCGTGACTGAAATCAATCAATAGTGTGTTAGAGAGAACAAGTCTCAATTGTCATTTTAGTTATTAATAAAGAAATGATCAGTTTGCGTGCTAGAGCCGTTTGAAATGGGTCGTTATTAGCCACTCTATATGCACTTTTAATGTGTGCTGACTGAACTGCTCATGCGGTTCACTGGTTTAAACCCAACTGTGAGTGTATTGGGTTCTTTTTAACACAAACTGTTAATAAATAAATCAGCCTTTAGGTGTCCTCTTGTCAAGCGTGCACAGGTCAATGAAATATGTGTCACTGTTGTTGTGTTTATAAAAATTAATCAGCCCTCTCTGAGTTCTCTGTCAGCCTCTCTTCACCCCCTTTTCAACACGTACATATCAATTAAGTACAGACAGACACGTCTCTGTTAAAAATGATCAGCCTGTGAGGGCTTGTTTAGCTCCTTTAGCCTATTTGAGGCCATTTCTTATCTTTTCTTGGTGAAGAATGTGGCTGCAGGACAATAAATTGTGGTAGTGTGACAGGTTTACTTAGCCAGCAAGTTTTGTGCTAAACAGAGATTGTGTTTTGATTCTGTGAGCAGTTTGTCCCCATGCATGTGCGAGTAGCGCCCCTGACACCCTTGTTTTTGTCCGTGCACTGTGGAGATCTAATTTTTAAAAATTGGAACTTAAAAAAATTGTGGCACGTGAAAGTTAAAATAACAATTTTTTTAAAATTTCTGATCATAAAAATGAGGGTGGCGGGGGGTGCTCATAAGCAGTGCTTTTAACTGTTTTAAAGCAACACAGACTGAAAGTTACTCTAAATAAACAAACTTCACCTGGGACAGACTTACTTGAGACTGTCACGGCCCGATTGGAGGAGGGCGGAAATGAGGCAGGTGAGACACAGGCGCAGACGGACATCAGGTAAGCAGGTTTATTAATTAACACAATTTATAAACATAAATGGCACGGGGGCCAGAGGTAAACGTAAGAGATAAACAGGCAGAGAGAGACCAGACCATGAGAAGTATGCTACTACGACCATTATCACCCAGTGACAAACCTATATACCCTACGAGAACCAATGGTAAAGGAGAGTGACTAATGACAGTAAAAGAGGCACAGCTGTGTGCCATAATGTCCTAAGGGCCCGAGGCGACCCCTATCGGCTGCCTGGCTGAAGGGGTTTCCAGTCCCACTCTATGGCGCCCTCTGGCGGCCGTACAGCGGAACCGCAGTCGAGAGTATTGTCCAGTCCGGGTCGAAGGGAGTTCCCAATCCCTCTCTGAGGTGCCCTCTGGTGGCCACAGAGGGGGACTGTGACAGAGACTGCAAATATTTGTTCATTGTTCGATTTTTTTTCCAACAAATCTTATTATAATACTAATGTGTCTAAAGTGATTCACTTTGAGAGTGAGACAGCAGTTCATTCCATTAAGCATTTGTAGTTGCACAAGAAAGAATATGCTGAGAAAGGGCTGCAATGTTGTAGTTATAGGGTGCCGTTTGTAAATACAGCTTCACAAATTTAGATGTGCCATTTTTTCATCATTTAGCGCAATGTTCACACAATTTTTTACACATTTAGATCTAAATGTGCTGTAGATGTTGACGTTTGAAGAGTCCAGCGAAGGTTTCTTCAGAATCGGGTTGGATTTTTGTGCAGCTTCACTCTTATGGATAGAATACATACGGGGTGCCATTTGTAAAAACAGTTTCACAAATTTAGAGGTGTCATTTTTTCATCATTTAGCCCAATGTTTACACAATTTTCACACATTTAGAGCTAAATGTGTTAAAAAAGTAAATGTTGCGCTCTAAATCTAAATGTTGCACTTTTACAAACACTGACTCTAAATACGGGATTTTAATGTATCACTTTTACAAACAGTGAGATATGCTAATTGGCCACGCCCCATGATTACAATTGACTGTTACTTAGCAGGGGGCTGGACTGCATGCTGTGATATGCCCTCATCAACATGGAGCATTTGCCTTAAATGATCTTAAATCTAAATGTTAAATATGAAAAATATATCTCGCACTCTAAATGTGAAGCTGTTTTTACAAACGGCACCCCATAACATAGCACATGTCTGTCTGTCTGTGTATCTGTCTGTGTGTGTGTGTATATATCTGTGTGTGTGAGTGTGTGTGTGTGTGTGTGTGTCTGTCTGTCTGTCTATCTGACTGTGTTTGTCTAGGTGTGTTGTTAGTAGATCAGTGACCAGATGTTCTTACGTTCTTTCCCACATCGTCCTTGGAGCTGACGAGATCTTCCATCTCTGCTCTCAGTGCTTTATTTGCTCTCTCCAGCTCCTCTCTGGCGTCCTGTGCCTCTTCCAGCGCCCGAGCCAACGACAGCGCCTTTGTCTCCTTCTCCCGTGCCTCCGCCTCTGCCCTGTCCCGCTCATCTGCAAACTTACTGGAGATGCTCTTCTCCTCCGCCAGCATCTGCAGAAAACACACCCGACTCATGGTAAGCAAAACACACTCCTGAACTTCTGAACTCCGGGAGTAAAACATTAAAATTTTAAACAAATGTATAGAATTAAGTATGTAATTAATTGTGCAATTACGGGTCTAATTTAAGTATGTAATCAACAGTGTAATTAAGTGTATGGTTAAAGATTTAATTATAAAAGAAGTAATTACATATGTAATTGTGTACTTATGGATATGATTAAGGTGTAATTAAGTATGTCATTAAGTACTTGATTAAGCATGCAATTAAGTGTGTAATATTAACTAATTACACATGTAAAGAAATGTATAATTACGGATGTAATTATGGTGTAATGAAATGAATAATTAAGTATGTAATTAAGTGTGTAATTAAGTTAATAAATAATGTGCTAACTGAATGACCTGTTATGGTTAATGTAACATTAGTTCACAATAAAGAAAGTAACCTGATCAAATTTTTTTTGTTTCTTCTCCAGGTTGGACACAAGCTGTCTCTGGTTGTCCAGGTCCATCAGGATGTCCTCCAGCTCCTGCTGCAGACGGTTCTTTGTCTTCTCCAGTTTATCATACGCTGCTGCTTTCTCCTCAAACTGGGTATTAGATGCCTCCAGGTCTCTCTGCAGACGCTTCTTTCCCTCCTCCAGAAGCTCCACATTCCCTGCCATCTCCTCCAGCTTCTTCTTAAAGTCTGACAACTGAGAACAGACCACAGTCAGAGCTCTCTACATCAGTGACTCATTATCATTAGCAGTGGTGCTGAAGGGGTACTCACAGTACCAAAGGGATACTAAAAGTACTGAGTAGGTAATGAAGGGGTAATAAAGGGGCACTGAAGGTATTGAGTTGGTACTGAGTTGGTACTGAAGGGGTACTGAATGTACTCTCTAGGTACTGAAGCGGTACTGAAGGTACTGGAATGGGCTTTAGATATGTTATTCAGTATTTCAGGTATTTTGAGAACACAGTATTCTGTAATTATACATTTATAATCTGGTTTCTGTTCTGCTGTAGGATTTTATCTCCACTTTTCAAATACGAGGAACTCTGGATATAAATTTTAATACAAATTCACTGGAAAATAAACTTAATTATCACAATTAAACTTGACAAAAATAGCTCTTTGCTGGATACTATAGAAGAGTGTCATTACAGTGTCATTAGAGTATCATTAGAATGTCATTTGTGTCATTAGAATATTTAGTGTCATTAGAGTGTCATTCCAGTATTATTAGAGTGTCATTAGAGTATTATTAGAATATTATTAGAGCGTCGTTAGAGCGCCATTTTAGTGTTATTAGAATGTCATTAGAGTATCATTAGAGTATAATTTAAAGTGTCACTGGAGAGTCAGAGTGTTTTTATAGTATTATTAGAATGTCAGTAGAGTGACATCAGACTATTATTAGAGTGTCATTACAGTATTATTAGAGTGTAATTAGACTGTCATTAGAGTTTCTGTGTCCGATTCTGGTCTTGTTGTGGTTTCCGTACCTGGATGTTTAGGGTGGAGACATGTCTCTCCACGTTCCTCTTGGCTTCAGATTCTTCCTCCAGCTGCTCCTGCAGGCTGTTCCTCTCGTCCTCCATCTGACGCAGTTTAGTGGAAAATTGGAGCTTCTGCCTCGTCTCCTCTGCCAGGAGCTCCTGAGGTTACATAGGCCAGAGGTCAACATTCTAGCAGTGTGTGATCCCACAGTAGTGTGTGTGTGTGTGTGTGGGTGGGTGGGTGGGTGTGTGGGTGTACCTGTGTATCCTGGACCTGAGAGGTCAGACTGGCCACATCTTTGTTGAGCTTGATGTTCTTCCCCTCGGCTTCATTCAGGAGATTAGTGACGCTCTCAAGTTCTACCTACAGAAGAACAGACACACTTTTACCCTGCTGCTCCACACACATACCTTCACCCTGTTCCTCTACACATTCTTCCACACACACTCACACACACACACACACAAACAAATACACACACACACACACACACACACACACACACACAACCCATGGAACCTGTATAGTGTGTTACCGTGTTGAACCAGCAGGAAGCATCAGTTTACCTGTCTTTAATGAAACACTGGATGATGAAGTGTCCAAATGTCCTCACCCCAAACACCTTTCACACCCCAAACACCTTTCACACACCAGACACCTTTCACACCCCAAACACCTTTCACACCCCAAACACCTTTCACACACCAGACACCTTTCACACCCCAAAAACCTTTCACACACCAGACACCTTTCACACCCCAAACACCTTTCACGCCCCAAACACCTTTCACACACCGGACACCTTTCACATACCAAACATCTTCCACATACCAAACCCCCTTCACACATCAAACACCTTGCACACATTTAACACCTTCCTCACACCAAACACCTTCCTCACATCAAACACTTCCCACACCCAACAACTTCCACACACTGAGATTATGATGAAATAATTTGGATATAACTGAGATTGTACTGGGATGCCACAGGGATTATGCTGAAATGTAACTGGGATTATGATGAGATGTAACTGGGACAATGTTGAGATATAGTCCCAGTTACTGTACTGTAACTGGGATGTAAGTAGAAGTTGGGATGGGGAAAACAGAATCTAATGAACAAAAGGTGCTGTAATTGATTGGTGACTCACTGTGATTTTAGCCACTCTGTCTCCAAGTTCTGCCTTCTGTTTCTCGCTGTCATTGAAACGCGCCTGCAGGTCAGTCAGCTGTCCCTCCACCTTCTTCCTCTTGTGCTCCACATCCTGCTTGGCCTGCGAGAGTGAGCGGATCTCCACTGTCAGCTCCGACGTCTCCTTCTCCAGAGCCTGCTTTGCCTTCTCCAGGTTAGACTTCACCTACAACACACACACACACACAGAAGGAGTGGGAATATTTATGTCATTATAAGCATCATTATTTACACATCAGAAAAGAGTAAATGTCTTTTACTGCTTTATGGATGTGAGTGTGTGTGTGTTTGTTTTACCCTCTTGGCCTGCTCCAGTTGTTCAGTGAGCTCCTCCACAGCCTGTGTGTGTTTCTGTCTCATTTCTTGAACCTGAGCTTCATGACTGCGACTCTCCTCCTCCATTGCCTTCTTCAGCAGAGTCACCTCCTGCTCACGCTTTGCCCTGAACCCACACACACCGTTAAGATGATGTGTTCCCGTCATTTCTTCACAATTTTGTTTTGAATCACATTGTTGGTGCAAAAGTACTATTTTATGCATTTGGCTGTGTTTTTGCTGACCTGAGCTCCTGCTGTGTTGCTGTGGTGTCAAGTGTGTCCTCTAACTCTGACTTCAGTGCCTCCAGCTCCTCCCCCAAGTCCCTCTTTGTTTTCTCAGCTTTGTTTCGAGCAGCACGTTCTGACTCCAGGTCCTCCTGAAGGTCTGAGATGACACCCTCCAGCTCTCGAATCTTCTTCAGAGCATTGTTCTTCTGAGCCGTCTCATCTTCCAGCCTGAAGGACAGAAGGAGGAACACCTCAAACATCACAAACACCTCAAATACCTCAAACAAACACCTCAAAAATCTCAAGCACTACAAACACTTCAAACACCGCAGACACCTCAAACAAACACCTAAAACACCTCAAATGCTCAAAGCACCACAAACACCTCAAACACAACAAGCACGGCAGACAAACACTTCAAACCTCTCAAACACCTCAAGCACCTCAAACACCATGAACACCAGACAACTCAAACACCTGAAACAAACACCTAAAACACTCCAAACACCCCAAAACCCTACAAACACCACAAACATCTCAGAAACCTCAAACACCTCAGACAAACACTTCAAACATCTCAAACACCCCAAGCGCTAAAACACCTCAAACACACCAGAAACACCTCAAACACCACAAATGCCTCAAACACATCAGACATGCCTTAAACACCTCAGACACACTTCAAACACCTCGCAAACCAAAAACATCTAAAATACACCTCAGACACCACAAACTCACCTCAAATGCCTCAAAAGCATCAAAACACCTCAAACACAACAAGCACACCTAAAGCACCTCAAGCACCTCACACACACCACAAAAACAGAAACACAACAAACACCCCAAACACACCTCAAACACATACAACACACCAGAAACACTTCAAACACACCACAAACATCTTAAATGCATAAAACACCTCAAATGCCTCAAAAGCATTAAACACCTCAAACAAATCTAATTCCTCGAACACCTCAAACAACTCAAACGTGTGTGTGTGGTGTGTATTTGTGTGTGTGAATGTGTGAGGGTTTGTGTGGTGTGTACGTTTATATGTGCATGTGTGTGCGGTGTGGGTGTATATGTATGTGTGTGTGTATATTTTTGTATGTGTGTATGTGTGTTACCGTGCCAGAGCGGCCTGTAACTCCTCCTCTTTTTTGGCCAGTTGTGCCTTCAGCTCTGCGATTTGAGCCTGAAGGTCAGCGATTTGCTCCTGAAGGTCATTAGACTCCGCCTCCAGCTTCCGCTTTGCTTTATCCAACTCCTGACGTGTCTTCTCCTCCTTCTTCAGCCGCACTGAGGATCACACACACCGGTTCATTAACAGATAATTATTAGTGGACCATTAATACTGCACAGAGTTTGGGAGAATTTTTATAATGCATTTGGTTATAGGAGGTGTGTGTTTATGGGATGTGTGTTCATGGGGTGTCTTTATGGGGGGGAGGTGTCCATTGGGTGTGTGTTTATGGGGGGGTGGTGTGTTTATAGGGTGTGTGTTTATGGGGTGTATGTTTATTGGGTTTATGTTTATGGGGGTTGTGGTTTAAGGAAGAGGGTGTGCTTATAGGGTGTCTGTTTATGAGGCTTGTGTTTATGGAGTGTGTGTTTATGAGGTAGTGTGTGTTTATGGGGTGTGTATATTGTGGGTGTGTTTATGGGTGTGTGTGTGTTTATGTGGTGTGTGTTTACGAGGTGTTTGTTTATGGGAGTGTGTTTACTGGGGAGGGTGTGTTTATGAGGTGTGTGTTTATGGGTGTGTGTTTATGTGGTGTATGTTTATGAGGTATGTGTGGCGGGGTCATTATATTGTAAATTATTATACAGACCCTCCAGCTCGGAGATCATGGACTCGTGTTTGTTTTTGAGTTTGGTGAGGTTTTTAGATTTCTCCTCCTCTTCAGCCAGATTAGCACTGAAATCAGCCACTCTCTCTTCTAACAGCTTCCTCTCCTGCACACACATACGCACACACACAGGAAAACAGGCGACTTATTAGGCAATAAAAATGACCAATCACAGGGCTGGTTAACATTAACATGTATTATTACTATGGTGATATAGGGTAGTCATTACTAAGTGTGTGATGGTGTGGTCAGTACTAAGTGTGTGATGGTGTGGTCAGTACTAAGTGTGTGATGGAACAGTCAGTACTGAGTGTGTTATGGAACAGTCAGTACTGAGTGTGTGATGGTGTGGTCAGTACTGAGTGTGTGGTAGGGATGGTCAGTACTGAGTGTATGATGTTGTGGTCAATACTGAGAGTTTGGACAAACCTTCAGCAGTTTGTTGTTCTGATCTTCCATCACTAAGATGTCATCTTCCAGCTTCTTTATTTTCCCCTCGCAGGTCACCTTCTCCAGCTGCAGCTTCTGGCGAGCATCCTCCTCCTCCTCCAGATGTTCCTCCAGTTCCTGACACACACACGCACGTATACACAAACACATCAGTTGCGAGTGTGTGTATCTTCATTGTGTGGCTTGAGCTCGGCTGAGGGACACTCACTGAAACCCACCTGGATCTGCTGATGCATCTTCTTCTTCTCCACCTGCAGGGCAGCGCTGCGGTCCTCCTCCTCCTCCAGACGTGCCTCCATCTCGTGCAGGATCTCCTCCAGCTCCTGCTTCTTCGCTGCGAGGCGCACTCTCATCTCCTCCGCCTCAGCGTACAACTCTGTCTCTGCCTGCAGCTGCTCTTGCAGAGCATTACGCTCCTCGACCAGCTAGAGAGAGAGAGAGAGAAGAGAGAGAAAGAGGCAGAGAAGAGAGAGAGCGGAGAGAGCAGAGAAAAAATGTGGGGGAAAAAGAGAGATAACTGTTTGTTACTCAGTAGCTGGAGTGAGGGAGATACCTGTGTGTGTGGGTGGGTGGGTGTGGGTGTGTGTATGTGTGTGTGTGCATGGCGTGTGTGTGTCTGTGAACCTGTGTGTGTTTCAGTGTGATGTCCTTCAGCTCTGTTTCAAATTTCTGGGAAGCGTCTTTTGCTTTCTGAAGCTCCTCCTCCTTCAGGCCTAGCTCCTCCTCCTGACGGGTCACCTGGAGCAGAGGCTTCACCTGTAACAGGTAAACACACATGCACACACACACACACACACACACACACAGTTCAGCCTGCAGGGAGACAGAGTGAGGAGAACGTTTTAGGAGGCAAGGAACCCATCAGAGACTCAGCTGACCTTGGTGAAGAGTCTCCACCACTGCCAGTTCCTGAGCTTCAGATATGCAGCACAGTTCCTCTGGATCACCCGCATTGCCGTCAGCTGCTGCTGCCGCTTCGCAAACGCCCTGCATACACACACACACACACACACACACACACACACACACACCGTGCTCAGTGGTTAATGGAGGTCAGGTCTTGACTGAGACAGAACCATGTGTAAGGGCTGTTCTCACTTCCTAGCAAGGAAGCCTCTGGCCTGTGCCTGGAAGGCGATGATGATAACGGTGATCTTCAGGTCCCGCTCCTCCTCCAGCTGGGCCAGAACTCCGGTCCGGAAGAAGATCTTACTCTGTCCAATCCGGTACAGGTTTGGATCCAGGTCCAGGTGTTTAATCTGCAGGGCAATGTTTGAGTAAAACACTCAGATTTCACTGAGAAGCAGTTAGACAGGATACTATAATCCTATAGAATTAGTCAGTACTGCAGTCCGTACTTTGGTCAGTACTGCAGTCCGTACTGTGGTCAGTACTGCAGTCAGTACTGTGGTAAGTATTGTGGTCAGTACTGTAGTCATTATTCTGGTCAGTATTGTGACAACTGCTCTCACCATTAAAATACAGGCCTGTTTCCCATCCATGAAGCCCCTAGGAATTGCGTTTGCCGCCAGAATCTCATATCTGAGGTTCACATCAGAACAAACACACAGTGAAATGCCCACATCTCTGAAACATACATCTCTGGAACACAAATCTCTTAAACTCACTCCTTTTAAACATAAACATCGTGAAACACACACAGTGAAACACACACATGTTAATTTTTATCAAACTGAGTGTCCTGAGTGGACTCTGCTGACCTCTGTCTGAACTCCTGGAAGACAATGCGGTTGGGGAAGCCCTGCCTGCAGATCCGGATTCCCTCCAGAACACCATTACACCTCAGCTGTTCCAGGACCAGGTTGGCATCCAGCTTTCCCGCCTGCAGGACACACGTGACTTTAAATAATTACTATTAATTGTTATTATTTTGAATAACTATTAATTATCAAAATATTAATTTCAGAATTACATCTGAATTATTCAGGATCTATTCTGAAGCTACTGTGCAGGATCTGCAGTGATAAGCATGAGGAACAACAGCATGTGCCAGATAACACACCCTTTTCTCGTGATTGGGAATGATGCAACGGACAAAGTTAGGCTGTGTGTTGTGCAGTGTGGTCATCAGCTTGGCCAGGGACTCTTTATACAGCTGCCCAACAGTTCGGAACATTCCCTTCTTCGTCTTGGAGGAACTCGGCATGGAGCTGTCTGACATCTTAGCAATGGTCTCCAGCCCAACAACTCGATCCGCTGAGGGGGGATTTAAAGCAGGGGAACTTCAGCATTACTTCAACATCTCAGCCCCTTCAAGGTTAAGGTCAAGGTCAGGGTCAGCCAACAGATAGACAACAGTGTTTTTCAATGGAAAAGGTGGTGAGAACTCATCAGAAATGACCTTGTTTACTTGTTAACACATCTTACAAACTATTGCTTAACCCCACCACACCCTCTCACTGCTAAAAAAAAATGAAGCTCTGCTGTCTTGGGACTGACCATCCTTCCACAGGTCCTGCACAAACAGGCTGGAGGAGTTGTTGAGCAGTGAGGTGACATTATCGTTCAGAGGGTCCATGTTCTTGGTGAGCCATGCCACAGCGTTATAATCCACCTACAGTGGACAGATGAACATCAGCATTACCTCTAATCCCCAACCTGACCTACACACTGTCCTTCACATTCCTGATAGCAATTTTCACTCACCCGTCCAGCGTAATGAAGCACAGAGAATTCAGTCTTATCTTTCAGCTGCTTGGGTTTAGCAAATTTGATATGATTGACATGAGTGTTCGTGAGCTTCTCGACAAAGGAGATGTCCGTGGCCTTGGGGAACCAGCACTCTTCATCCAGCAGGGCCAGGATACCGGGGGGGTTGTTCTGAGGACACGCAGAGTTTTTCATAATATTCATATGATCCACAGAGTAATTCTGACATACCGTAATGCACAACAGGAAGTGTAGGGTGTGATATGGCCCCTACTGTTTTGTTTACAAGGCTCATTATAATACTGTGTAATGACCTATAATGCTCTGTAGTTTCTATAATTATCTTTAATTCTCCATAATGATCTATAATGTTTTATAATGCTCTATAGAGTTCTGTAATATTCTATAATGTTCCATTACGCTCTACAATGTTCTAAAAAGCTCTACAATGCTCTATAATATTCTATAATGTTCTATGACACTATATAATGCTCTACAATGTTCTATAATGTTCTATAATGCACTATAACATTCCGTATGCTCATATGATCCACACGGTTGTGGTTACTATGGAAGAATAGTTCAATTATCCTGTTGACTGAATAATAGTAGATTAATCCAATGTTCATCACTTATCTAAAAATTTCATTGTAGCTCTAGTACACACACACACACACACACACACACACACACACACACACACACACACACGTACCGGTCTTTCAATGAGTTCAATGCAGGGCTGCAGATCAAGGCCGAAGTCAATAAAATTCCACTCGATGCCCTCACGCTGGTACTCCTCCTGCTCCAGAATGAACATGGTGTGGTTGAAGAGCTGTTGGAGCTTCTCATTGGTGTAGTTGATGCACAGCTGTTCAAATGAGTTGTCCTGCAGGAATATTATAAACACAGTGGTGTTTATATATCTGGAACATCACTCAGACTTTATTCAACCATTGTAGCAGTAGTGAACTTTGCAAACCTCAAAGATTTCAAAGCCAGCAATGTCCAAGATGCCCAAGAAGGAGGCGCCCTGACGTTTTGTCTTGTCCAGAGCCTTGTTGACTCGTCCGAGGATCCAGCGGAACAAACGCTCATACGTGGCTTTTGCCAGGGCCTCTACTGCAAAATCCGCCTAAAAAATCACACGGAATGTTAAAGGCGGTGGCATAGCCTTCCTCTGGGATCCATTTTGGGGATTTCATGCAATGAGCCATAGATCAGCAATTGCATTTAAAATGTTGTCCATATTTAATCTAAACAGTTCATACCTGTTCTTTGGTCTGGGCCTTCTGGACAACTTCACGACCCACTTTGATACGAGGGGTCAGGATAGCTCTGGTGAAATCAGTCACATTGATGCCCGAGAGATGACACACCTTTTGAGCCGCTAAGGGCAATGAAAGAAAATTCAGTTTTTTCAAAGTGATTCATCATTGTTGAGTAACTAATAATCTGATAGTAAGGCATTCATGCTTGTAGTCTCACCGGTGTTATCTGGCATGGTGGCCTGCTCCTGGTTCCTCTCCTTCTTGAACTCAATATTCCCCAATTGCAGCACAGTTGACACCACTTTTAGGATGCCTGAAATGGAAGACAAGAACCCATGTGAAATTCTCAGTTTTAACATACCAGCATGTCCACGAGCTCAGGCTCCTCCTCCGTTACATCAACAGGGTTCTTCAGGGTATTTGCAAAAAATAAGAAATACACAATTACCTCAGGGATAAGAAATAAACATAATGCAGTTTCTGCATGTCTGTACCTGTCCTCTCCTCTTCAGACAAGCCCATAATGTTCATAGCCTCCATGGTTTCATCATACATCTCATCATCTTGGGTGCCTGGGATCTGCACATGGCCGGCCATGAGGAAGCGGTAATTGTTGAAGCTCTCCAGCAGGAGCTCCTCTAGAGAATGAAAGAAAGCAAGGTGTGATGCATCAAATGAAAACGAAGTACTTAATTAATTTTCCTGCTATCCAGTACAATCACTCACCTCTGAAAGTAATCAATGTAGCTGTAATATATTGTCTATTAATAATTATTACAATACCTGTAATTGTGACAGATACGCTATTATAATAGTCTAATGGCAAATGCCAGAACACCCACTGCATGCTGTGGAAACACAATTCAGTTTTGATTTTCACTGTGCTGTTCAAAGACAGCACAGTGCTGTGCTTCCCAAAGTGTTTATGAGTTGTCATTCTTGATGGTCTTGGCATTACCAAAAGCCTCTTACCACGCAGCTTGTCTTTTGCGCCTGCAACCATATAGTAGAAGATGTGGAAGGTTCTTTCTGTTTTTGCCTGTCTGATACAGCGGGACTTCTCCAGCAGATCTGAGAGGGGTTGAACATCAAGGAAACACTCTGAATCTATTACTGTCATAAAGCTACGTATGGAGAGGACACTCCACTGCAAGAGTTTCTGTTTTGCCTCTACTTGCACAGTTTTACCCTAAATTATTACCCACGAAGGGCTGAAATTCAGCCTAGGTAAGGCATGATGATTGGGATGAGGTAAAGTTTAGGGATCATGACGGGTTTAAATTTCGGGACTGGGATGGTGCAAAGATTGAGGACTGGGATACGGTAAAGCTTGGAGATTGGGGTGTGGTTAAGATTTTGGATCGGGATGAGGTAATGTTAGGGTAAAGCTTGGGGTTTGAGGTGGGGTAAAGCTCAAGTACTGGGATAAGGTAAAGCTTGGGGACTGGGATGAGGTAAATCTTGAGGATTGGAATGATGTAAAGTTTGGTGACTGTGATGAGGTAAAAGTTAGAGATTGGGATTAGGAGATACTCGAGGACTGATATGAGGTAAAGTTTGGGGATTGGGATGGGGCAAAATTTGGGGATTAGAAGCATGTATAGATTGAGGATTGGGATGAAATAAAGTTTGGGGTCTGGAATGGGGAAAGGCTTGAAGTTTGAGATGGGGTAAGGTTTGAGGACTGAGCTGAGGTAACGCTTGGGGATTGGAACGAGGTAAAGCTCGGGGATTGGGATGAGGTATAGCTTGGTGACTGGAATGGGGTTAAGCTTGAATATTGGGATGAAGTAAAGTACTGGGATGGGGTAAATCTTGGCGATTATGATGAGGTAAAGCTTGGGGATTTGGATGAGTTAAAGCATGGAGACTAAGATAAGGTAAAGCTTGAGCACTGGGATGAGGTGAAGCTTGGGGATTGGGATGGGGGTAAAACTTGACTCGGGCCAACACACCTCATCTGATTATCATCCTTCATGAATTCAGTCAGATGTCGTTGGCCAGAAGGTACAGTTTGTCCACATCAGTTCCAGAAATCAAGGAACCCAGACAAAACCTCTACTGAGGTTTTGGAATAGGGATTGGGGATTCAGATTGGGATGGGTTTGGATGAAGGAAGGAGAAAATCCTTGTTGTGGTTGTGAAAACTTGAGAAATTAAACAGCTAAGAGTTCGGGATTGGAGGTTGGGGTTGAAATAAATTAAATAAAGCTTGAGTATTAGGATAGGGGTAAAGCTTGGGGATTGGGGTGAGATAAAGTTCATGGAATGGGAATGAATTAAAGCTTGGGATAAAGTTTAGGGATTAGGATGAAGTAAAGCTTGGGGACTAGGATGGGGTAAAGCTTTTGGGATAAGAGATATGAACTGTAAAGGGAAGGACAGGAATTGAGGTGGATTAGGTTTAAGGGCTGGTACTGAAAGGTTTGGGGACTGGGATGAGAAAAGGGTTGAAGACTGGAATTAGGTAAAGCTTAGGGGGTGGGATAGTGATGAGGTAAGGTTTGGGAATTGGGATGGCAGAAATGATTGTGCTGAGATAAGGGTTTGGGATGTGGTAAAGTTTGGTGATTGGAATAGGGTTAGCAGAATAACACATTCAGATCTTCTAATGATTCAGCAGTCGGATCTCAGTGGGAAAAGATACAGGTTTCAATGTTGGCTCCAACGATGTAACCTGTTACATCAAAGTTAATTCGGATAAATTTTCCCTGTGGAAACAGATTTCATATATTAAGATCCTCCATATATTAAGGTTTCTCAAATGTTCAATTCACTTTTTTTTACCCAAAACTCACAAATCGTGATGAGTTGTCATTCTTGATGGTCTTGGCATTACCAAAAGCCTCCAGAATTGGGTTGGCCTGAAGTAACTGCTTTTCCAGCTCCCCCTATAGGTCATACCAGGCATGAGTTGCACAGACATTAATTAATATTCTTTTAAGGCATGTCTTGTGTAAGAAAAATAAAAACAGAATAAAAATCAACAAACATAGAAGCAAAGAGGAGAGGAAAAAGTAACATGCTGGAGAAATAGACAGGACAGATGTAATTGGGAAACAAAGTCACTGAAGAGACTAAAATTAAAATGTATTAAAGTCCCAAATCTTTGTATTATCGTAAGATAATTGTAGGTAAATTGTTTAGGTGAAGAAGCCCATTACATTCTAAACCTTCTAGTTTTGTCTTCAACACCATTACTGTCTGTTTTAGCATCTCACATGCTCAAAGCCCTGAGCAGGGCATTCCTGATGTTTGTCTGAAGAATGTAGTGGTAAATAATCTGTAGCTATTTCTGCAGAAGTGAGAAGAGCATGCCGGGCTCTTACCCATCTGACTGTAAACCTTTAACTGAGAACTTTGTCTAAAACTGTCTCTTTAATTGGACACTCATCATGGAGTGGCTGAGAATCCCAGGCTGAAAACGGTTTGGTTGTCCAGACGGCACTTCAGCAGTAGACAGAGACGGTAATCCCAGATTTACATCACAAGCTCCTGACGCTTAATTAGACCTGCATCACTGCACAATTACATTATTATTTCTGGCACATGATCTGAACAGGGCAGCACCACTCCTCAATCCCCATTCCCACTCCTTAGCCCCCCCGACCACCAAATCCCCTGCTGCCCCACAACTCACAACTCAACTGAACCGAATCTGCATGCTGTAGGATCTCCAGCTCCTTTAAATAAAAGAAGATGAATAAACTGTAATTGTTTACTACCGTAATATGAATTTATTAGTGTGTTTATCTTATTACACTGCTGTACATGACTCTGGGATCGTGTTGTGTTCTTGGGCCAAAACAAATATCCCTGCCCTGCTTGGACAATAAAGACTTAATTAAATTAAAATTAAAAACAAAAATGCTGAACAGGAGGAAAACAAAGATATGTACCAGAGAGAGGTCTGCAGAAGCTTCAGATGATCACACACACATAGAGAGAGAGTGAAAGAGAGAGAGAGAGAGAGAGAGAGAGAGAGAGAGAGAGAGAGAGAGAGAGAGAGGGGTAGATCGATGCGAGGCCACAGACACAGAGGCAGTTCTCCTCCTGCTGCTGGAGGAACGAGGACAGAGTGAAGAACATCAGAACATTCACAAGAACACTTTCAAAAGCTTTTCAGAAGTGTCTGACGGCGTCTCTACACTCTCCTGTGGCAGGACCTTGCGGTCGAGGGAGGATCGCAAGGTGCAGTGCGTTCCTCTCTGAATCGGCTGTGTGTTTATGACCTTTTTTGGGGAAATGAGCAGCCTTGGAGCCCTGCACATTCGCCGTGTTCACCATAGTGAGAAGGTTATCAGAAGGTGCTCAGTAAAGTCCAAACTGTGCATGAAGGTGTAATACTACTGTTACCATCCCTACACACACCCTCCGTGAAGCTCATGTGCTCATCCCAGGACAAACACATTCATAACCAACTATAACACACATTGGACAATGTGCCATCCTATCACTAAAGGTCCTTAACAGTGTTATAATGCCTTATGAACTCCCGGTGCACGTTCACATGAGGTTGACAGAGGGCGCTCTTGAACCCGTGCTGGATTAATAGGTGAGAAAGATCAGAGGTCACAGGCATGCTCACACACCGTGCTCAGGGTTGGGTGACTGTTTCAGTGCCGGGATCTTTTCTCCTCCGGCACAGAAAGAGTTAAACCAATCTCAGATGGGGGAAGATGATCTGCCAGAAGTCTGATTTCTCACAATGTCCCTCCATTCAAGACTTTCTCACACTCTTCCACTCGCTGTGAGATGGGCATGCAGGTCTTGGACCAAATATAACACATACACACACGCGCGCGCGCGCGGACACACACACACTCACATAAACGCTTATACACACACGCACACATACACACACACACACGCACATCATCTCACAAACCCACACGTAAAGGAACTCTGGGCATTCACTTCTACTCACATATGCCAACTGCTGTCCTGAATGCTGCTATTTGGGGGAGAGTGGAGTTAGATACACTCTAAACATGACGCCATTCAGTTAAAGGAACCATTTAGATGCACATAGAGTGGAGAACCTTCATCACAATGTCCGGACGTCATGCTACTCGTGACACCCACTTTCATTCCTCATCACTCCATCACCACCTGAATGGTCTCTTTAACAGCGATTAGATTTATCCATACAGACAGACAGACAGATCTTAATCATTGTCACCCACGACCCTTCATACGCGGCCTGACACTTTATATCAGTTATTATTTTCATATTAATTAACTGAATCTGAACTATTAAAATATTAAAACTGCAATGTCAAAACATATAATTTTTCACTCCAATATTCACCTGTATACTGCAGTATGAAGAGAGAGGTCCTTAAATTAATATTTAAATGTAATTTAATATTTAAATATCAAACATTTATTTTGGCAGTTTCAGTTTCTGCATTAATGTGATACAGTGGTATCGCAACATTTTTCAGCACAATATATAAAAAATAATCAATAAGTATCGAGACATGCTGCCACATGTCTCGATACTTATTGATTATTTTTTACTAAATGTTCATATGTCTACAGATATCACTGCTCCTGAAGTCCACGAGGTGGCGCTGGACCTTTTTTTCTCTTGTGTTAATTGCAAAGGAGGTCAGCGTGTCCGAGATGTTGCAGAGACTCCTGTACAGTGGAAGATCCGATAATATCGTATCGGATCAAATATCGGAATAGTAACATATCATCATCTCTATGGCGACTCCCGTCCCTGCTGTTAGTATTAAAGTGTCTTTAAGTGTCTGGTGTAAAATAAGAAAATTAACTTAAATTATCTGTGATATTAAACCTTCTGATGAAAGGTCTGCATGATCTGTAATTGTGTGTATGTGTGTTTGTCAGATACTTACAGTGCTGGTGTCTTTCTTGCCTTTGTGCGATGATGCAACAACAGCCAGGTACTGAATCACCTTCTTAGTGTTCTCTGTCTTTCCAGCACCAGATTCACCTCTGAAACACACACATGCACACAGACACACACACACACACACAGAGGAAATTAATATATCACTAACAGTAACATATATATGATACTCCCTTCTCGCTACACAGTTCACTAAAATAAATTCACTAAAATTCACTAAAACTTTAAAGTGTGATTTAGAGTCTGATTGAGAAACTTTAAACATTCAGAATTAAAAGTTGTTTGGAGCTCAGCCTGCAGGAGTTAAAATAAAGTTAGATGTTTTGATGGAGATCCATGGGAAGACCAGAGAGGCACTCAGACTGACCTTCAGCAAGTCTGACAGACACTAATGAACATGAGGAGAGTGCGATGATTTAGCCACAATAGCGCTCTGCTGATTGGTAGAGTATGAATTTGGAGGACAGACAGCTCTAGAGCCACTTTAAAACATCTGAAGGTCTCAGAGACCAGAGACAGAGGAGGAGAAGTGTTTCACTGTGAGTTACAGCTAAGTCAGACTTTGATCTGTGATACGAGAGAAACCATCACTGATCCCAGCACTGCATCACACGCACACGCACACACGCGCACACACACACACACACACACACACACACACACACACACACACACACACACACACACCCATATATGGTAATCAGAGTGTGGGATCAGCTGCCTGGCAGATCAAGAGCAGCCCCACTCTCCTCCTCTTAGTTTTCAGTTTAGAGCTGCAGAACTTCCGTTAAACTCTGAAGATCAGAGCCACCTTAAAGCACTGAATTCCAAGACCTGGTCTCCTAGATCAGGATAAAGCTTAAGTGTTAAACATATATAAACACCATAAAATACGGCGACTGAAGTCTGGGACTAAACTCACTCCACAAAACCAGCCCTCAGTACTAACAGTCCTGTTATTTTATTTATTTTTTTTTCCTTCACTTATATATTTAACTATTTAAGATTTTTATATTTTTAGATTGTTGTGTGTAGCACCGTTAAGACTGAGAAACCAATTTTGATTAATTGTGTCTGAAGGTTTGTCTGAAACGTGTGTGTGAAACCAGGTACTGTTAGAACTTTCTGTTTCAACTTAAATGACGTGGCTGCCAGACAGGAGCTGCTGCAGAGTTTAAGGTGGAACAGAAATCTTGAAGGAGAAACTGGAGACTCTCTTATCAAGAACCATGTATGTGACCATCTAGATGTATCTGATCAAAGCTGAAAGCAGCAGCAGCATAATAGTCATCCTCTTTGTTTAAATAAATCTTGTCAAACAGCAGGAAGTTTACAGGAGACCCTCTGGACCCCCCGGGTCTCGAAGCTTAAATCAGGATTTGGAGCATTCTGATTGGTCGCTCAGGGCGACTGAAAACGGGACTGTTCCACCGACCTAAATGAGCCACTCCTGGCGCTGGAGTGAGGCAGTGAGGCTTGTGGAGATTCAACTCTCTGCCCCAAACAGGAATGATTCAAACGACCCCCACAAAACAAACAAACAAACACTGGGAAGTAAACAAAGCTAATCTGGATTTAGCATCAGGACAGATTTCCTGTGAATGAGCTGAAGGCCCTAAAGAGGCGGTACAGAGGCCCTGCTGTGACCTCTGGAGGCCTGACCCTGATCCCTCGCCCTGTTCCCACCACTGAGGGAAATTTATAAACCCGGACTGCAGCAACTCTTCCTGCGGTCACTCAACTCCGTCACCTCTGACCCCTCCGGGCGCTTTCTCTAAATCACATAATCAGCAGGAATTCTGCTCCAAAACCCCACAAACATCTAGGTTGCACCCACAATTGCTCCTCTCAGACTCAACACACAAATATTAAAATACATTATCATATAAAAACTGGGAACTTCACAGTATATTACAGTATCATACAAAAATAAACAGTTAATGATGTGATGGTGTGTGAGTTATTTGTGAGATATATGTGAGTTGTGTGTGAAATGTTTGAGAGATGTGTGTGAGTTGTGTGAGATGTTTGTGAGTTGTGTATGTGAGATGTTTATGATGCGTGAGGTGTTTGTGAGATGTGCGCTAGTTGTGCATGAGATGTTTTTGGGTTGTGTGTCAGATGTTTGTGAGTTGTGTTTGAAATGTTGGAGATATGTGTGTGAGTTGTGTGTGAGATGCTTATGAGTTGTGTGTGAAATGTTTGGGAGATGTGTGTGAGTTGTGTGTGAGATGTTTTGGGGTTGTGTGTGAGATATTTGTGATTTTGTGTGAGATGTTTGTGAGATGTGCGCGAGTTGTGCGTGAGATGTTTGTGGGTTGTGTGTCAGATGTGTGTGAGATGTGTGTGAAGCAGAAGCAGAAGAACACTGGAGATATGTGTGTGATGATCTAACGAGACTGAATAATATAATCACCTCAGGTAATCAACACAATGTGTGTGTTACACACTAGAAAGTGTGTGAAGTGTGTGTACAGAAGATGAATGACTCACGTGCAGAGAATAGACTGATCCTCGCGATCTGCAAGAAAAAACACAGATCAGACCATTAGACTCTTAGTCAACCAGTCGTTTAATACACAACTAGTAACTGAATGTGAGATGTTTGTGAGATGTGTGAGATGTTTGTGAGTTGTTTGTGGGTTGTGTATAAGTTGTGTGTGAGTTGAGTTGTGTGTGACTTGTGTGTGACTTGTGTGTGAGTTGTGAGTGAGTTATGAGTTGTGTGTGAGTTGTGGGTGAGTTGTGGGTGAGATGTGTATGAGTTGTGTGTGAGAGGTGAGTGAGTTGGTGAGTGAGTTGTGTGTGAGTTGTGTGTGAGTTGTGTGTGAGTTGTGGGTGAGCTGTGTGTGAGTTGTGAGTGAGTTGTGTGTGAGTTGTGCGTGAGATGTGTGTGAGTTGTGTGTGAGTTATGTGAGTTGTGTGCGAGCTGTATGTGAGTTGTGTGTAAGTTGTGTGTGAGTTGTGTGTGAGTTGTGTGTGAGTTGTGGGTGAGTCGTTTAATACACAACTAGTAACTGAATGTGAGATGTTTGTGAGATGTGTGAGATGTTTGTGAGTTGTTTGTGGG